>PVKB01001058.1:0-502199 GCA_004027205.1 Ctenodactylus gundi
GGGATTTACTTTTCCTTAATGAAATTCTTTTTGTGATATAGCACACTTTCTTATATAAGAAAAATTTTATTTTTTACACTCTACTTCTTAGTTCTAGGCAATCTCTAACAATGTCATATCAAATTCAATTAAAATTCTTTTCAAAGCCTGTTTATAAACTGTGTATGGGTTAAAAAGAAATCACTCACTTTCAATCCAGATGGATTACCTGCATTGGTCTCTCATTCCATTTTTCCCCTGTTGATTTGGGATGGCGTATGGTTTTTATCACAATTCCAAACATTTAAAGTCCCCTGTTGTCTTCATTGAAGGCTACTTAAGACTGTGTTCCATACGTTGTGAGTAGCCAGAATATTGTCAGCAACATGAGATGACTGGAATTAATATCTAGTGTCTGCAGAAATATTATTTAGGAAAAAAATAGACCTATGCAGCACTGACTTTTGCCAAAGATGACTGAATCATCACTGGCTGATCCTGTCTTTTTGTTGTTTCACCTTTTCAATTCTAAGCAACATTGTGATAATCATCCTACCACATATTTTTATATCAGCTGTCCAAAGTTGTAAAAAATAAAAGTGTTCTGACCCCATGGTTAAAAAATGAATGAGAAAATCTGAAGAAATAGGGAGATATGATGTCCTCCTAGATAAGCACAAAATGAGTAAGGTGTCAGCATGACCCAGATGGAATTATAGGGAGGTCTCTGCGTCACAATGATCAGTGATTTTTATTTTTAAAAATCTCATCCTGAAATATGAATTGAAATCTAAGGGGTCTAGATTAGCCAAAACAATTTTGAAAAGTAATTCATAGTATTTATTTTAAGACTTAATGACCTAAGACAATATGGTTTTCATATAGGATAGGTGTATAAGTCAGTGAAACAAATCATAAGTCCAGAAAGAAACACACAAATCAGTTGTCAATAAGTTTGCCACAAAGTTACTGAGATATTTCAGTGTGGGAGACATCATCAAAAACTCATGTGGAAACAGTTGGACCTTCCTATGAGAAATAGTATTTCAAACCCTATTGTAAATTCTATTGATCAAGTTTACAGAGCTAAATCAATTGTACATTTTGAGATGCACTTTACTAATAAAAATGCATGATTTTTTAATACACTATTGTACTCTGCATATTCCATCTTCCTCCAGACACATGGACTCTAATTATTGAGAATTTTGTCAAGATTTTTTTCACCAATGTCCCCTGCATGTCTGTAATTTTATTTATGTGCAAATCATTGGTTTGTCATTTTCTTCATTTGTCTCCACATGGCTTTGGTATCAGGAAAATGTTGCCTCATAACTTGAGTTTGGAGGTATTCCTTCCTTTCCTATGTTCTGGAGAAAACTTAGGTACAATGGGTATCATTAATTCGTTAAATGTTGGTCCTATTATTTTGTTTGTTGAAAGATTTGTACCCTTAAATACCTTTATTAAACATTATATTATTTGGTTGACCTGTTTTTCATTGATCTTTTGAAGTTTCTGACATTTGAGTAATCTACACATACAGCATAATTTGTTGACACTATCCCTTTTCTTTTTCATGTGTATAGAATTTTAAGTAATTTCACCCCTAGAAAGTGCAGCATCTTGGAAATGGCTCATTCTTCCTTTTATACTGGAAGTTGTTTCCAACCTTGATTTTTTTAACATTATAATAGCAAAATTGGAAAAGAAAGCTTTTCTGTCCCATTTTATTAATATTTATTATATGTCATGGTAACATGTATTTGTATGTAACACATAATATTTACAGTGTATTTGAGTATTTTGTTCACTTACGTATCATGTCAAAATTGCAAACCTTCCATTTTCCCTTGGCCCTTTGCGCCTTCCCCGTCTCCTCTAACTCTCACTATCACGCCCATTTGGTTCTGTAAAATGACTGTATTCTGGGATTTGCATAATGGAGAAACCATTCGATATTTAACATTTTGTGTCTGATTCACTTCACAGAGCATGATGGTCTCAAGTTATATCCATTTTTTCAAAGAAAGTCTCAATATCAAGTCTATGTGTCTTTATGAAAGAGTAGTACTCCATTGTGTACAGGTACCACAATTTTTATATTTATTAATGTGTTGGTGGGTATTTGGGCATTTTCCGCATTTTGGCTATTGTTAGTTGTGCTGCTGTGAACATGGGTATACATGTATCTCTGTTATATAATGTTTAACTCTTTTGGAAAGATTCCCAGAAGAAGTATTGCTGGATCAAACGGAATATTTATTTTTAGCTTGTTGAGGAACATGCCCACTGTTTCCATAGTGATTGTTCCAGTTTACAATCCCACCAGCAGTGTAAAAATGTTTCGTTTTCCACACATCCTCACCAGCATTGATTGCTATTTGCGTTCATGATATATGCCTTGGGGTTAGATGATACCTTTTTGTCATCCAGAATATTTTAATTTTAACATCTTCTAGTTTTATTATCTGGGTCTTAGATCCACTTTGAATTGATTTTTGTACCTGGCCAGGTGTATACCTAGATTCGTTCTGCATGTGAATGACCAATTCTCCCGGCATCACTCACTGAAGAGGCAATTCTTTTTCCCAGTATATACTTTTGGCTCCTTTATAAAAAATTAGGGAGCTGAGGGTACTTGAATTTGTCTTTGCATTTTCAGTTCTGTTCCATTGGTCAATCTGTCTGTTTTTGTGCCAGTACCATATAGCTTTTATAGCTGTTGCTTTGTAATATAACTTGATGTCTGGAATCATAATGTCACTTGCCTTTGTCTTATTACTCAGAATTGTTTGTCTATTCTAGGTATCCTTTGGTTCCATATAAATTTAAGGATTGTTTTTTCAAGTTCCGTTGTTGGTATTTTCATAGGAGTTGCATTGAGTCTGTATATCAATTTGGGCAGTATATTCATTTTGACTATATTAATTCTGCCTATCGAAAAACAAGGGATGTATTTTTATTTTCTAATGAGAAAATGAAGTTTTAGTACTTACACACATGAGCTTTAGTACACACATACACATACACACACAGACACACACATGTATTTTATATATGGCCTAAGACAGTTCTTCTCATTCAAAAAAAAAAAAAAAAAAAAAAGAACACACAGACTGACTGGGCATGTTCACGGTAGGGATATGCAAACTTCATTCATTGGCTCTCAAAGCCAAATTTCAATTCCTTTGATTTTTTTCTCTTCATATGTATTTTGTATTTCAATTTTTTCTTTTAAGTTTCTTTTTTATATTTTTTTAGTTACTTCAGTTTTTATTAGTTTTATAAAACCCAAGTCACAGTCACTGACTTGAGACCTCTCATGTTTTCTATTGCAGATACTTATTAGATATAAAATCCTCCAAGTAAGGGGCTTCGCAACTTGTTTTGTGAAGACAAAATAGTAAACATAGCAGGCGCTGCAGGCCCTGCACCCTCAACTGCAGTCCCTCAACTTTGTCTTAATGTAAAGCCACTGACGATATTTTAAAAGTTACTGTGATTAAATCTCAATCCAACTTTACTCACAAAATTGCAGGTAAGTCCCATTTTAATTTTTGCTTTCTCATCTTGAAAATCTTTTCCTTCCACCTGAAATATTCTCTTTAACATTCTTGTAGCGCATGTTTGCTGAGGATAACATTTTTCCGGTGTGTGTGTGTGTGTGTGTGTGTGTGTGTGTGTGTGTGTTTGAAAAGCCTTTACTCATCTTTTTTGAAAGATAGTTTCATTGGATGACAAATCCCAGACTGACATTTTTAAGAAGTTCTCTCAATTCTTTAAAGACCCTGCTCCGCTCTCTTCCTGCTTGCCTTATTTCTGACAGGAAATTTGTCAGCCTTACTCTTGTCCTTCTCTGTGTAATGTATTTTTTTTTCTCTCAGACACCTTATCACTGGTTTTGAGTAGATTGACTAGGATGTAGCTTGGAGTCATTTCCTTCATGTCTCGTGCTTGGAATTCACTGGTTCCTTAAATTTTTAGGTTTCTAGTTTTTATCAAATTTTGACTATTGTTTCTTTTAATATTTCTCATTTCTCTCCTCTCCTGAGTTGACCCAATTACATCTTTGTTAGGCTACTTTACTTTCCTGGAAGCCCCTGGTGAGCTGCTGAATGTCTGAATACTTTTCTCCCTTCTCCGCTTCAGCTTGGTGTCCATGGTTACGTCATCAAGCTCCCGGGTTTTCCTGTGTAACGTGTGTTCTGATGTCATTTCTTCCTGTGGATTTTTTTTTTTCACTGCTTACCTAGCCATGTTCACCTCCGCCAGCTCGGTGTACCTTGATCTCTTTGTATCTTTCACGTCTGTGCTGGACTTACTCATGTGTCTGTTCCAGGTGTTGAACATACGTAGCACAATTGTGGTAACTACTTCATGTTCTTTCCTGGTTCCTTGGTCACTTTAGGTTGATCTGTATTTGCCTTATTATGGGATCAAATTTGTGACTCTTTGTACACCTGGACATTTTACATCCCATCCACACATTGCAAAAATTTTACATTATTGAGTGCTGCAATTCTTCATTTTATTCCTATGAATTTTCCTGAGCTTTGCTTTAACATGTAGTTAAATGACACATAACCGATTTGGTCTTCACGAGTCTTCTTTTTAAGATTTCTTAGATGAGACCGGAGTCCCATTGCTTTTAGTGCACTTTATCGTCTTCTGTATGAGCAAGACCCTCTCTCCAGGGCCTTAGGAATTGTGAGGTTTGCAGTTTGACTAGTGGCGACACGCTTTCCTCCCAGACCTGTTTGTTTGGTTCATGTATTTGCATTGAGAAGCTGCTTCCCATGCAGGCACTGATCAGCTCTCTGGTGGCTGTTGAGGGGGCGCTCTCCGTGACTCTTTGGGGTAGTTACCCTCCAAAGCTTTCTCCCTTCTGATGTTCTTGGGGTACCCTCTTTCACTGTCTCGCATTCAACTTGGAGAGTCCACTGACCTCAGCCTGCTTCTCTCAGGAGTTATTCTTATCTGTGTTTTATTATTTCAATCTATGCTGTATCTGAAACACAGAAGGTCCCATTGACATCGGATAAAACAATCCTGTTTGAGGTTAAAATTTTTCTGCTTTTACCCCAGCAGTGAGAGGCTCTCTCCACTTTCGAAAGCACTCACAGTAATATATCTGGGCCTTTTAAACTCATAGATGCCTTTGTGAATCAAAAGAATGGTACTGTGTTATGCAACCATGATAGAAAAACCACAAGTCCAAGCTCAACCTGGGCAACTTGGCAACTAAGAGACCTTGTCTCAAAATAAAAAACGAAGAACTGAAGATGTAACTCAGTGCAAAGGTCCTGGATTCAGTCCCCAATGCCACACACAGGGCCAGAGCGAGAACGACTGGCCTTTTTATCACTGGTATTTTTTAAAAAAAGGTCCAACCTGTGGTGATGAAGTGGCTTTAGGAGCGCCCAAGATGAGCGCCTTGACATTCATCAGCTTGCTCGTTGCTGGGACAAAATCCCCAGCGCCTGCAACTTGAAGGAAGAGGTTTGAGAGGTTTTGGATCCTGGTTAGCTGGTTTGAAGGCAGGAACATCCTGACAGAAAGCGATTTGCCTCATGGTGGCTGGAAAGCTGGGCATGAGGTTAAAGTGTTAGAGAGGAAGGGGACAGGGACCAGATGCGGGTCTGCAAGGAATCAGGTGCCAGGTGCTACCCGGACACACCCAGAGGCACCCTGTTCTAACCCTGTGGGCATGTCTCCTACCCATCAAGTTGGCCAAGACTAGCCATCACAACTCCATGGTCGGGTTCTTAGTGCTGATGCTTTGGACCAATGCAACTAGATGTTAGGAACTTGCAAATGTATAAGCCATTGTATGCAAAATCCAGCATAGCAGTGTTAAAGTCTTATAAATTAGAATCAATTGGGGGACTGGTTTGCACCCTATCAGGTATTGATTCTGTTAACACCTCCCACTGGCCCTATGTAGAAGGTCACTTTAATTCACTGTAAAATGGGAAAAATGAATATTTTCTGCCTCGCTTGATTGTTATGAGACACAATTTAATAATACATTCAAAGCATGCAATTCAGTGAATACAGGCAATAAATTATTAAATATATAGTGTAAAATATGTTTTCCTAGACAAGTTCTGTATGTACACAAAAGATAATCTGTTGCTTGCTTTTAGACAGCAATGACATATGACTGATCTCTATAATTTCCTGTTACCTTAACCCAAAGTTGTAGCTAATGACTGTTAAATTACTGAGAATTTAGAAAATGAGCAGTTTTCTATTAACAGATGGAAGATAAGTCATTAGAGATTAGAACCAGGGCAGAGAATAAGTACTGGAGACCCGCTGGGGAGGGAGTGGAGCTTAAACACAGGAGTCACACAGAGCATCTCCCTAAGGAAGTAAGTCACAGAGGGTGTTCTCTTTGGGAAATTTCTTCAACATATTTTAAAAATCCAGGTGAATCTTTTCTCTAGGAACCTAGGAACTTTTTAACGTACTTTCTTAGGTGGAACAATGATTCTGATAATAGCAGATACGAGAAAATCAGAATCAGAAAAGGTCTGGTTTTTTTTTTAATACTTCCCTATGAATCTGGGTTTCTGCAAGCTATGTGAAGTTCTAATTGTGCAAAAATGCCTCGGGTGAACTTGAGGTGTAAGTCCCTAAACACTTCTGGGGGAGCCTTAGATTTCTATTAAGAGACTCGAGTCAAGCTACGCTGTATTCTCCTAATGCAGTTTGTTATATAGGTCAGTAACAGAAGCAGAAAAATCACATCAATCCTGTCTAGCAGGCAAAGTAGCCCCTGTAAAATGAAACAAGGAGGCCTCCCTGACTTCTTTATGTTTTCCGCATCGTCCATGCCTGAGAGGTGACTCACTCATTTGAAACCACATCCTTAGGGTGCATTAACATCAGAGGGGGCAGTTCATTATTTTGCATAGGACTTGATGGAATTCTCATTAGACTAAGAAAAGCACATTTTCTAAATGTTCAGCAAATTGAAAAAGAAACTTCAAAATTTCTTGCTAGATCCTATATACACAAAAGACATAATTACTCTTCATCACAGGTCGAAAACCTTTCCAAACTATGTGTACTTATCTTCAAATTATATTATATAAAGAGGAAGTTATGGGAAAACATAAATCCCATGTTCAAAGATCCAAAGCCCAATATTATGTACTTATAATTTTCAAGACAGAGTAATTATTGGCATCAAGAAGAGTGATTTTATCTACTAGTAATTAATCCCCCAGGCACCTCCCTAATTTGGGATATTGTACAAGGGTACGTGCCAATGTTCACCGAGCCTGGTTAAACGACATGCAGAATCGGTTGTTCATTGTCCAAAAACAAAGCTACACAATTAAAAGGAAAAAAAAAAAGTCAACTGGTGGAATGGAGGCCACATGAGACACGTCCCTTATAGATTACATTATGTGTAGAGATTGGAGGGGGAAATGTTTTGCTGAAATAAAGATAAGGAATTGATTGCAGTAGTTAGAAAAGCTGAAATTGTGTTTTATTTTCCAAACAACCTTCATTTTGATAAGAGTGATACTAGATATTTTTCCACACCATTTACCTAGTTCTTCTCTTTATTCAATTATTTTGCAGTGATAAGTCAAATATTTAGTTTACTAAGGATTGTGTTGTACCAGTTGTTGAAATCAAAAGTGATTTATAGCAGGCAAAAAATTCCTTGCACTGTGTCTAATTAATTATACTTATACCAAACAATAAATATTTCACTACATACTAATTATATTTCAACATTACACCTGAAAACACATAGATTGATTTAATTCACACAGCTACAAAGGGCACTGTTTATAAAGTTAGGACATCAAACAAAACATATTCATTTTTTAGAAATGCAAAAAGAAGACTGATGCTATATAAATAAACTTTCAATATATGTGTGTACATTTTTTCTGCTTCAGATTTCCATAATATGCCAATAGCCCAAACTTTTGGACTACAGATGTTTGTGGTAAGTTATTAAAAGCCAGCGTTCAGTTTAAAGCCATCACAGGTACTTGCTGGTAGCTCATGAGCAAAAACATTTTTCTTCCTGAGGAGGTCCTTGTGTGTACCTCAGACACCCTCAGTGCCGGGCCCATTGAGAAATCAGCATTGTAAGCAGGGTGGATTTAACAGTAGCTTTCTCACAGGTTTATGTGTTTAATTAGCTGACAGAACAGATGAAACAGTAGGGGCTGAAGAGAAAGTAATGTGGAGGTGTAGTACAGTTCTTACTGTGTCAACCACTATTAATAACAAAAATGAATAAGAGAATTAACTGTAACCTTTTCATTTTTTAAAGGAATTGAAATTTTATAATTTGCCTGATCATATTACATTGCAGATCCCCCAAACCACTCAGTAATAAAATTGCCCTAGTTTCTGACAATATGTCTGAGTTCAGGGTGGGGAAGTCCAATCGAAAAATTGGGGCAAGTCTGTGGCTTGAAGACAGTGAGCAAAACTGAAGTGAGTCTCACTCTAGAGCCATTTTATAGCGTTAGTCTGTGAATGGGAGCCCAAGGAACAGTTCTCAAGTGCCGCATGCTTCCTAGCACCCCAGGCACTGTGTATGAGGCATATTTATCTTTCAGTAAAACTCCCCTGCACTTAAAATATATTAAAAGGTAGGCCTTTATGTGTGTATACATTTATTATAGGAAATACACTCATAAATATACTACAACAATAGCTTTTAAATATTAAAATACCAAAATTCCTTTGAATCGATACCGTCTAAACTTGCTATCAGAAAAAGTTTGACTAATAAAAAAGATTTTTATTTAAGAAATAATTTGAACTACTAGAAACACTGAGTTCACTGTTGGATTTTATGTAGTGATCATTGATACCATAAAAAAATGTTTGCCATATTCAGAATCTATTTCAATCTCTTGGGATGAAGATTTTGATTCAATTTGAGAATGTGGGAGTTTAATTTCTTTTTAGATTTGTTTAAAAAGGAAAAGGAAAATTTTATTCTTAAAGAGAAAATGGCTTTGAAGAAATTATAGCAAAGATTCTAAGGA
Source organism: Ctenodactylus gundi (assembly GCA_004027205.1). NCBI lineage: Eukaryota > Metazoa > Chordata > Mammalia > Rodentia > Ctenodactylidae > Ctenodactylus > Ctenodactylus gundi. The sequence goes on from PVKB01001058.1 coordinate 9,015, forward strand.
TTTTTGGATACCAAATAACTCACAAAATAAAATTTTGGGGACATCATATGCAAATGATTTCAGATTATAGAAATTCAAACATGACTTACTTTATCATTGAGACGAAATGCTTGGGAAACTATAGGACCAAAAGCAAGTGGCAAGTTGGACAAACTCTTCTCTAATCCCAACTAATTATGGATTGAGTTATGCTATCTGTTCCCTAAGACAACAAATTGTGCATCTGGCTGGTCTGCCTTATGTATCCTGCACTCTCATTGGCTGTGGGGTTTTCACATCGGAGCATACGGACTTGCCGGATGTAAAGTCCTGAAGATCCCGGACCTATCCTCTATATAGGAACATGATACAACTCCTTGTCATGGAAACATATCAAAATCCAACAGTGAAGTTTCAAGAGAAGGTTCCATGATTCACAGAGGGCCACCAGCCTTTTGGGTGAAAGAGGGTAAGACAAATGCTCTAAATTCAACTTTTTTCAGACTAGAGCACATCATCTGCACTCGTACAGTGTTGTGGCTCAAATCTAAAATGGCCTCCTAATGTCTCATGTGGTTAGATCATGGAGGTGCTGAGCACGTCAGTGGATTCATCCATTGATATTTTCACATGCTGCTAGGAAGTGGGACTTGGTTGGAGAGAGGAGTCATGGGCCATGACCCGGAAGGATATATGTCCCTCTCCAGATACTCCATTCTGTTGTGTTTCCTAGCTGCCACTCTGTGAACAGATTTCCTCTGCTAGGGCCTTTCCATGTCCTCCCGTCTTTGCTGTATCTGCTTGGAAGCCAGTTGATCATGGATGAACTGAGATCTCTGCAACAGAACTGAAATAAACCTCTCTTCCTGTAAGTTGTGGCTGTTGGATATTGTTTTATTGTGATGGGAAGTGGCTGGGATATATGGCTAGCGTGAGTTTAGAGCTTTTAGAGTCAACCTGGGACCTGGAATATGACCAGATTAGCCTTGTTTCATGTACCATGCACCTGTATTCATGCTTTGGTATTGGATATGGTTGTACAGTCAATTTCCCCTTGGAACTAACTTGAAGTGATGATAGTAAGCACATTTATCAACAATCTGAACATCAGTGAAGCCAGTTAAAAGCTAACACCCCTCCATGCAGGAAGAGTCGTGGAAGTAGTGAGACCTGAGCATGGCAGGAGACCCTGAATCTCAGGGCGAGAATTCTGGCAACAGACGGCTACCCATCAGTTTAACTTAAAAGTCATATGCCTTGTGCCCAACAATGTGTGTAGTTTGACTTACTACGGCTGTTTGAAATGAAGTCATGGAACAAAGAACTGTCTTGGACCGTGGGAAGCAGGGGTTTCGTTGGTAGCTCAATCTTTTAGGGGCAGCGCATGATTCCATCCAAGCCTTAAGACAGTTTATTCTAGAACTGTTATTGTCTTCACTTTATGGATGAAGCTTAATAATCTGATTAAGGCCGCCCAGATGGGGTGATGCATTCAGGATTAGAAATCGTGACTCCAAACCCTGGGGCTTCTGCAGCTGTAGAAAGGACAGCATCCCTTAGCTCTTCATTTGGTCATCTTAATTCTGCTCCCCAGATTACAAGGGGATAAGAACTGCTCGAGAGAACATGCTTTCTATTTTGTTTTGATTCTCTGCTCTACCTTATCTTTTTGTTTTCCATTTAAAGACACTTTTCCTTGTATTTTTTTTTTCTTCTAACATCCCATACTAGTCAAGAGAAGAGAGTATCTGTTGGGAAAGAGAGTGGAACATGTTTGGAGCTACCTGCATGAGCTGGTTGGTGCTGGTAAGAGAGAGGTGGAGGCTGATTTTTTTATTTACAAGGTTTTTGTCTAACCCCTTTCTAACCTACCACACCCTTCTGCTAGTTGACGGATGAATAAATGTAAACCGCTCACAAATACCTGATCATCCTTGAGATCTAAGAGTGGCGTGTCAAGTGTAGGAGGGGGAGGCTGAAAAGATACATTTGAGTAGAATACAGGAAAACAGAAACAACCACTACAGGAATTATATTTGCCCAACTTTTCCTATTCAAATTTTATTGTCCTCTATTTTGAGTTTTGAGCCTTGCTTAGAACCATATTTATTTTTAGATGAACTCTTTGATGTGAATATAATAAAAGGTTTTTCAATTAAAATTTTAAGGTTTTAAGGTTACTTGACTTAAACTTAATGCTATCTAGACATTTCTATTACATTACATATCTATATAACAAATACTTAAGCTTTGCAGCCAGTAAATAATCATGCATACTTTTTAAATCAAAAACAGACCAAATGATTAAAAGGGTAGACAAAAGCATGTTTTAGAGTACAGATCAATTGATATTTGAATATCCTTATTTTAGAAAACTGCCATACTTTAATTAAAATGATTAAACATCATTACATTTAGTTCCTCAAATTAATCTGTACAAATACTGTCTTTATTTACAAATTAGGGAAATGAAACAGTGTACATTTTATTCAGGATCTCAAAGTAAGAGCCAATTTTCACTAAAAAATTTAAATGGAAAGTCAAGACAAGCATCCATAGAAATTTAAGTGGAAAATTAAGACAATCTCCAACTACCATTTTTGCATTGATTGTATTTTGTTCAGACAAAGGCTCCTTTTTTTCCTTAGGAGAAAATTCCTAAATAGGATTTTTCTCTCTTTAAAAATAACATTATTTAATTATGGAACAGGAACACTTCAGACTTACTGACTCACATAGCATTTCTTTCGGTGTGTCTATTTAAAGAAACCCAAACCGGAGAAAGTCACAGCACGGCAGCTACGTTAATGATTGATAAATAGAAAGTGGAAGACTTTTCTTTTTCTTTGTGCAATTAATCTTAAAAAACAACTAAATTAAATAGCTGGATTCACTTATTCTATATTCCAGAATTTTTCTAAAATGAATTCAAATGCCTAAATTTAAAGACTGTATTCCTCAGAATTTACAGCAAACGAGTAAATTATTCTGTTTATTTACTAAGAGTGATTTTTAAAAGTTCTTTTGAACAGAAATTAAAATACGAGAACTGGAAGTATCAGTGTAAGTGCCACTAACAATAAAATATGACTGTAGTTCATAAAAAAGTCATAATTCACAAAACCATGCACAGGTCTTTCTCTACAAAGGAACTAGGAAATAACAACTTTAGCCATATCCCTTTGCACTCTCAGTTGTCCTCTTTATAAAACCTCAGCCTCTGTTTCCTCACAAGAAACGTGGAATCACAATAGTGTATGATTTTCCAGTGAGAACCATTTTCTTCCCTTACATCACAGGATAACCTTTGAAGTCCCACTTATTCTGAATTCCTGATTTTGGTATATAAGCAAGGAATTCTTTCTCTTTCTTTCTTTCTTCCAAAGAAAGGATGAATTGGATTGAAAGGGCAAGATAAATCTGGAAATGTCATGGCAGTTGGTGGCATTGGTGAGTTGCTGTGTTAATCCCCCACCAGCAGCTGCCATTGGAAAGTAAGTGCCCGAGAAGCCAAAAATGGTGCTGGCATCTCCTCGAACACAAAGAAAACATTCGAAAAAAAACACATCAATTGGCTGAAATGTAAGATCTAGAAAGTAAATTGTCTGAGAACCAAAGCAGATGGGCACAGCCAGCTCTCTTCCTCACCAGCGGTTTTCTGTCGAAGACAATCTGGGGAAAAGTACTGATGACACGAATGCACGTGACTCTGGTGACTCGAAAAAAAAAAACCCTGTTGTCAGTTCACCATTTTGGAGTCAGTTCAGCTAACGTGGGGCTGATTAACATGCCATGATTCTAATTTTCCCAGATAAAAAGTCATAGACAAAAACCTAGACAGAGTTGATAGACATAGGTGTAGACCATCAACTCCAAGTCATGTTTAGTCAATAAAAAAATATTGTTTGAGACATCAATGGCTTAATGTTCTGCCATTTTGTATAAGAATCACTTGTGTAACATAGAATTACTGCAAAGCCTGTGCTCAAACATTGTCAAAGGGAGAGAGATACCTGGCTTCTGCACTGTCTTGCTAATGTCGAGATTGTATCAAATGCAAACTGTATTTAGGAAACAAAAAAACAGTAACGATCTTCATGATGTGTTGAAATTGGAAGAATTTGTTTGTTTATGTGAAGAAAATAGAATTGCAGAACTGAAGAAATATGATTTAATGTCCATTATCATTGGAGAGTATTGTTCGTTATGATTTCTGCTTTCTGAAATTAAAAGTAGAAAATTTTGTTTACTGATTATTTCAACAAAAGACGTAATATGAGTTTCACTATTCATATACTGTTGTCAAGAAATAGGCCTTTTATTAGCAGTAGGTTTTTTTCATTTTTGCCGTATATCCAAAATATAAACTGAGTGTTCACTGATGGCAAAGTAACTGAAGGCGAGTGTTTCTTCAGAGAAGCACGTTGTTTGGTTGAACCTGTTCTCTAACATTGGTATTAGCAACATATCCATGTTTGACGCATAAAAATATGTTTGTGCCTCACTTAAAAAAAAGCACCAGCTGTTTTATAACTGTATTACATAGTCAGGAAACATGAAGAGAAAAAAGTCAGCATTTGTGTTGTTCTGAACCATTTCAACATGCTTGGAAGTCAAGAAAATTAAGACTAACTCTCAAATCTACCTATGTTGTTGTGCCACTAGAATTTCTCTTTTAAGTCACCACGTCAGCTTTTATTCACTGGGCTCTTGTGGCCAGGGTACCTGTTACTAGATTGAGAGGGAGGTAGAGTCAGAATGCTTCAAGCTCTAAGTTCTCTAACATCTTAAGTTTAGCCCAGCAGAGAGAAACTCAGGCACTGACTAACTTACCATCTAAGTAGATACAAGCAGGTGTGACCTGGCCAAAACAGCAAAGCACAGTAAATTTGTGCTGGCGGGACTTTGAACTACATCTCTTCCTGGTCTTAGGTAGCCATGAGGTGGGCACCGACTCGAATATGTAAGCTGCCTTCCCTGGAAAGGAGGGCTATGGAGTGGTCATTGCTCTCTGTTAATGCAAGAAACCGGGATGATGGCTTCCACGATAAGTGATCATGGTCTCAACCACAACAGGGAATTCTACTGGGGAATTCTGTATCTTGAACTTTATCCTGGAAGAGTAAACAATTCATTTGCATGGCATACATGATGTCATTGTTTAAAGACCGAGTCCAGTCCCCAAGAGCGTTAATCAGAAAAAGGAAGAGTCTCACTGTGGAAGAACCGTGCTGCTGGGATGATCAAAACCTCTGAAATCTAGCCCTTTTTTTGTTTTGTTTTCTGATTGATGCTCACAATTAAATCAAAAAAATCAAGCATAGCCAAATAGTTGTCTCGTGAGAGAAGAAAAATTCAGAGTCTCAGAAATATGTTCCAAATCAAGCACCCTGTTGAGGAAAAACAAAAGATTTTCACCAAAAAAAAACTGCAAGAAAAGTACATGCTGCCAGGCGCCATCTCCTCATGGAGTCCCTCACAGGCTGTGAGTTTTCCTTCAGAGGAAGAGCTAATGGCAAGAAAGGTCTGGAAAAAAATTCCCTTGTACGCAATTTACACAACATAAAATTTCACTAGCATTAGTACTAATGAAGAGGAAACACTAAGAGAAGTATTTCTTCAGGAATTGAAAATCTAATACCTATAAATAAAGCGATACTGAGGTCCTTCTCAAGTAAAAGAAAACAAGAACTAGTCACAGATATATAATGTTGGAGCAAGACTTCTTACTGTGTCCCAAATCATGACTTTGAAATTATGGTATCCAAAGGGCAGTGGGTTCTAGGGCTCCAACACCTTTCCAACACTTGTATCCAACACAGTGAGCCATATTTAAATACAACTGTGCTGCTACAACTCTTGTAAAAACAAGTAAATGAGTGAGAAGGAAAAAGTAAAAATGAAACGTGAAGAGGCAGGAAAATTTTAAGGCTGGACCAATGAAAAGTGTACAAAATTGTTCTTTGACCAGCTAACAGAAAGAGCCAGAGGGCAAAGAGGGTGCCACCAGCTGGGGCCACATACCTGCCCTGCATGCTCCACTTAGGGCAATTTCAATACCAAATGACAAGATAGGTCCACATTCTCCCTCTTCATTCTCAAAATTTGTTTCAGTCACTGAGTGTGCCTGTTGTTTCAGTATTTTAAGAAGGGAGTCACCCAGCCCTAACTTTGCCATTCTCATCCCAAACTGAATATATCCCAAAAAAGCCCTAAACTGCAGCAATCAGAAATCAAGTTTTATGATTTTTTCCCAAGCCTTTAAATATATATTAGCTTTCCATCCAAGGTTTAAAAAAAGAAGAAGAAAATGACCCAAGGGACTGGTCTGTTTTTTTTTTTAAGCCAAAACTGAAGGGCAAGCTCACTAAAGAAACTTTTTGTTTAAGAAGCAAAATATGAAAGCGCTAATGTCTGAGTTCTAAGCCATGATGTACAAATTTAGCATAATACATTCACTAGGTAGATCTAAAAGAATCCCTGCCAAGAATCAGATTAATAAAATACAGATAAATTTCCTAATAGAGGAAACCAATGACTTATCTTAAAGGGTCTCAGTAGTGTAATATAAAATACATGCAAAGATAAGTTGACCTTACACAAGACAATGAACACATCAATCAGAAAGTCACCAAGTGGCTTGTATGTGTTTAATGCAGAGTCTCATGGTCAAAATGCTCAGGATTACACTTTGGGCATCTTCTAAATATAGGGGCAGTAGGTATCTCTTAAAGTTGAGAAATTTCTTTTGGTTAATGCTATCAATACCATTGATAAATTAAGATGGAAAAATCTGAATCCACTGCAGTCTTTTCTACTGCAGTAGTTGGTTTTTTAATGGGAAGAAACACCAGCTCATGCATGGAGACTCTAGAGTTCTCCCATCTACATTGCGAGACATGACTCAGAACTACTGTAGACCAAACACTTCAAGGAGCTTCATTGTGATAATTCACACTCAAAAACAGCAGAATAATCAGAAGAAAATTTGCATTTCACAAATGCATGATCTTTTTAATAATGAGAAACTTACTGTGGAGGAGAATCAGAAACTCAAACTTTGGCACGTATGTATTTCTACAGAAATGAAAATGTTATTCACTTTTTATAGAAAATACACAAAAAAATCACTAAAATTATCTGGTACTTGAGCCTAATGATTTATGCTTAAATGCAAATGAGTCTAAGAGTGTTTTTTAAGCTTCCTGAAGATACTTATACACTGATGCATATGTTTTACTTTAAAAAATAATATTTTAAACTTGGATTACTTACAATGATACATTAACCATTGTTCACATTGTTTTCTAAATTTGTGGATTTGGACTCAGAATTATTCTTTGCTTTGAACTCAATTAGCAATAGGAATCACATGTGTAGTGTGTCAACATTCTCAAAGACTATTAGTCTGTAGATTGAGACTGATCTTATATTTTATCTGCTGTGTGTTTAGCGAGGTGTCTTATTTTCTGGAAGACTGAGATCCTAAGGGAGTGTGAACATGAAGCGTAAGTTTTCAACTTGTGTTCCATTCAGAGATGCAGGAAGAGATTGAGATCTCATAGAGGAGTGACAGTCAAATATTCAGGGATGACTACAGGAATTGTGATTGGTTATTGAATTAATGTAATGGATCATCAAAATCAAATGTTCCTAAGCTGGCATCCTGCTAGGCATTCCACAAGCACTTCAGCAATGCTATCGTCGTTCAAACTGGCCTTGGGTATCTCCTTTTAAAAATTGTCTTTAGAAGTCCCTGTCCACTCTGCAACACTCTGTAATGGAAAACTATGTCCAATAAGGGAAGACTTGACTTTGGAAGATATATGGAGCTGACCGCATGAACATAGATAGGTCTTTGTTGCATTTAAAATTTAGGTGTGACTATTAACTATTTGTCTAGTAACTGACAGACTCACTTGGAAGGCAATTTCCGAAGTAGAGTTTGACAAATGTTTTGGGTGGTAGAAAGGGGAGAAGGAGTTGGCTTCAATGAATCACACGTATAGACTTGGAGGGTATCTTACAGTGATAGTTCTCCAATTATCTCTCCATGAAAGAGTTTGGCATCTCAGAATTGCCTTAGCAGATGTTTCCAACGACCCTGTGCTGAACAAGAAAAGTAATAGACATATTTTTTGAAAATTCTCTGAACACTAGGTAGAAAGTCTTATCCAGTCAAAGGAAAACATCTAAACCAACATCTCTTCAGATATTCTGAGGAAACGGACAAGGGTTCTCATAGTTTATATTTTAACCCAGTAAATCTTAGAAATATTATATCTGAGTCCATTTGAGGACATTCCTGTGAAAACTCCAGAAAGATAGTCAAACAAGCTTCAAAATTATATGAAGCGCTAAGTAAAAAATACTATAGAACTCCTGTCCTGGGAAATTAAAATTTCTTGAACGTTTCCAAAATTAGAATCTAGAGAAAAATGTAAGTTCTTGAGAAGAACCCCTCATGTGCAGAAAGCATAATTGTGCATACTCAGCAACTTCAGAGATGATGAGTGAAACAATTTGTCGAAGTGTTTTCTTCTGAGTCAACCACGAATAAGCATTGTCACTATTAGGGAGAGGTGACTGAAAAGAGATAGCCGAACCTTAGTATCAGTTCAAACAAATCCAGGACCTACTCATTGAACCAAAAGCTCTCTTGATAATAATATTTTTTACTTAATGAAGAATTAGCTCCCGCTCATAATATACAATTACTGAGTGAAAATAAATCATAGATAGCCCAGCAGAAACTGTATTGTAGGCTACATATTAATATCAGACTATTTTTGACATGATTATTTAATTTGAAACAGTCATCCATTTTTTGTTTGGATGGGAGAAGTATGGGCTTCATGTATACCTTCCTATAATCCTTCAAATAGCTCTTCTGGAAAGGACTGGAAAGTTATAGGCAAAAATACTCTTTTTAGTGCTTCCATAAATGATTTATTTAAGCCAAAAGCAGAGCTATGTGATTGTGCATAGAAAATAAAATTGGATGAAAAGGCTGTTTTCTGTGTTTTCAATAGTTCAAAGGAATTAAGTAAAATACGCAGCCCTTTTCTTTTTTTATAGTTCTAACACAAATTAAGTAAAATCATTTTATGCAACTGTTAGAAGTGCTAAATAAGTAGCACTTCAGCAGACTGGGTCATTGTTTATGGGTATGTAAAGAGATAAAATTTTAGCTTAACATCACAGATCTTACTAAGAGATCATCTTATATGTATTTGATCACAAAAGACCATATAATGTAATGATAAAATTAAACTTCAACTTTCAGAAAATTATTTTTATTATACTTTATTGCTACAGCCAACATAATTTCTGACTTGTTTGCAGTCTTAAGATGTGGCAGAAGACAGTGGAGCCAGGAGAGGCATCTCCGAATGAGCAGCAGTAAGGAATGTGTGTCCCATCCTATTGTTAGTTATCCCCTTATGTGGAGGAGTGTATGAACACAAATGATAATTGTATTACTAAATGTTTAGTATTAAAATTGTTTTAATACAATTTTCGTAGTCATCTTAAAAGTGTTAAAATTATAGCATTCTTTAAAGTGGAAAACGGAAAATGTACCTTTTAAAGACTTTTTTAAAAAATCCTAGATTATAATTCAACTAGTTATTTTATATTCTGGGTACTTACCTAAAGAAAGAGAGGTCTAAAATTACCATCAGGGATGTTAAATGCATAATGCATGATGAAAACAATTCTAAAATTTCTTGTAGGAAACACATATCATCAAAGAAATGAATTTAACCAGAAGCATATTAATAGGAAACTTAAAAAAATCAAACCTAGTGAAAATAAAATTAGCAACAGATTTTTGTCTCTTAATAGCTTTTATCCCACGTCAGAAAATTTAAAGATTTTTGAACTGGCTTGTGGCATTCGTAAACTTGTGAACATGTGTGTACAAAATCGCACTTTCCAAAGACACTGTCACCAAAAACATAGCTTGACAGCTTATATTTTCAGTTAACCGTGTTGCTCAAATGTTTTAAAATAATAATTACATATATATGAACTTAAAGTATTAGGTATAGGTTAATATGCTTAATTTTTTATTGAAAGTATAGCATGAAGCAAAAGTAGAAGTAAAAATAGAAAAATAAGATATATATATTTGCTCCTCATCAAACGTTTAAAAAACTTTTAAAAAACACAACAGCTAACTTCAAAGTTTAAAAAACAATTCTGGGGTGCCACGTAAGTCAAAAAATATTGATAAGCAATAATACAAAACTTTGAGTAAGCTTTATATTATGGAGTAATAAAATATAATCATTACTATAATCTTAATTTTATTTAAAATGGAGAAAGCAATGAATATGAAAAAATTGCCAGAAAACCAATAACTTTCTACCTCTTATTTTTTGTGTTTATTATATCTAACTTATTTCCTGTGTGTATTTGGGAGAATCAAGACTCAGAGATGGATTTTAACAAGAAAGTAAAAAATTTGGCACTTCCTCCTGGCTTACACTTTTCAGAGTCTATTCTTGTCAATGTTTTATTTTCGAGTGGTTACCACCTTATTGTCAAGTAGGAAAGACTTCACCAGGATAAACGCAACGTTTAGATTTCTGCTTCCAGTGTGTACGAGGCTTTACTTCTGCCCTCTATGACAACCATAGCTACCACATATTTTTCAGACATCATTTTCACCGCATGTTATGCTCTTTCTATAAATACTTTTCTTGAACTAAAAAGTATTTACTTTATTTTAAACTAAAAAAAAAAATAGCGTCTGGCTTTTAACACTGAGATTATGTCCAATTGCAACATTAATTTGTAAAAATAAAACAGTTACACTTTTTTGCACAAAAGTTGTATTTATATTGCGTATCTTCTCTTCCTTTCCATCCTTTTCTTTCTTTTTCTTTTCTTCTTGTGTTCTTCCTCTTTCTGAGAGGGCTGCAGATGGTAAGATTATTGAATCAAGCAGCTGTCTGGAAGGAGGAACAAATCTAATGTCACCTGTAGTCCACTAGAAAGAAGCAAACGCAAACCCTTATCACATGAGAAATATTTAAAGTAAACAGATTTGCGCAGAAAACAGGCAAGGCCTGAAAGCAAATACTAGAAGTTACAGGCTGACATACAAGTTTAATTCTTGTTTGGGGATTTTATTTTGGGGGATTTTCTTTGTAAAATGCAGTCTGCTTTTTTTTTTTAAAGGCTGACAGTTAATTAGCACAGAGTCTTATTGCAGAAGTCTCTTCTAAAGCAGGCATATTCAAGTTATACTGAAGTGATTGTCATAAAGGGGCTGTTTGCTGTGGTGCTCACAGATGGCAGAAAAGACAGCCCAGGAACGCAAACAGCCCATAATCACGAGAGCCTCAAAATATGGGTGAGTTTACAACCCTGCCTCTGGCAGCGGCCTCTTTTCAAATATCTTGGGTTGTTATGTCCAAGTGGTTTACTTTAAAGCAGCTTTGTCATCAAAGGGGTTCCAGAGTCAAGAATAATTATGATAATTACCCAGAATCACACCCCCCCCAATAATCATAATAATAATCCCGAATCTTAACCAAGTATGATATTGTTTGTGCAATACACGGCTACATTCACAAAGATGAAGTACCAGGCAACTACCAGCTATCCTTGACTGACAAAGCAGCTATAATTGTACGACTTTCTGGGATAAAGGTTTAAACAAAAGTAAATAGTAAAAAAAAAAAAAGCCCCCCCCCCCCCAAAAAAAAAGGATTGGAAAGCTTAGCTGTGTTTAGTCTCCATTGATGAAAGCAGTGTTCTCTGATCCATGCTGCTATTGTTGGCTTTAGTTTAGCTCCCTCTCAATCAATATCTAACAGGGCATGATTTAATAAGGTTTTATAATCTCCAAAAATGAGGGGGGCGAGGGTGGTTGTGGCATTGTCATTCGTCAAAGGGGGCCTTTCAGGTTTCTTTGCTTTCACCTGCTGGGATCCATTTGGTCTCTTTCAAAGAGAATGAAATGACAAAATGAATGAGAAATGCTGGAATAAGAGTCCCTTACTCTGCCCAATAGTATAATCAATGGGTACTTGTAATCCCTATTGTACCTCTCAGAGGTAGTTGTAAGACAATTAAATCTCGCTTCTCGGGCAAATGGTTTTGGTAGTTAACCTGAAACAGCCAACAATATTGAAGAGAATGAATGCATCTGAAGCAATGATGTAATGGGATACTGCCTCCTCAGCTAGGCATATGTGTGTGTTGATGTGTGTGTGTATGTGTGTGTGTGTGTGTGTGTGTGTGTGTGTGTGTGTGTGTGTGTGTTTATCTCAGTTCTGCATGGCCGCAGTTTTCATGATTCATTGCCCCTCCAAAATTACATGGGTAATGGCAACGATTTTAAACAATTTCACAACCTGTCCCCTTTTAATTTCTATTTTAAACAGACATGAAAAAAATTCTTATTTTCGCAGCATCGCACACTCCAAACCATAGTTTCATAAAGAGAAAACATTTATGTAGTTAACATCAGTTTGATGTGACAACCAATTTAGTTTTAATTTCATTTGCATCAGCTAAATTCAATTTCTTTCCCTCCTTACATTCATTGCTCGAATGTCAGAAGGAAACTTGTGGTCTTTTTGAAGACATCCTCACCCCTGCCTGCCTTACTGGTGCACGTTCATTTGTGTGGAGTTTATGGATTTTGTCTCCAGTGCTGCGTTTGGAGAGATCGTGTGGGTTACTCTTTTCAAGAAAGAATGAAAATGGGACCAGAGACAAAATTGCACAGTACACACAAAATTCTCAAAGACTTGGGAGAAATAATTATGCCATTCTTGGGAAGTCCCATCACTCCTGATAAATATGCAGCACAAAATCAAGCGAGCAAATACATTATCCGATTCATGAAGATGAATGTTGGTTCAAAATAGCTTCAATGTTTTAAAAATAATTTTAAAATTGAAGTCTTTCCTTTGGCATAATTTAAGTATACTCAAGGTCTCATCCGTCTCATTTAAGTTCAAAATACCCATATTTGTGTTTCTTTCCCAAAGTTCTCTAAGAAATCTCCAATACTGCTTAGGTATGGGAACTCCCACCTCATCCCTGAAGCAAAAATCCTACACTTAATTACATACACAAACATGAAATAAGCACAGGTTTGTCCTGAAGGCACATTTCTTTTCACATTAAGGTGTTTTTCTTTTAAATAAAGAGCTGTTAATTTGGGAAATCTGTGGTCCCCAGATACCCCAGTGACCCAAACACACAGCTGAACCAGGTGAGTGCTGCACACATTGCCTGTGTGTTTCCGTTATGTGGTACAGACTTTGTACATAAATAAAATAAGCCCTTCATTGCTACTTTTCCACATCATTTTCTCAGTTATTCTGATATAATGCAATTTAACTTTCGGGGAATGAGGAAAGCTGTTGAATATGACTTCCGAGGCAGTAATGTTTGGCGACAGAATTCTACATGTCGACTATTTAAAAAAAAAAAATTTTGTTATTTTGTTGTGTTTTGATCATAAAGAAATTAAGAAATCTCCTGAAAAAATAAACTGACCTGAATAAAAACACTATACTCACTGATAATGCTGAGTTTAGCAAGAGGACTGCACCTGACTCCTCAGGACACTTCCAAATGAGTCCAGCTAATTGGGGTAACCCAAGCCCACAGCCATTTAAAAGACTGAAGGTCAGGTGTTTCATTGCTGGGAGAGTATTCTAAAAAATGAATGTCAAGGTTGAACGAAGAATTATGTCAAGAGCATCCAACACCCCTGCCACAAAAGAGAAAGGAAAGGGAAAACATCGTGAAGAACAACATGGCATTTTCTAAATGAGCAAGGGGAGGGAGATGGGGACATAACTTGGACTTCAGCTCTGGGATTACTAGCTGCCTGGTCCCAGGATCCACCTGTGAGTCAGGCCGGCGTGCTTTTTACTTTTAAAACACTTCACTACTTTGCTGTATTTGCGGAGGAGAAAAAAATCGCTGTGAAAACCCCACAGATGGGTTTGCTCCTTGCGGCTGTTTGTGACCCTGCCTCCTGGGCTATTTTCCTGGGTCTATAGCAAATCTGAGCATTGTTGTCTGATTTGCCATGGAACAGCGAACATTGCTTTTCCTGGCCAAATCATCCAGTGTTAAGTGCTATGTGATACGGATCAATAGGGCATGGACAGCTGTACGAAAAGGGCAATGTTGTTTCCATTAACTATTCTGAAAGAGAGTGTGGCCTAGTGGTTGAAGGATTAAATTGGGTGTTGAGGCTTTTGATGCCTTGAATTCTATTTCTGCCTAAGCACTGGGTTCCTGACGGAGCTGTGCCAGTGTTTTCCATTTGGATCTGCACCAGGATACTCGTGGGGTAGATTGTTGTGTGAGGTCATTCCATTGATGACGGAAATCTGGAGGAATGATACCGAAGATTGGAGACACATCTGGTGACATCAACGTTACGTTGCGTCCACGATTCGCCCAGAGAAATTGCTCGTGTTGTTTTTCACGTGCCTCGATGGTTTGGGCTCTTGTTTTGTCTCACCCGAGCCCATCTGTGTGACGTTTCCATGAGGCGGAGCAAGGCCTTCTCTGGCTACGTGCCTTTTTCTTCAGGAACAGCATACCTTTTGTTTCTTATGAGCACCTTGTTAGTGGCATACTAATGATATTAATGAACTAAAATATAGAACACAGCCTTGGAAGAGCAGCTGGCTTTTTCTTGCTGTTGCCACATACAAACAGGCTGAGGACTGGCGACATTTGTGTAAGAGGATTTGTATGTGTGGTCATGTGCACACATAGGTTCACACGAGAGTCAACGAGAAAGAAATGGGAGCAGACAAAAGAGTTTCACAGAATTGTGTAGACTGTTCACTCCGTGCTGACCTTGTAAACGTATTTCCTGCTGAGATTTCTGGGTTCTGGTTAATCTGAGTCCTCTTCTTTCCTTCCTTCCCCCTTCTCTCCCTTCTTTTCCCTATTTTACCTCTTCTGTCTCTTTTTTCCCTCTCTCCCTAATTCAATTCTGAAGTCTCTTCCAAGTTTAATCAACAATTCACTGAAGCAGCAACTCTCAGGAGCAAATCCAACATGATTCTTGGGTGCAAACCAATTAACAGGAGTCCAGTAATGGTCCAATGTTTATTTTATTCAAATATCTATGGACTTGTTTCAGTATAAATTGTTTCATTTAACTTCCTTTGTTGGGTGTTACACTCCATAGATGTGGAAAAGTGGTTGTAGTCCTTTGTGGTTGAAGACAGCCGGGGAAGGAAGGTTTTGGAACCTGATGAAGGCCAAACAGAGACTATGGCTCTCACGGAGACCTCTGGGGCACTTGGTCTTGGCTACCATCACATGCTGAGGGAAGGCAGCTCATTGTGAGAAGATACTGTAAAGCTATTTGGGAACCTAGAATTTATATACATTACAAACCAGTTTTCTTGACTTTTAAGATAGTGTAACTGAAAATATTTGGAAAGCTAGAATTAGTGTATTGGTAGTTTTCTTAATTTTTAGGATAATGGACTTAGATTTTTGTGGAGAAGTCGATGAAATAATCGACCAATCAGTAGGATTCCTCTTCCATATTTTTACCATTTGTACTACATTTTGTAGATTAAAGAGAACGAATTTTAGTCATCTTAAAATATCTTAATATTTTCTATGGACCATAAGCTTTTGTACACCCTTCTTTGAACTCTCATTTTTCTTATTCCAATGGGAGATTTTTTATTTAAAAAAATGTAAATCATGTTTGTTATATTCTCAACTACGGAAAGATAATTTTTCATTTTTTCCAAAGAAGCAATTTATTAGCAATTTCCACGTAATTGGTATGTCTCCTTTATTGAGTTTTTCTGAAAACTGTACAATTATTATATAGAATTTTCAACACAGTATGAAATAAAAACTTCCAATATTTGAAAAGCTCAGGACCTTCTATCTGTGCAACCACAATTGTGCTATTTCATATATGCTACTTTTTGTCATTCGGGTGACTGCAATATTCGATTATGTGACTATTTAATTATAAAATTGTTTATATTCGATTAATCGCTAACCAAATAGTCTGGCCTATGTTAAGGAAGAAAGCCTCTTTCATAAACAAACTAAAATAATATAAAAAACCATTTTGTTGTTAAAATGAGATTCTGATCAGATTTCCTTTTATATTTTACAAATACTGACACTGCAGAAAAGTAGTTGATGAGGGAAAATGCCATGTGTCACTAACTACGTCAGACACTAGCCAAGTTTGCTTGACGTAGCTCTAGCTATAATTTGAAT
This sequence comes from Ctenodactylus gundi, assembly GCA_004027205.1. Classification (NCBI taxonomy): domain Eukaryota; kingdom Metazoa; phylum Chordata; class Mammalia; order Rodentia; family Ctenodactylidae; genus Ctenodactylus; species Ctenodactylus gundi. The sequence goes on from PVKB01001058.1 coordinate 25,248, forward strand.
GTAGGTTTTCCTGTTGATTCAGTGCTCCCGCCACAAACACATTGACAATTTTTCCTTTTTATTTATGGTTGCTTTTTTTAAAAATCAAACTCTTCAAATAACTACAGGGGGAATAAAACAAATTTTTAATCTGCAGCCTCTGCAGTTGACACTCTTCCACTGTGAACACATGCAGGCATCCCTGTGTTCCATATTACAGAACAGTTTAGTCATTTACTAATATGGAATTCAGTTCTTTAAAAAAAAGAATTTTTTAAAAAAAAGTTTGTATTACATTAATGAATTGCAGGCTTTGTGGAGGTAACGTGTCTCTCAGAATTATCAAGAAACTACTATTTTTCTGCGAGAGATCAAACAGAATTGAGCAGGCAGTCCTACCGCGTGTTTCTAACTGTCCCAGGTGGGTTCAAGTCCAAAGTGACTTCATGCTTCACCGATGTTTGTTAGATACCGCAGGAATCGGAAAAATCAGTGGCCTTTCAAAACCAGCAGAAATCACACTTGAAGAAATCGTTTGAAGAGCGTCATAGGTCTATTTACTTTAAAAAATAATTAAAAGGTTGGTCCTCTTTTCTATGCCTTGCAATCAGTTGGTTAACTTGTTACTGTGGCTTATATAAAATGTCTAAGGGGAAGCAATTCCTCTGTGCCCACACAGAGTTGCTACTTCAAGTTCAAACGTGTACTGTCTATTTTTATAGCAACTTGCCATACAATAATAGTCTTAAGTTTGGGGGGTTTTGCCCAAAGTGAAGATTTTAATGATACTAAGATTACAACCAGCTAAAATATCACTTTCGTGATCTGTCCTACTCATTGATAGGACAAATTCACTTATATTCTCATAAACCAGTGCCATGTGGGTAAAAATAAGAGGTCTACAGAGCAAGTGGCGTCCGGTCACCCTTCGGTTCTTTGATACTTTCATTTTAAAGATTACTATATTGCAGCCTGATTTTATGACCTGTTTTAATTAAATATCGTGATAAAATTTATGGAAACCAGAGTCAAGAAAACATGAAAAAAAATACACTTTCCTCTGAGACACCCTACAGGGAGAAAGAAAAGAAAAACATTTTTGAGGATGAATAAAGATGACAAAGTCCTTTTAGAAATCTCTCAGGTTTTGAAATGGTATGATATTATATCCCAACTGTAAAAGCCATTATACGTATAAACACAGCTATATCAGTAACACATGAAATACATTATGCACTTCGGTTTGCCAATGTGTAACCCCATTTCCGAACATATGTAAATTTGCTATAAGCGACTTTAAAAGGAATCTTTAAAAATATAGCGCAACTCCAACGGATTTGTCATTCACGCACCAGTGAGCCTCGAGGCCTAATTTTGCCTTTTGCTATTATTTGAAATTAAGGCACTTATTCAAAAGATCAAAACAGCTTTTACAATGGACACTTTGTGAAGGTGGTTAATGTCTGGAAGAATATGGAAATCACTCCTGTTGCGGAGGTGTGGGCAGACGCACGCCTCACGCGGATATTGGGGAACAGGGAATACGCCAGATATTCAAGTATGTCGCAAAGTTTGGGGGTGAACGAGCAGGTGCCTACTGATGAGGCCGAGGCATCACTAACTCCAGCAGAAACATTACATTTGAACAGCCAGAACAAAGACATTTCCTTTTGCTTTGCTGGTGCAGGATTTATAAAAAGGGACACCCTCCTATCGCCAGCAATTTTAACCCTAGCTTTGCATAGTACGGTCTTTAATGAGGGGCCCCACAATATCAGACCAAGCGGGGAGGGAGGGAAAGAGAGAATTTTTTGTGGATTAAAAACAATCAAGAAGCAAGCGGGCCGCCTGAGCGCGTGCAAACTTGGGTGCTGGGGAAGGCCGCCACGCTGCGGGACGGCGCCTCCAGCGACCTGGGCACCAGGACGAATCGCGGGCTCTCCCTCGGGGGCCGTCCGGTAAAGTTCTCTGGAAGCCCCGGTGAACACTGACACAATTTTTTACGATTCCACAGTTAAGTCGACATTTTCGGCGAGGGCGCGCGGGGAGGGCCGCAGCCCCTCTTTGTGTCCTGAGAAGTGTCAGGCGACACTCTTCGGGGAAGGAAGCGCCTGAGACTCGGCTCAGCCGGGCAGGCGCGGGGCGGCGGCGCGGGCGCCCGGCGGGCCCAGGGCGGTGCTCTCGTGCCATCTAGTGGCGGCGGGCCACCACGGCGCCGAGCGCCCAGCGGCCTGGCCAGCCTGCTCCCCTGGGGTTCAGACGACGTCCGTGTGGACACTCTAAGGGGCCAGGGGTGGCCGAGCTTTCCTGCACCCCGGGGGAGTCATCTGTTTGAAAAGTATTAATATGTCAAGTTAAAATGTCCCCTCTGTTTAAAGCTTTACATGCCATTTCGTTTTGAACACTGGAATTCGTCTCATCTCTTCCTGTCGTTTACTCTTTCCTCTTCATCACTTTTTTCTGTTCTGTTTTTATTTGATTTTCTCTATCCCAATTTCTTTCCTTTTTAATTTTGTGTTTCGATTTGTTTCTTGGACCTGCAACTTTCTGGCTTGGGCTTGCACCTGTAATCCAACTCTTTCTAATCCAACTATCCTTTCAGTAGGTTACTAGCGAAGTCCCGAGAAGTGGTGAAGTCAGGGAAACGCCTTTCTGCTTGTTGGAAAGCGAGAATCGCTGTGTCCCCAAAGTTTAGTCTTTCCTCCTCGCGGGCGACCTTCTGGGCACCCTGAGCATTGAGTCTACCGCTTGTATAATTTTTCTCATAGCCTGGGTTTTCCTTCAAGGACCATGGCGAATCAATCCCCAACAAATAAATGTGGATATTAGGCCGGGCTATATTTTAGTGTTGTGTGAGCAGTTGGATTCCCCGGCACTCCCCCTCGCCAGCCTTCCTCCTGTGCCCTGCACACAGCACGCAGGGAATCGAGCTGCCGACTGTTCATTAGCAAAGGCATTTTCGTCACCCTCGGGAGCACAGGTTTCCATTGCTATCTCGGCAGAGCTAAGTGGTTCACACTCCCTATATACACGGGTGGTGCACTTGAACTCACGTTAACAGGTCCTCCTCAACTTACCTGAAACCACGCGTGCAGGTCTTTTCCTATTCGAAGGATTCTTCTTTTGGATTGTCTGACTCACATGTTTGAGTGTTACTTCTGTTGCAGCGCCAGAGAGGAGTCAACCTCCTTCGAGAATAGAGTTTTCTCCTGGACGATGTCAAAACACTTCACTTACGCTTTCTATGAGTTTGCTTTGAACCGGACAAAAAAAAGAGAGATGATTTCTGGAACAAGCATCCTTATCACTTCAGTCACAAACATTAGTAAAGTCTTTAAATTACCCAAAAAAAGGAGGTGATTGGTGGAAAACCTGTGGAATTCTGCAGATAAAATGGGTCTCTGGAGGAGCCCGGGGCACAGCAGTTCGTGTATAATTTTTGTGGCTGGTGACCAGTAAGATTTGGAAGTTGTGACTTTCTTTATGCATGTGGTATTCAAAGATAAAGGTTTTCAGTTAAAAAAATCTTTATTTAAAAGGAGTTAGTAAATAAATCTAGTACTTGGAGAAGGTGCAAGTTTAAATTTGAAACATTTCATGCAATATGTAATAGGAATTAGTCTTCTAATGGGAATTAGGGGTTATTGGTTATTTTCATTATTTTTGACATTCATATTCAAAGATGAAATTATGAATAAACAAAAAAAATTAAATTCTAGCCTTTTTCTGATGGGTGTGATGCATTTGCCTTAGCTGTATTCTTTTTGAACATCTGTATTTCATCACTAAACTTAGATAGTGAGCAGATATTTTAAATTAAGGGTGCTCTTTTTAAAAGACAGAATCAAAATATAGTTCCATAAATTTCTTACTTTACATCAGCTTTTAGTGTAAATTTGCTCACAGAGAGGCCAAATCTAAATTTTTACCTTTAAAATAACTGAATATTTTCCTCCATTTTAAAATTTTTGAATGATAATATGTTTATTTTAACCAAAAACGTGAGCAGATTATATCTATATTTAGATATATTTTATTTGTACAACTGATCAGTGATTTTTTGAACTATTTTTAAATGTAATTGCCTTATTTAAACTAGTAATTTACTTTCACATTTATTTGCATATATAAAAGAAACTACTTCTAAAATTCAAAGAAATATTTCTTTGTATTGTTACTGTCAATGCTAATTTCATATTGGCATATTTTAAACCCAGCAATTTTTCTACACATTTCAATGTTAGTAACATGGAGTGCTAGAGATACTAGTATTCTTGAAAACAATATTTAAGAGACTTTGAAAAGCTGGAAACTTCTTCGTTAAGACGCAAAATAGTGCATGCCTGTGGGACAGAAAGGAAGAGATTTCCAAAGAGTTTGAAAAAAGACCGCAGCAAAATTTTATTTTTCTAATAAGGACAGATTCCGTAAAACTGTACCTATCGATTGTGTTAAATGAAAGGTTAAAATACTCTCGAGGTTGCTTCGTTTCGGAGAAGGGAAGAATGCAGGGACTGCATACGTTGCAGTCTGAGAACAGGGCCGCATGTTGATTAGAACAAGCAGCTATAATTGGAGTGATAATCTTTTACACTGTTTTTAATTGTAATCAGTGCAGATGTTTGTAGCTTTACGATGGAGAAGATAGTGCTTGAGCAAAATGTATACTTGATAATTTTTTTAGGCCACAGGCTGCTCAAGTTGGCTCCTTTTAAAAGATGAATGCTGTATGGAGAATTACTGAAAAATAAGAAATCCTCAGGATTAAAGAGCAAACAAAAATCAACCACTTCTGGTGAACTAAAAGGTGTAGATTTTAATCCTGCTAAGCTTCTATTGATCATTTTTTCTTTTGTATCTTTTCTGCAAGAAATGAAGTAAAAAGCTCTACCCACAAAATTAAAGGAATGGAAACTTTGAATATGAATGAAAATATTTTTGGTTAAAAAATAACACCAAGGCTTTTCATAATTTAGGCTTAGTTCCTCAGAGGATGAGCTACCTTGGCCTTATTCTTTCAGTACTGGGATTAAATCTGAATGAAAGCAATTTTATACAAGCAATACGTCACTTTCTTCTTGCCAGTTTTTATCTCAGGATTAGTTTATATGTCACTAGATAAAAAAAGATAGTAGGTATGCATATGGCAAAATAATTTTTAAGATAGATACAATGTCTTAATTTTCTATTCAGCATTTAAGGGAATGAATTAACTTTATGCTATATGCCCAAGGGAGGGTCTTTCTGTATTTTCTGGAGAAATGTCTTAAAATCACATAAACACAAATCAGCATCTCGTCCACCCTTTCCTGTGTAAGAGTGCGTTTAGTGTGCAGAGATCTCCTAACACCGGTCAAGTGCTCTCCCCCTGATGATGCACTAAGAGGTGCAATTCTGTGATGGGGCTTTTTCATTCATCTTGCCAGGCCAGGATCCTTTTTGAGGCCTCTGAGGGGCCAAAGCAATACTACATTCTGTCCACTTCTTCGCTAAAGCAGAGGTGGAAACCAGCACCCCACACAAGCATCTGCTCCGTTTAAACGAACACATGAGTTCAAGACTCAGCAAGGCATTTTGAATCTCAGTGAGGTTTCGGAATGAACAGACTCATAGTCTGCAAGAGTCCTGTGGAAATTTTTTTCTTTTCTTTGCGTCAAAAGCACAGTAACTTAAACTGCTGCACACACTGGATTGTAGTTTGCAACATGCGGGTGTCTACGTTGCATCCAGGACTCTCATAGTGGTAACACAGAATGAAGAATCAAAGGCAAACGTTTAGGAAGTATGTTTCTTCTTACAATCACGGACCCCAAATTTTTAGCGTAAGCAAGACATTCTGCCTTCATTATAATAGAAATTTAGAAATGGATTCATTGCCAGGGTATTTATGAATTTTTACAAGGGAAGTTACAACTATTATATGACTGATAATGATAATTTTAATAATAATAGCTGCTATTTAAAGCCACCTGCAATGATTTGCATATTATTATTGCTAATCTTTAGAATAAACTCATAAAATGAGAACTATTTATATTTTACATGTGAGGAAACTAAGACTAAGACAATTTGGACAGCTTGCCCATGACAGTTCAGAGTATTTGGATCATTTATTTGTGCATGACATCCAGCAGTCATACCGGCAAAATGTTCAAATCCACACTGGCTTCATTATTCCCCATGCCTGCCCTCTACACTATGCTGAGTATTAATCTGAGTCAAAAACTACTCCTTGTTCCATATATATATATATATATATATATATATATATATATATATATATGGATGGAACATGGTTATAGAACATGTCACTTTTTCTAAATGCCGCCTAAGCTGAACTGCATATTAATTTCTCAGGAGCAATAGATTTGCAGTGTTTTCTTTCTTAATGAACTCAGACACAAAACTTTATTCAGGTATGTCGATCATCAAAGCATTATCTATTGATTGAAATCTAAGGTCATGATGCTTTAAAAACCGGATTCGAAACAGTATTAAAACATACACTTGGTAATCACTCTTTTGACATACTTTGTGTAGCAATTCCACGTAGAATTGAGGAATGGCATCATTTCTCTCTTGCTCTTCTGTGTGGTCATTTATTTCATTTGTTTAGATTCTTGCATTTGTCTCTTTCTTCTTCCTACTTCAAGCAAACACAGTAGACCTGGAATGGCTTTTTCATCCCTGCCTCACTTGGCCTCAGGGTTTTCAAAGTCTGACCCATCACTCAGAATACATGGCTTCATTTGTTTGAATTTCACTCCAACTGGGAGTTGCTCAGCGTTAATATCTACCCTATTGATTTGTGCAATAAACTTGTTTCCGTCTATTTGCTTGGTATCTGAAATTTTATCCAAAGTCCTTAACATGGAAGCATTTTTTGCTTCTTTACAGCTCTGTATTACCATCTCGGTGCCCAGGGGAATGCATGAAGAACCTAACCCTAACCGTGCTGAGTACACAAGAATGAGCCAGCTAGGGACAGCTCACCAGACCGCTTTCCCACACTTAGACTAAGAGATAGCAGACACCACTCTAGCATAAATCAGTAAGTTGTTAAATAAGACAAGGTCATTACTAAGACTAACTGAATTTATTTGTTCAATAGTTCATTCCATGGTCAAAAATTGGTGGCTTCTAGACCAGATGCCAGCCTCACGCATGTGCACAGCTGAGCACAGAGTAAGAACCAGGGTAGGTAGTCTCAGGGAAGTTACAACACATTATAACTTGACTATTTCTCCATTGAACCAAAATTTTTAATAGTCTGTCCAAGAGCAAATGTCCTTCATTCCACTACATTGGTTGTAAACAAACAGCTTTAACTTTTAGCCACTGAGCTACATTCCCTGCCATGAATAGTCTTATAATAAGGTTTTTTGACAAATTTATGTATTTAGCAAATATATAAGGACATACATATTTAGAAATTAGTTCTCTCTATCTAAGAGAGAGAAAGAAGAGAGAACAATATGAAACCTACGCATTACATGGGCCATATAAACAGGTATTAACCATTCATTCCATAGTTACAGGTTGGCAGCTTCTAGACTATTCCTCATCAGCACACATGCTTTTTTTTAATCCTGCCTAGTCTTCAAAAAGAAAATATTTTATTTAGCCTCAAAACTGGGATATTTCATTTGCTTCAAGACACGGGGTCTTTTCTGGCACGGTTCCATCCCCCAGGACTGACCAACAGCTCTTCTTCTTAAGTGGGCACACACTCTGCAGTTTGCCAGGTCCTCTGTCCTCCTTAGAGTGATCTTCATCAAGCCACCTCAGGCCCTCCTTATCTGCCTGCCTACTGAAAGCGTTTAAGTGATTCCTGATTTAGCCTAAGCCCTGCATTTTAAACTATTTAAAGGAGAGCTGAGTCATTTCTGGTGAGGCGTCTGAGCCCTGGGTGTTATCCACTGGGTGATTAGATGCTTCAAAACAAGTTAGTTTCAGACATTTCAAAAGTATTTTAAGATAGTAAAAGCATTCCATTATAAACTCGCACATACATATGTACCTAATGCAATTACTGGAATTGGACATAACATGACATATTATACAAAATATCCTCACCCCACTTAGCTCTAAAAATTTGAGCATAAAATTGGTAATAGGTATTTTTATTAGACACTTAAGACGCAGTGTGTGCTGTGTACGTAGGACAAGAAAACAGAATTTTCACATAGATAGCTCTTGTAGTAGAAAGAATCAAGCAGGTGGGCACAATTTTTGCTTCCTTGTCTTTCTGTCACTTGCTGTCAAGATTTAGCTCTAAATCTTCTCCTGAAAGTCTCCTGCATTTGGAGTTGGACGGGACAGTGGGGGTACTACACTCATCAATCGATAGATGTGTCCGTTGACGGTTTCGGTGCTGTCAGGAGGGAGGGCCTTGCTGGAGGGAGGGGTGATGGGGCGTGACCTTGGAAAGGCATGTGCTTGCTTTCAGCTCCTTCTTCCAGATCCATTCCCTGGCTGCCATGAGGTGAACAGCTATCTCCCTCCGGAGACCCTTCCACCATGCCCTTCTTCCATGGCTATTTCTACCTTGGAGCAAACCTGCCATGCATGGACTAAGACCTCTGAAGGTGTGACCTCAATTAAATTCTCTTCATTTAAGTCATGGGTGTCAGGTGTTGTGTTCTAACGTTGGGAAAGTAACTAAGCTGCTTGGTGCTGTAGTCTCTGATCCTGGCAGAAGGCTAGCCCCTGAGAGCAGTATAGATTGGACAATCTGACAGCAGCCCAAGCACTAAGAGCCTATATTGCTTCCTGGTGCTCCCAAGAACTTGCCTCATAACCTGCACCCTGAACCCTTGGAATTTGTTTGACTTTGTTTGACCAGAGTTTTGACTACGGATCACAGAGAGATGTTTCATTAAATAGGTCTTTTCCTTAAGAGTGAACTAACCCAGTTTTGTTGATAAAATGGGAAAAATGATAAACACATTTGTTGTTTTATTTTATCATTCATAATATAGTTTTAGAAATGAGGATGAATAATTCACACACACACACACACACACACACACACACACATCATATACACACAAGGCATTCACTTCAGACGATTTCTTCTCCTCATCTATCAGGATTATCCTGGCAAACTTAAGAAAACACAGGAAGCCAGTTTCACTGGGGTAGAGTAGCTCACGAGCCCACCTACCACCATCTCCAGGAGCTTTTAGCAAGACGTACTAGAATGCTGGAGAACTAATTACAGGATCATTTTTCAAACATGACACTCTGTAGATGTTCGTGCTAATTCACTCCTTTATACACATTTTGCAAATGCAAATTTGATGAAAAGCAACAATCTGTGCTCTGGAGGTGAAAGAATAAAAGTACAAGATCAAAACCCTGCCCACTAGTGGCTTCCTGTCCAATCAGAGAAAAGTCAGAATACAAACACAGGGGGTGTGGTTTGATAATGCTGCAAACGTTATGATTCCGAAACAGAACACCTAATAAATGCATGAGAGGGGAGGAGAAATTTGAGTTCATCATTGGAGATTGGAGGGGGGAAATGAGATGACAAGTTGAGATCATGTATGTGTTTTGTTTATCTGAAAATGAGAACCCACAGCTGTCTAGATAAGTAGGCTTATGTTGGAAATAGATCTATTAGGGAGGCAGGAGAAGACTTCATGACTCAAAACATATGCAAGTTTGGCTGAGCTGCCCGGGTTCGAGTTCTGAAGCCCTTACTCACTGGCTGTGTAAGTTTGGGCAGATGACCTCATCTCTGAAGACGGGTTCTGAATGAGATAGGAGTGATCTTACTGAGATCGTTCGGTTAACTATGAGAGCCCATTGTGCACAGCACTTAGCCCAATTCTTGCCACATTAGTGTCACTCTATAGCAGTCAATCACCACTAGTAGAGGTGGTAGACAATCAGATATTTGGTGGAACTCAGTGCCAAGACTCAGTGAAACTTGAATGGGAGCCTGGGTGAAAAGAGAAAGCCATCAGTGCCTTCACTTTTTAGTGGGTTAGAGACATGACACAGAAGGTGCTTCCTGTGATTGGTCTCATGGTATTTGCTCTGGTGGAGGGGTTGAGAAAGAAGACGGGAGGGAGCGGTGGCAGCTGGGAAGTAACTGGCATAACTATGGCCACACCTACAGAAACACCGAAGGTGAGCAGGAAGAAGTTTTTTACAGAAAACTTAATAGGAAGTGTTATTAATAAGCTACAGATACTGAATCTTAACACGTTGAGAAGCATAAACTTCTTAGGATATGTGAAAAAGCTAGAGATCTCCCAAGTGTATACATTTATTTCATAATGTAAATTTGTGTGCAGTTTCAGAGAATTCAGAAAGCTCTCCTTTAGACTCCAGGCATAAATGAAAAATGAAAGAAAAGGCAAACAATAGAAACAATAAAGTACAATAATAAAAATAGCATATATAATGATCATATTGCATATAGACGGTGGCTACTTTGCACTTCCTAGTTTGTAAATTACCTTGCAAATTCATTCTGCCCTATAGAATTATGACAGATTTTTGTGTCTCGGTTTGTAGTCTTGTGTCTTTTAATCTTTTTTTTTTCCTGAAAAATCTTATTTCATTGAACTGATCTGTCAAATGCTGCTTTTACGCTCAATTGGTAAGTACAGGGTATCATGTTATGTGGCACACTGCTAGATCATGATTTTCTTGGCTGTTTTGAAGTTTGGTGTATTTGTCTTTTCTATTTAAAATTAAAACACATAATTTTTTTGCCTGAAAATTGAACCTAAATCTGGTGGGAATTTTCCTAACACCCAGTGAATCTGAAGACCGAGAAGAGAGGTTCAGCAGCTCATGGCCCGGGATCTTGCTGCCCTTGCTGACGCTGGCTCCTCCACCCGCCTGTCTCTGGGCACTGGGTCATAATCGTCCTGGTGAAAGTAGAGCGAACCCAACAGCCCTGCATGGCAGGTACTCCCATTTCCTCTACAAAAGGAGACAAGCTACAAGCAGAACCTGCAGATCAGCCTACTTCACAGTCATCACTCCAAATGTCTATTTTTAGGTCACCTATTATTTCTTTGATGTCTAAACAAGCCTTTTCTATGTAATTTTTTGGCAAGAATAAATCACGTCTCAAAAGTATTCATGTATCACAGATGACATAAATACAAGGTTTTATTCCCAATAATGTATCTATTTCCCTACTGAAGCTTCATACTTAGGATATCTTAAATAACATTTTATGAGTATTTTCTAATTTGTCACTGTCAATCCAGAGGAGCCAGCAGTGCAATCCTCTTATTTTGGCTTCTTGGAATGTAGGAGGGGATCTGCTGTTTTGGAAGCAAAATCATCAGGTTCCATCAGAAAAGGTAAAGTGAGGTGGAGATCAAATGAAAATGACTCACAGACCAAAGCTCAAATAGGTCAAAATGTTTGTATTTTTATGTTTATTAATCACATAACTGTGCCTTTAAAGTTGTAGCAATTACTGTTACAACTTTAATTCCCTTTTTCCCCCTGCAATTAAGGAAAAAAGACTGCAATATTTGAGAGTTTTTGGAAATCTTAGTCTGTCACTGGAAAGATGTGATTGTAGATGGGTTAGAGGTATGGATTTTGTGTGATCCTAAGTATGTTATATCAAGAATTTGTCTGTGCTTTCGATTAACAGTTCTGAAAGTTCTGTCTATTTATGTAGAGATTTTTTTAAAACAAGGACAGCATTGAAAATATTATTCTTACTGTGAATTTATGTTTTTCGTTACGCGCTAAGTAGTATGCGTGTGTATGGTTGTAAAGATAAAAAACTGAATGAAAAAATTTCAATTGAACAGCCCAAATTTTAAAATAACAAACATAAGAGAGACCAAGACAAAAAACAACAAGAAAACGTTCCCTGTCTTGCTGGACTAAGAGAAGTGAGAACGGTAAGCATGATCAGCTTGGCGGATTGAATCCCGCCTGACTTGGAAACCTGAGGATGTGGGCTCTGTTGGTAATGTACTCCGTCACTCAGCGACTCCATGGCCATTTTCTATTCTGTGAAATGGGAACTAAAATACGTTCTCGGTTTGCAGGAGAATTGTAAGAATCCAAAGAAATAAAGGGTAACAATGCTTGAATAAAGAATTGCTAATCTTAGGTGACACAAAGTTATTTAAAAGGTAGATGAACAACGCTTCAATTATTGACACTTCTCTTACAATGGTCATTTTTCCCTTTGATTTTCATTGATTTTTCTTTGCTCTTTCTCCTTCTGCATAAAATCTTGGAACCCAAATAAAGACCGTGGAAGGTCTTTTGCCTAAACTACATTTAACTGGAAATACCTTCTACTACACAAAAACCGTAAGGATGTCACAATAGCACACGCGAGCCAGTCCCACACATCCTTTAAGTTCTAGGCCCTGGCGGAGAGCTTGGCTTGTTTCTCCAGGAAGGAGGCAGCTGGGAGCCTTGAAGGGGAGATACACGGGGCTCTTTTTTGCACCAGAAACAGGGCGGAGAGAGGGAAGGGGGCGGCATCCCTTGGTATCCTTCCTAAGTGATTCCCGGGTTATTCCGGCTTCGTTTTTTCTAGTCATCACGTGAGCTAATCACAATGCTAATTAGCCCCGTTTATGGGGGGACTGCTGTGCATCTTTACACGAGGGTTCTTTGTTTGATCCGCTACATCATAAGCTTAGTCATGTGCTTACCAGCAAGGAGGGGGAGCGTAAGTGAACGTGGAAGAACATACCTCCGTCCGTATTAACGAAGATCACCGGCGGACACAGACTAATTAGGGTAATGAGGAACAATTTTGATCAGCAAGTATTTTTTTTTTTTAATATCGAAGTTGGCTACTTGCGAGAGTAGAGTGGGAAAGCCGACTTCCAGCTTTCTCCCCAGGAAGGCAGAGCGGAATCCTGCTTCGTTTCCATTTCTTCTCTCACAAATGGCTGTACCATATAATTGAATCGCCTTTATTTCGAAAGAAAAAAAATAATTATAGAGCTTGTTGGGATCATTTTCTGAGGAGAGGACATTATGCGTGCATGAATTCCACGGGTGATCTGAGGAGGGGCAGGCAGCTTGGACCATTACCCATCATTGTTGAACAGCAAAGTAATTAATTGAGCAAATAACGTCTAAAGCTGGTGAATTCACTCACACAGGGACTGGGCAGCAGCCACACGCACGCTCTTTTACCGGAAATAAAACAGCAATAATTCTATGTGCCTGTGTGCTGTGTTTAAGAGGTCATCTTTCCCCCCAACTGTCCATGTTATATTGCCTATCTTTGTAGACTCTGTCCATGTTATATTGCCTGTCTTTGTAGACTCTGTCCATGTTATATTGCCTGTCTTTGTAGACTCACTTGAAAAGGGGCTGCTTACCAGCAAGGAGGAAAAGCACAGATGAGCAAGTTTGCCTTGTGTATGTCTGCTTATTTGCAAAGGAATGAATTTGTCCCATTATTCCTCCAGTAAGTAATTTTTGAGATAACTTAATATTTACAGTAAAATGGGTCAGGTCAGCATGAGGAATGAGCCTTTTTGCACTACATATAAGAGGCCATTTCTCCACTACGAACACCTTCTAATGACTGGACAATATTAATTAAAATAATTTTTAATTTAGGTATCTGGAGAAGTAGGGAATAAGGCACAGCATTTGCCCTTGATAAAGTGATGGATATTTGATTAGCATGCCTTCATCATAGTTTGCTGTAAAGTATAGACAATGAAAACATCTACCACTCTTTATGAGGATGTCAAACAAGAGGCAAGTATTTCAAGGAAAGTATTTGTGGTGGCTATTGATCTTAATGGAACTCGTCTCTAATGGTTACATCTAAATGCAATGAGAAAGCTCAGGTTTTGACTTAAATAAAACTCAATTCCCCACCATTGCCAAGATGTTAAATGATTTTTGGGGGGTTCTGATCACAGTTTAATCCAGATAACAGAGGAGTCCTCACTCCTAATTCGGATTTTCTGGTGCGGCTCAGCTTATGACAATGTATGGCTTCCTCTCCTTTGATAAGGTCAGTTTGCCAAAAAGAACAAAGTTCCTATGAGCAATCCATTACTCGACCACTTGTACACATGCATCTATTTTTCTTACAGGTCTCACTATTCAGAAAGGTACAGACATGGCACCATGATAAAAAGGGTCATTTAAAAGACTTCGCAGAGGCTCTGTACTGTGAAGGATTGAATTTTCACTTGAATGCCTACATTTTCACATCTTTTTCTTTGCAGAAATATTCCTTTTGAATGGCAGACTGCAATTGGGTAAGGTTTTTTTTTTCTTAAGTCACTGACCAGGAATATATAAAATATTAGAAGGCATTTGTCCCAGTGGAAGAACATAGTTCACTCAAAGGTACAAGGTGGTCATTAAAGAAGTCATACAAGTTTGTCCCTTCAGCGTAGAGGACTCCTTTTGACAAGAGTTTTTAAGTTCTGTCAAGGTGGAAAACTGATGTGTGCCACTTGTGAAGGGTAAGCAATTAAAATATGTACCACAATCAGCCCCAAAGCATTCTTCTTGATGTTTCTTTTCATAATCATGTCCAATGTATATTCTTAGTAACACACTACACTGATTCTCATTTTATTTTTCTACCTTCCTCAATATGCAGACACAACTCTGAGAAATACGCTGACAATGAATTCTTTAGTAGATATTTATTTCCTGGATGCACTTAAAAGCAGAGTAGAAGACAGAAGTCTATTTAATAAATATAGAAAAATGTTTAATCTTGATTATTGAATTCCCCCATTGAGATAGTGTTGATTTAATTTGGTTGAATGCAACGAATGGCTTTTGAACTTCTATGACTGGTAAAGTACTGTCTGGGATTATGGGGTGATATAAAAATAATCTAATCATCTTCTTTACCCTTCAGAATTCTACGATCCAATGATTAAGGTAAGGAGCACAGCCACAATAAAAGGTAAGAAATGATAAGTAAGGACAGATAGTCAACAATTTTGTCAGAATACATCAATGAGATTTTCTCTGGCTGATCTAAAGAACACGTGTGAAAGAGGGGACACTTACATACAACCGTGAGAGATACGTTTGACTAGGGGAGCATGGAAAAGGGCCAAGAATGCATTGGTGGAATCTATCCCTTCTAGACAGGAAAAATAAAATCAACACGAACAAGTGCAGGACTTTTTGTGTGACAAAATTGCTGGACTGGATGAAACACGGTGTGTTAAAAGAGGGATGAAAACAAGAGCAAGCGACTCTCTTGACACTTGGTGACTTTGCCGAGGAGTTTGGTCATGATTCCGAAGGCTACGGGGAGTTTTTGAGCAAGAGAGTGTATCAGAATTGTGATTTGTACAGTTCATAAAATATTGTTCCTTTCTTCTCATGTATAATTTATCTGTTTTTGCCTATAGAACTAAAGATTTTTCTTGAACTTTAATTCTATTTTTTCTCCCCTGTCAGAACTAAATCAGAGGAATGTAAAAGTCACAGACAATATATTCCACATTCAAATATTCACGTCCATTTGGGAACCAAACTAAATTGTTAAGAAATTCCACAGTAACAATAATGGTTTTGCGACTAAGTCTACTGGAAATTGCATACTGTTATCGTATAAAAATACTTAGAATTACTTCTGAGTTCTGTGGAATAAGAAACAATTTTACATTCCTTTGAATGAAGACCAAGTGCATCTTATTCATAATCTCTAACAAAACTGGATAGAAAGACACTTCCTGGGCTTTGAAGAAGTGTTTGGAAGCTGACCTAAAACGTGGACAATTTTAGTCCTTAAGGCTGTTTTGGGGAATGCTATAGGGGAAAGACCCTTGGATGAGCCTGTGTGAGCTGACGTCATTGTCTGTGAAGGAAGTGTTCAACAAGCTCTGCCTACCATTATGCAATTCTCTATCACCTGACTGTTAACTAAAAAGGTGCGCACATTTTACAGATTTAAGCTTTATTAGTGAAGACAGAGACTCATTGTCCCATTCTCAAGTATGCATTACTCTTAGGAAGGAAAAATAAGACAACTTATATTTTGAAAAAAAATAGGGAAAAAGAAATGGCGGTATGAGTGAATTTCAGCTAAAGGCGGCATTTGAGTAAAAGCAAATTACTGTGCATAAGATTAATAAAATTGGAAAATGGGCTGGCACTATTCTGGTGGCCTCATAGGTCAGCTGGTTGCAGTGTGCACAGGTAAATGATATATCAGACACAGTCTATTCATTTTGAAATCATGTGGATTTTTGTCCAATAAAACGCCAATGATTTCACCACTATGATAACTGAAGCAGACCATATGACACTGAAAATTTGAATCACTTTCCCCATATCCATCCTCAATATCTGAAGTGGTCAGACGCAGTGGGAAAGTGGGGCAATAAGGCTCATGAGGCAATTGGGGCCAGGCGGGGGACAAGAAATTCTGCTTTTTCATTCGGGCCTAATAATAGGAATGTTTCCATATACAATCTTCAGTATATGCCAATAGTTTTTGCAATTTCAGAAATAAGACATCATTTTTCACAAACCTGAGAACAGTGCCATTAATTTAGGTACTGTATCTTAGTTCAAGGTTACTAGATTCAGTATATAAAAACCTAAGATTGCTACAGAAAACAAAAAAGTGAGAGAAAAAATCCCCACAAGCTAGAATGAGACAAATAATTGTGATTCACATGACAATGATATAATGACAAGTATTGTGACCAGTGATAAAAATGGGCTTGATGACTCTTGCTTTTCAATTTCACAAAATACATGATCCTGATTTCTATGTGACATTCTTAAATCTGGACACTCCTGTGTAGTTCTAAGCTTATTTTGCTCTTAAAGAAATGCAGTTCACTGGGAATTTCTATATTTACTTAAGTTTTTGGAATAAACATCTGGTGGGGAGGGTAATATATGGTCTTGGTTATTCTTCTTAAAAATTTAATTCAGTTTCATATTTCCTGCTATCCACCTAAGCCCTTGAAATCTTTCTCCTTCTTATCCCCAAAGCACGTTTTCATCCCTGTCATATTCTGCTGTAAGGTGTATTATCAAAACACTGCTCTCTTGCCAGCAGTTCTGAGGAGCAGGAGAGTCTTAGTGGTGAGCTCCTAATCGGCTGTATGCAATTTCCACCTCTTAATACTGGCCCAGAAACCTCTGCTTCCTGGTAACTGAGGAAGAGGTGAATGTGGGTAAATGTGGCTGAGCAGAGAAAGCCAACCTGAACTTACCAGGAGGGAAGGTAAAGTCGGAGTTTCAGCTTGTTAATACCTTTTTCTCCTTCATGTCAGCTTAAAATATACATTTTAAAAATCTCTGCCCCTTAAGGATTCTAGAATCACTCCTGATCCCTGAAGATAGTTGATTAGGTATTAGATATTAGGTACACAAATGTAATAAACAAGTCAGCAAGAGGATAGCTGTTATAAACAGTATCTCTTGTTTCACAATGTGTGAAATATACATCAGGATCTTACAGCTATGTGTGAGTACCATGGCTTGGATAAGGTCTCTAAGTTAAAGGCCTCATCCCCAAGGGATTCTGTGGAGAAGTGATGTGAGTCGTTTGATAAGTAGAGCCTAGTGGGAGACATTTAGGCCACTGGATGCCCAGGAGGGACCTTTGGGACCCAGGTCTTCTCTTCTTGTCCCTTGCTTCCCAGTCAGGGGGCGGTCAGTTGGCTGAACTAACTGACCCCTACCATTCCTGGCTCCCAGCAAGACACCTGAAAACAGCGGACTGGAACCTCTAAAAGCTAGGAATCAAAATGAACTTTTCTCTGAGTTCAGGACCAGCCTGGGCTACAGAGTGAGGCTCTGCCTCAAAATAAAAAGATTAACTTTTCTCTTTGTAAATTGGTTATTTCAGCTATTTGGGACAGTGAAAGAGAGTAGATTCACATGGCAGAGGTGAAAGGAAAGGCTTTGTGGCCAGGAGCTGAATTAGTGAACCAGTTCACACCTCCTAACTCTAAGTAGGAGCAAAACACTTGCTCTCACTATCATTTTTCTCTTTGAAAAGGAAGATGGTATATTCTCTACAAAATGAGATTCTTAAGATACTTAGAGAAGATGAGGTATGCAAAACATTTTTTAAAAATAATAAACTTGTCAATAAACAGGAAGAGAGAAAGCAAGGAGCCACTGAAAGGGATGGCCTGCAAATAAGAAATCCTCTTGAGAAGCCCCAATGCCTCCATACCAGTTTCCTCTGAGAGGTAGCGGGACACTCTTGAGCCTTTATGGTTAGTGAGAGAATGAGAGAGAGAGAGAGAGAGAGAGAGAGAGAGAGAGAGAAGGTTTTGCAACACCAGACACAATGGTTGATATCTATAACAAAGTTTATTTAGCTCACAGTTTCAGAGGTGTCAGTCCATGCAAGATTGGCTAGCAGTGGTATAAGGGCCTGGGCCCTGGCATAGAGGAGTGCCACACACAATAGGGCAATCAAGAAGCACAGAGGGAAGGGCAGAACTGGGGCCAAGAATGCACTCTTCCAGGTGACACTCTCAGTGACCCACCTCCAACCAGACCTCACATCCTAACAGCACGCTAACTCATCGAAATATTAATTCATTTATAGCACCTCAATGGCCCAATCACCTTTCCAGACAAATGAAGCACTTGAAAGACATTTCAGATTTAATCCATTATAGTGCCTGAGAAAGATCTCAGCTCCTATATGTGAAGTCTCAGGATCCTGGCTTGAGAACTGGCAAAAGCAGTCTTCCTCTCCTGCCACTGCTGGAAACAAGGAACAGAAATGGAAGCCCAGTGTCCAGGTTTGTCATCCTGTGGTGACACAGAAAGGCATATATGAGGGCACGGTGTGTGTCCAGAACTTGAAAGCATACTTTGCATGTAGAAGGAAAAAGGCATCGCTGAAAGAAGGAGAAAGTGTACAGAAGCAGCAAGATTCACCACAGCTCTCAATATTTGGAGTTTCCCTCTGGAAGAGTTCGAGCACGTACTGTGACAAGGTCAGAGCCAGAAAGGGGATTTGATTACTAGCATCTTGGCACCTAGATCTTGATTGTACCCCCTTGTCCATAGAAGATGTCCTTTGCTTAAACACACGACTTCCGAATCCAGGTGTAACTTCTTTATGAGACGTTTAGTATGACTGAAAGATGCAAAGCTCTCTCGATGTAGGAAAAAAAATTCCACTTTGCCACTCACTTTCCAGAATCCTGATGGAATTTAGGTCTGGCATGAGCAGAATACATTTCATTCTTCTCTTACTAACCAACACATTTCCCCTGCATCCATTCCACAAAACCACCAAGTGTTTTTCTTTTTGTGCCTCAGGATTTGTTAAATTTTCAGAAATCCAAAAACAGTCCTTACCTAGAACTTCAGTTAGAAAAATGCCAGGCTCTTCCAATGATGGTCTCAACTTACCAACAACGATAAGACTCTTTGGGGTTTAGGAGGGTCCAGAATAAACTGGAGAAGGAATAACTGGTTCCTGCAGGTTCTTTCGATGACAGGACTAGAGCTTTGTTTCCACTCAGGGTCACAAAGAGGCAGTTTGAGACCAGGTGGAAGCAGCTATGGCTGCACCTGGAAGGAGTGACCCTTAGGCCATGAGTTTTCAGTTTGGAGCAATGGAGTCGCCTGTCCTCAAAGGACCTCTAGAGCAGTGAACTCGTCATGGTGGGCAATATGGACTAAATACCAGAGCACACTCCACCGAACGATCTAGACCATGGAGGCTCTTGGGATTCTCACATGTTCCAAGGATTGGCAAATTAACTCTAATGCTAACTGCCCCCACTAGATCCAGTTAGAAAGGGGCTGGAAACAGTTTTACACACTTTAGAAAAATAAGACTTCTAAAAAATTACAATTCTTATACTCCAACAGCTATAGAAGAGAATCCATGCATATAATGTCATGAAGGGTATGATTATATTTGAGTACCTACCTATTAATAGTGACTGTGTAGTCGACAATGACTTATATTTTAAAAACTTCATTAAGATAGGTATTACTATACTGATGTTACAGATAAGGAGAACAAAACTCAAAGAGATGTCATTTATCTTGCTCCATATGTCATAACGTATAAATTATGAAATCATGATTTCAACTCTGGTCTCAACCTGCAGAGCTGAGCTTCCAACTCAAGTTCCTGGTATTAACTATGCTCTTTCCATAAAGTCTACTTTTAAGAGAACAATTTTGCTGCTGCTAGGAATGGGCCGAAGAGAAAGATCTTCGCTGGTTCATTCCTGATGGTTGACTACTATGAGCCACACATTATTCTAGAAACTTAGGAAGCAACAGCAAAGAAAAGTGGTCATTATGGGTTTTAAGCAGTAGAGAGAAGGAGACATTGGCAAAGGGTAACTATATATGTCCACTGCTGATGGGAAGGAAAACAAAGCAGTGAAAAGAAAATGGTGGGGATATAGTAACGTTTTTACAAATGATAAAGAAAGACACCTTTGGTTGAATGACATTTACGCACAAATATGAAGGCTCTGATGGGTAGATGTAGGAAGAACCTGGGTAGATTGGGTAGATGTAAGAAGAACCTTTCTGGGCGGAGGAATCTATGTCCAGACACCCATACAAGGGCTTGTGGGTGGTTTGCAGAATAGGAAGAATAGAGCGAGGGAAAGGCTTAAAAATCCAGGCAATGAGTGTGGAGGTCAGGATGGGGTGGCATGTCAAGTCAGTTAGGCCTCCCAGCCCACGGTAAGGGAATCAGATACACTCAGACACCATCCCTTCTGATTTGCCTGGTAAACTTCAGATCTTGGCAAAAGTACTTTCTAATCTTCTTGGCTGGTTTGGCCTTCTGATTAACTTGGCACAAAGACCTGGTTGCCTTTTTATACTTACTTTGAAGGTAACGTTGTGAGTTATATTTTTGTATTAAGGAGCCGAATAGGATCACTTACAGTGATGTGTTTTTGTCTCCCTATGAAATCAAATGAACCAGCCCTCACCCAATGTTTATATTACAAGAAGGGTCATACTTTGCAAGGAGGACAATTTTCAATTACAATGACAGTGCCCGAATAATCAGAGATGAACAGTATACATATATATATATATATATATATATATATATATATATATATATATGTTAAAATATAATTTTAAGTAAAATAAAGCCAGGAATACATGGCCTTGTCTTTCCTCTGGAAACTTAATCACCGCGATCTTTCCAAAAATAAAGCTATTTTGTTCCTTACTTGGAGCCAGATGATAATCTTGAAGTCTTTGCCTCCACCTCTATCGCCCATGCTCTATGAGAGCAGAGTAAATGGCCCAATGGGTGAAAAAGATTTAAATAATATTTCATTATGGTAATTTGGCCACATAATGTTAATTAGGAAGATGACAAAGAGAAAAGTTAATTTCAATTTTATATGACCTGCTGTATGTGTCATCCAACTTGTGTCTTTTACTTCTCCAGGAGATCAGGTCCTCCACGTGGGGATGCCTTTGGAATGGAAATTAAATGATCTATTCCACCACAAATGCCTAAGGAATTGCAGAGGTAACTTTCATTAACCTTGATGGATTTGATACCTACGAAGCCCTTGAATGTCAATGGGAGACTAGCCTCCATTGAGTTTCTTCTACTTTAATACTGCATATTGAATCAGGAAATAACAACAACAAGTTTATCAACTTACACCGAAGAGTTTTAATTTTTTAAAGTGATAAACAAATGATTCACGAACAAGGGCCAAAGATGACTGCTACTGGTACCTTACAATGTTAATTGATCGAAAAGAAAAGGAAAACCCAATATGAAAAATGCTTCTGTCATCCTTAGTCCCAATTCACAAGCGTTAAGGCAAATTCTTCTATAGAAATGTGTACCTGTGCCAACCTCTGCCATCTGCCTCTAACCTAAGATTAGCCCCAAGTTTTGTTTTCCAACTCTCCATTACTCTGTGTCTGTGAGCAATCACAGCTGTGTGCACTTCACATTGTTCTGAGTTCTGTCCGCGTGGGCCTCTCCCAAGTCCTGCAATGATGCTATTTCAGCACCAATGAAGTAAGTATGAAATTCATTAAGAAGAAGGATGACACCTCCGAGTCTCCTCCTTCTTCACCCCTACACCCTGTCAGTCATGAGGCACAGGGGCCCATTGACCCTATTGACAGGGAAGAACACCAGAGGACTGCAGAATTTTGCAAATTGGCTTGTGTCCCCTGTGGGGTATG
The DNA here is from genome assembly GCA_004027205.1 of Ctenodactylus gundi. Classification (NCBI taxonomy): domain Eukaryota; kingdom Metazoa; phylum Chordata; class Mammalia; order Rodentia; family Ctenodactylidae; genus Ctenodactylus; species Ctenodactylus gundi. The sequence continues at coordinate 47,373 of PVKB01001058.1, forward strand.
CAGCAATTTTCACCTAATAGGAATTATAAAGAGGTCTTCTACCAAAATGTACCAGAGAGGCAATGGGTTAATGAGAAACATGAACTTGAATTCCAGAGAAAAAAGGCTAAAAGCGTCCACTGGAACAGAAAAGGCATTACCCGGGAATGCTGGGAATGTAAGGGGACTCAGGACAGAGAGAGCAAAGAAAGAGAAACCTTGGCACTGCCGAACATGGCACAGATGTGAACCCAAGGCAGGTGACTCCAGAGCAGAACCGCCAGCTTGATTAAAACCAAAACAGCTCAGTCCAGGTGATTGCTGATGCGCCTGGCCGCTCTGGTGGCGAGGAGAAAACTGACAGACAAGAGTGTGGCCGGATGACAGGGGGACAGAAGGACTCAACCAACCACCAGCACTCCGGTATGCTGTGGCGGATTGTTGTGGATCACGCAGTGTCTATGAATGTGTGACAATGTGTGTGGGTGAAATGCAGGGGAGGAAGGGAGGCGGAAAGAAGTCCGTACCCCCGGGCAAGTCCGTGACAACCACACAAGGGCTTCGACTTTTCTAAGGGTCATAGCCTGAATTCTAAGTTAGGATCTTTGCTCAGAAAAGAAAAATCAGTTATCCAAGTTGCATTGCTTATAGGACGTCTTATTTTTGAATAATATTATTGGTAGTTGGCAAAATTCTCTTTAAGCTTTCTCATACCTCCAACGTACAGGGACCTGCCATGCCTGGCAGACCCGGGCCTATGCCATCCCTCTGAATATTAGGCTTGTGGAGTATTTTCAGAACAAGGGTTTGCGACAGACACAGGGAAAAGTCTCTTCAGCCTATCCTCTTTCTTTTTCCTTTCTCTTTTTTTTTTTGTGGCCATAAGGCAGAGAGAGCGAAAGCCAGCTTCTAATTTGTGACTTAGCAAAGATAGCTGCCTGCCCATTTCTTCTTACAGGGCCTTCAAAACAAAAAGAAAAGAAAGAAAAGAAAAAAGAAAAGAAAAGAAAAGAAAGGAAGGAAGGAAGGAAGGAAGGAAGGAAGGAAGGATGAAGACCTTGGCTATTGCTTTCAATTACAACCTTTTAAAATGAAGTGGTATCATTTGTGATTTTTAAAATACCAACAAGGATATAGCCATTAATAAATAATTATAAGGAAAGATTTGTTAAACCGATGCTGATTTATTCAAAATAATAATGTAATTCAAAGTCACTGGTAGTCCTTAACTGATTAGATGTTATATGTAAGGGTTTTACCTCGTCAGCTAATTAATGTTGTTGAATTCTGGTTTGTTTGTTAAATAATATGACTTCTCTGAAATCAGGACTACCTTTATTTTTGAGCCAGGAAAAATACCAGGATTTTACTCCCGGTGGCCTTGACTTGGTGACGAACTGCTCTTGCAGCCTGTCCTCCTCTGCCACTGCTTCAGTGAGCGGTTACGAGCACTGATTTGGGAGCCCAGCTATTTCGAGTTAGGATCCAACCTGCCCCACTTCCTGGCACGGACACTCTGGGCAAGTTCCTTAAACATTTGGTGCCTTAGGTCACTCACCTAGAGAACGGAGATGATACTCGTGGCATATGACTTGTAGTTAACTGAGTCGCTAGTTAACTAACTGTAACTAAGTTACTAGTGAGATATGAGATACCTGGAACAAAGTTTCTCCATTTTAGGATTTAGAATAAAGAAATATGCTCAGCAACCACTGATGTGACCAGGAAAGTATACTTTCTCAAGATAACCACAAGTATATCTTCATAAAGTAGCTATCAGAGCAGAGAAACTTCCCCAGTTCTGGCCTTCTCCTCCTCCATTTCTCTGTCATCTTGACCTAAACCTGCACGTGCAGGGAGGGGGCGTTTCCTACCTTTTCTCCAAACCAGAAAAGAACAGCGCATTGTCCTTACAGAATATCTCTTCAATTAACACCGGCATTGCCACCTCAGGAGTCATGCTTCCTACATGTTCTCAGGTCACAAAAACACTCATGCCCAAATTGCCATGTCACCCATTCTCCAATGTTCTCTGCACACCTGGCCTGTCTGTGAAGCCTTGGGTAATTATCTAACTTTTTTATAAAACAATAGATTGTTTGTTTACTCATAAAATCTTTTTCCTTTGAAAGTCTTTTCCCCCCTATGGATTGACCTTATTTTTCCCATAGTCTTGATAGCAGCAGGGTGTGGGAAATACAAATAATAATAACAAACTTCTTTCTACATAAAATCCAAGCTCCATCATATTTTTCATCTGTTTGGATTTATAAGGCAAACTTACTATATAACTTTTTGTTATAGGTTAATCTGAGGTATAAGTTAATTGATCTTACATGAATCAAATATGGCATAAATAGAATTGCACAGGAAAATGGATTGATGGCGAATTTTCTGTACCTTTACCAATTGCCAAAAATATTCTCAGTAAAAATATGTTTATAATGTAAAGTAGTGTCCCTACTTTATATTGAACATTTCACATTTCAAAGGGTTGTCATATGGACATTTTGTGTGCTTAAGACTCTCTAATGCAAAAGGAAATCTAAAAATTCGGTTGTGTTGATATTCATGACAGAATGAAAGTTTAGGATAAAAGGATTTTTTCTAGAAATCCTCAGGAAGATAAAAACATGTATTTATAGAAATAATTTTTTGCTTGCATCTACATTTTAATTTTCAGAAACATCTTAGTTATTAGAAGTGATTATTTTTGTGTTTCCTTCCCTTTTAAGGCAGTTGTAATCATCCCACCCTCGTGGACTTCGGAAGCCAGAGTGAAAATCCTGGGGAATGGTCCAGGAGAAGCCACAGCGGACAGTGCGCAGCAGATGGTGCAGTGCTTCCCAGCAACCCCAAGCATCAGGATGCCTGAGAATCTGACCTCTGCTGCAGACACCCAGGCAGGCTCAGGAACGTGCCTCGAGGGGAGGCCTTAGGTGTGTCAAGAGTGTGTCTCTGGCCTGGGTGGAATCTTTCTGTGTACCAGGATATTGCCAAGTGTTTGCTCACGGCACCTTACAGAATCCTTACCACCAATCTTCCCATTTTACAAAACAGGGACCTAGACCAGGGGCACAGGCCTATAACCTCATTACTTTGGGAGGCTAAGGCAGGAGGATCATAAACTCAAGCTCAGCCTGGACAACTTCGTGACATAGGCAGACACTACCTCAAAATCAAAGATTTAAAAATGAGCTATATGTAACTCAGTGCAAAGGCTCTGCGTTCAGTCCCCAGAACTACACACATAAGGGAAAACTGGCCTTTGATACAGTCAACAATTTGCAACTTGGTGTAGATGGTATAATCAGGATGAAAACCAGTTGAACATAACACCTGGATCACTAACCAGCTTTCGTCTAAGTGCTCATATAAAAGGCTCACATCTGTGAAAAAGCTAAGAGGTTGAATTCCACGTCTTCTTTCCAAGCTCATATTAAGCATTTTGTTGATACATATCAAAATGATTAAAAAAAATTGCATTGTACTTTTGATAGCACTTGAGATTTGGGGGCTATCAAAGACATATGACAATAACAACACCTAACACTACCTCTAAGGACAATTTCTACTGCCACTTACAGAGCATTTACTTTGGGTACTTTGCTCAGCACTTTACATATATTATTTCACTAAAAAAAAGCTCAAATGAATCTAAAATTCAAAATTGAAGCATGTGTACATTTTTTTTCTCCAAAGTGGAAAAATATGGACACAATTTTCCATTTTCTTGACTCCTCCCTGACTTCTACACGACAGGTTTCCTGTTGCTCACAGGCTTGTTCCTACGGGGCTGAAAGATTCACTCAGAACAGAGAACATATTGAAAAAACAGAAGTCGGTTCTCAAGGTGAGATGGAGCCAAGACCGGGCTGAGAGCTCACTGAACCCGGCTACTCCTCCATTCTCTCCTCACAGCTCAAGCCAGTTGGGCAAGGCCGGATACAGTATGGCTTTGGGTCCTAAGTTAGCAGGCCCGTCAGTGGTCACGCCTGGCTAACAGGGAGAGTCATTCTGCCATCCTCATCGGTGCCACGTTAAGGAACATGAATCTCATTCTGTTCTTTTTGGGGGCAAGTAATTTATCAGGATATTCCTTATAGTGTATTCTGCATGACAAGTAAACAAATACGTTATTTTTGCCCACTGTAGTTGGGTTCGAAACATGAGAAAGAGACAGAGGAAGTGTTTTTCTGGGATACGTGATTAGCTCTGACAACAGCTTTGAAAAATAAAGGAACTCCATTACAAGGCGTTCGGCAAGGGCTGATTTACATACTGGAGTAGATGCTTCATGAATTCTGCCAACGTAGATAGGAAGGGGGGGGGAAGAAAGGCTCCCATCGCAAGCCACCACTGTGCGTGTTGATGAATCCCCCAGCACATGTTAATTAATGCCCTATTGTGCTTGGCAGACTACCAGGGACTGTGATTGTACACGAGCTGATCCTTTAAAAGGAGAGTGGCTTACTCTATATTGAAAAGAAAAGGATTTGTATTTGTATAAGCCACAACTATTCCTTAGGAATAAGTGTTTTGCTTTTAGTGCAATTAAGAGAGAAGGACTGCCATCTATCACAATATTTTATCATTACACTTAAAAAAATCTTCCTCCCTACTAAAGTAAGAAATCACAAAAATGTCATTGTTTTTTAGCGGGGGAAATAGCATTGCGTCCCTTGTCCTACTCAAATCAGATCCCTGGTCCAGCCCACGAGTGAGGATAATTAGTCCCGGTCTCTCCCATCCTGTGCTGTGGCTGAAGCAATAGAAAGAAAAACCTTGCAATAAACACATGGCAGTCTTGAAAAAAAATGCGATGCTCTGCCAGTGACAGAGGCGACATACACAGGGGAAAATGGAGACACGGATTCCTGGGGCCTAAAGCTTTTTTATGTTGTGCAAGGTTTCTAATTTTTTTGTCATAAAAAGGGTTAATCAATTTTGGAGCTCTCATTTCTTATTTGTTTTAATTTGCTTTTTACTACTTACGCTGCAAAGGGCCGGTCAACATTAGATGTCTTAAAGCACAAGCAGCTTAGAAACATAAATTGTCCGATATCATTGCTCATTATGAATAAAACTGACGTCTCTGAGAAGCTGCTGCTTTCATGTCCGAACTGTACTGTAGCTAGATCGACTGTCTTTCATCATTCTAAATAATAGTGAAATTCACCTCCAGCTCATTAGGAACCCACCCTTACCTAATCTATCTTTCCTTTGCCGGAATAAGCTGATGTCTTTTTTTTTCTATTTGTATTTTTTTTTCTTGATGATGTCAATCCTTTGGACTTCTGTGTATGTAGAAAACCCTCTAGATTTCCCTCAGCTTATTTATTTATTTATTTATTTATTTATTTATTTATTGAACCGAAAATCCTCAAAGTGGGATATCAGGGCCACCTAAATTAGAATTATGAGGAAGTGTTTGTAAAATGGTCCTGGGATTCTGTGCCACCAGAGGCCCTGATGTTGTAGAGCCTAGGAATTTAAATTTTAAACAGACACCCAAGATTTCTAGAAGCCCACCTCCACTCGTCTTTTTATGTTTAGCTGCTTGGAAATGATTTTTCTAGCTCCCTGTTACAGAAGTGCTTGGTGTCCTTGGACTGTGAGTGTCCCTGTGAAAGTGTGGCATTATTAATTTTGTTTCGATGCCCGGGTGCAGTCTCATCCAAGGAGGTTGGGACCCAGCACTCTGACTACATTGTACTCCAAATGCCAGGATTGCTGGTCCTCCCTCCCTGCCACTGGAAGAGGACTACGGGGCTGTGGGGACAGGATAAGTTCAAATTTAGAGAAGAGATTACCAATGAAAGACTACAGAACATCTATTTCTTCTTTTTTTGCGATATTAGGAAGTAAGCCCAGTGCCTTCCTACTGAGCTACATCTCCAGCCTATTTGTATTTCTGATTATGAGAAAAGAACTCAAGAAGTCACAAAGTTGCCCAGTCTGAGCTCAAACTTGTGATTCTCCTGCTTCAGCTTCTCGGAGTGCTGAGATTGCAGGCCTGCGCGGCTGGGCTCAGCTACCCAGGGAGAACAGTGGCGGGCGGGTCCTCCCACTGCAGAATCTCCTCCTGGGGCACGCTCTGTTGGCTTACCAACTCCTGATGCTCCTTCTCATCAATGAAGATGTGCAAGGAACAGATGACACAAAACTCCAGCCTCAAAAACATCTGTGCCCAGGTCACTGACTTTTTTTTTTCTTTTTGCAGAATACACGAAATTATTGGGTCTACGTGCATCTGTTGTTGAATGTTTACCTTGCCATGCTGAGATCTAAGGTTTTTTTTGGGGGGGAGGGTTTGTTTATTTTTATTTTTATGTACGTTTGTCCTTTCAGCAATAACCCTCTGAAAGAGTTACTACAGTTCCTCCTCTTCAAGACAAGAGACTGAGGTTTGGAGGCAATCACCAGTTTACCTAATTTGGAATTCTACCTAGGGCTCTCTGACTCCTATGTGTTAACCAGGGGGCAATTCTGTCTCTTATCTTAGATGGGCTTCTCTTTCCTTTTTAATCAGCTAGTCTTCAAGCTTCGTGTCTTTGAAATAAAGTTTGGTCTCTATGTGAGCATCGGCTTCCTACGGGGAGTGTTTCCAGCCACTATATTATATGTTTTTTGAGCTAAGAACAAACAGATTGAACCCCACCTCTGGGTTTCCTTGCCAGGGCTGTTAGAACTACAGTACAATAGTGGCGTGCTCTGGCTAAGCAAGCGAGGTCCCGCCGATCTATTTTAGGACTACGAGCTCTGACAGAATCTTACTGTTACTTCATCGCACAACATGATTACAATAGATGAAGTCACTTTCAAGGGAAGCCAAGGCCGATACCCTGCCAGGACTTTGTGTAATGAGCCCAAGACAAAAATAACAGCATCTAACGGGCAGGGAGGCGATGAGAGTGACACAAAATGCTCTTTACAGAAGGCAACTCTGAAATACAATGTACGTCAAAGGCAAGCCGCAAATTGATTTTTAAAATACTCTCTTTGTCCCAGGTCGCCACTGCTTCCCATTGAGGACTGTCTTTTTGGGGCGAACCCCAAAGTTTTCACACAGGAGAGTGGCCATTGCCGGTCAGGACTGCTCACCTCGGCACTGCCGCTCGCGTGGACTGGCCGTTTGCTCGAGAGGAGAATCCGTGGAGATGCACTCCTGTCCTCGTGGAAGGACGTCCACGCAAGGAGATGCCGCGCTCACAATGGGTCCCAGCCCCCAAGTCATCTGCACATCCGCTAGCAGCTTTCAGTGCCTCATACGCTTGTCCTGCCTCTGGTTCGTAGCATCCGACACACACGTCGTATTCAGTCCTTCTCTTTACCCCCCATTTCAAATGTGGGTGTTAGCTTCTGAATTTGACCTCAAAATAGGCCACAATTCTTCCCAAGACTGGCTTGGCTGTCTCACTGTTAATTATCACCACTTGAGACTCAAAATTCACTTGTACTACTCCTCAAGTTATGGCTGGTGTTTGATTCCAGAGCCATGAATAAACAGTCAACCTCCACCAAAATGTGGCTGAGTTATTTGGGGAGAGGACATCTCTGCTTTCCCTATACTTGATTTAGACCTTTCTATCACCCAATGGTTGATCTCTAATTATTTTTATGCATTTTTCTCTATTGAATCACAAGCTCTTTGGCGTGAGGATCCTGGTCTCACCTATGTTTTTCCTTTGTCCACCATGTTTTGGATTAATAATAATAATAATAAAAGAAATACAATTAGGTTATACTGACACTGATATATTTAGTAGCAATGACGTATTTCATGGATTGTTCTAGAAGGTTTTTGCATAGTCTCACTTAATCTTTACAAGAATACTGCAAAGCAGTTATTATTGTTAATAACATTTTATTCATAAAAATATTAAACCTTTGAATTGTTTCAGAAACTTTCCTGCATTTCCAGAGCTAGTAGCCAGGATTTGAACTCAAGTGTGACTGACTTCAGAAGCTCTTAATCATCTCTTTGCAGTTTTTAGTGAATTGGTTGAATGAACAAACCACTCAAGAATTAAAGAAGAGTAAATTCTTAAATATAAACTATCTCCAACATTTTCAAATAAGTATACTGTGTGCCTAATATTGATATTTTAAAATATCATTTTTTTTTCACAAAGGAGCCTACACTTCTAATTCTACAATGTCTAAAAAATTCTGGCATTTGTCTTGACATGTAAAAAAGTTCAAACAGAAAGTGAAAATACAATGTGATGGAGGCACAATTTGGCCAGAGAATGGGCAGTGTGTTGCCAAGAGTTTATGATGCAGATTAGATGTAGCTATCTGTTGAATGAAAATTAAATTGATCAGGTAAATCATTCCATCCATGAGCAAACGTTGAAACCAACCTTTACCCTTCTTACTTGAGAATCCATAATGAAAATATTATATGGTAACCCTTGAAAATATTTGGAGATAGAAAAACTTGCCATAATGTACATTGGTGCAAGCCTGAGTATACTTATGCAAGACAAGCCCATCAAAATCTCCACCATGGAATCAGATCTGATACCAAACACCAGAGTTAGTGGCTCAGAGATGCCATTTGTTTATACTGGCTAGTTCTGTTATCTGTATTATTGCTAGGTGGCTCAGAAGTGCCACTTGTTTACAGCGGAGATGGCCAGTTCAACTAGCTGTAGTACTGCCAGGTTGAGTGAAATGTGCCCCGTCTGTGCAGCAACCTGGCACATAGTAAATACTCAATGGATGAAGTACTCATCTTCTTCTTACATCGCTCTGTCAGTGGATGTCTTGAGTTCAAATCACAATATCTTCTTGAGACCATAAGGAACATGCAACCTAGACCCCTGGCATGTGCGATTCACAGCAGGTTTTGTGTTCCTATGAACATCCAACGCTGTTGCTGACCTGACAGGAGGTGGAGCTCTGGTAGTCACGTGAGTGGTGAGGAACAACTGTGCGTACAGGCGAAGCTTCACATCCCTGCCTGCTGCTCACCAGTCGCTATGCACCCTGGTTCCTCACAGATGAGGGACTGATACTCCGCCTGACCCCAGGTTCCTCAAAACTCTGTATCTTTCTTTCACTTTTTTGCTCTACTGGAATCCTGACTTTCTCCTTCGAAGTCTGCTTTCCTGGTGATATTTCTTAGTGGCCAGACCTGGAGGTTGGGCACGTGACCTTGTTATACTTGATTTTCCGTGCAGAACATGCCCTCCTTCCTGCCAGGATCACTGTATTGCTACACACAAGGGCCAATTTTTGCTCCCATCTTATTTGACTTTTCTTTAGTGTATGACAGAAATTTGAGTTTTTTTCTCAAAAGTTTGAGATTATTACTTCATTTGACATCTAGTATATAACAATCTATTTTCTTTCTGTGTTAGTGGTGAAACTTTCCACTTCTCTTCTGGCTCCTCCCATCTTCAGCAGAAAAAAGAGCAGAATAACCCGAAAGTCCTGTGGTCCCTTTTTTATTCCTCTCTCTTTTACTTTATTTAAATCTATAAGATTTGTTTTGCAGTTTTTTCTTGGGGAAGTTAAATATTAATGCTATGTTTATAGTTTCCAAGTTATTATCCCGGGTCCTCTTTTCTGATCTCAGAATTCATACCTTTAACTGCCTACTCAATACTTCCTATGGGAAGTATTGCAGAAATCTTAAATCTAATATGAACCAAAAAGAACTTTAATGTCCTTCCATGCCACAAACTTGCAAGCTCTCTCAATTAATCAAGCTCTAAATCTCGAGACTATCTTGGCTCCTTCCTCTCTCTCTCTAACTCTCTCTCTCTCTCCTCTCTCTCTCTTTCAACACACATTCAGTCCAAGAAAGCCAGTTGACTACGCCATCAAAATATACCACAAGTAGTTTCCACCACTTGCACTGCTATATTTTGGGTCGTTATGTTTTTTGGAATTACTGTAAGTACTTCCTACCTGGTTTCTTTGCCTATAACTTTGGTCACCTGCGTACTTAAAAAAAATAGCTAACATGGATTCTTCAAGACAACAATCAAAGCACATAACACTTCTGTTGAACCGTGTCGTGACTTCCTTTTCAACTCAGAGTAACTGTGGAAGTTCTTAGAATGGCACCTAGCAGCAGCTTCTGAGCTCTGGATTACAGCGCCTCCCTGAGTCCACTCGCCACTCTTCCCTACGCTACTGTTCTACACACCCCTTTTCTTCTCTGATCTTAGAGCTCTTTGCTGGCTTTAAAGTGCTCTCGAGCCTCAGCTACTGGAAAGTCCAGTTCCCTTAACCTTTTCAGTCTCTGCTGAAGTATTGTCTTTATGAATTTATTAATTCTAATTAACTGACATCCCTGATCAGTTTTGTAATTCTCTCCCTACCATCTTGCCTCTAGGTTCCTTACCTGGCTTTACTTTTTTTGCTACATTTATCCCACTTACCATATTGTGACATTTTATTCCTACCTTCCCTTTCTTTTCTTTCTTTCTTTCTTTCACTCATTTATTGGTTTCTTAAAAAAAAAACCCATTGCCTGTTACGTCCATCTCCCTCCCTAGCATGTGATTCCGTAAGAGCCCAGGCTTACTTCCTTTGGCCCTCTGACTTTTTCCTAGGAACCTGCAAAAGTGCCTGCCATAACATGTGTGTAAAACATTTGTTAAAAAATATTTGTTAAGAAGTGGTAGATTTGTATAGTGTTTTAAAGTATGGGCCTACTGTCATGTGTTAGGAAATTACACATTGGAAACTACCCTTTGAGCTTGGCCAGACAATTACTCCTACTTTGGACTAGGAAGAGGAGGCCCCCTGAATTCACTGTCTTTTACTTCTTCATTCTGGTTTCCACCCTGTGTTCTTAAAGATTATCCTTAAGTGGGGCATAAAGCACAGCCTGAGACATTCACTGGGCACAGATTGCTGGGGGCTGACAATTGTGTCCAAACAGAACATGCAGGCCTGCACTTGGCAGCCCATTTCTACGTACCAGAAGGAGTTACCTGGCCCTGACTCATGGAATGCAAACACTGTTTTTGCCTTTCTAGCAGAGCCACAGAGAGCCTCATTTCAGCTGCTTCTTTTTGACTCACAAGCCACCTAGCATCCCCTGATTGATTTGACATGTTCAGATCAAGACTTTGATCTCTGCTTCGCTCTGACTTGACACCTTCGAAGGTGACTAATATAATTTTATTGAATTTAGATTTTGGTAATTACTGGCACTTACTCACTTGACTAGGGGAGCAAAGGTCCTTGGGTACTTCTGATCATGAAATTTAAATACCGTGATTCTCGCTGATTGCGGGTGAATGTGGTAAGCATATTTTAGGCACCGCTTCAGGATTCGTGCCCAGGCCCAACCTTGTGATTAGCTGGCAGTCCTGCCCAAACAGAAAGCTTTTCTTTAGAGATTTCCAGCCTCCTTTCTCTTAGGTGGTGTCAGAATCTCACTTGACTTCCTTTAGGAAAACAGAATTTTTTTTTTTCAAAAAGCTGCTTGTATACCTACCACCAAGCAGGATGGACCAAATTCTCTGTAGTTTTAAGAAACTGCTACCTTTGGTACTGGCTGGCTATTGAACTTTCAATTTCCTCTCAGTTTATAATTTCTTTGTTAAAGCATTTTTTATTTGTGACCAGAGGTCTCAGCTCTTTCAGTTACATCATACACCGTCACTGAGGTAGCAGTCCTCGACCTTTTGGCGCCATAGATGGTTCACATGGAAGATGATCTTTCAACAGACAGGGGTTGGAGGAGTCTGGTAAGGTCAGCTCAGCTTCAACAAATGATCAGGCGTTAGATTCTATAAAGAAGGAGCAACTTAGATCCCTGGCATAGGCGGCTTGCAGTAGGATTCACACTCCTGTGAGATTCTAATGCAGCGGCTGATCTGACTGGATGAGGAGCCCAGGCGGTGATGCCAGAATGGGGAGGCTCTGCCTGTGGGATCAGGTTTCTAGCCAGCTTGGGGCCAAAGATTTGGAGAACCTTGACCTATGAACTCTGTGCTCAAGATCATTTTCATAGGAAGGGTTTGAAGCTCAGGAAGGTTACCCAAGTCTCTAAGGTCCTGCAGGTTTCGAAGAGGATCTGAAATCCCATCTCTGATCTGCTTCACAACTTTTGACACGTTTGTTGACCCTTTTTCTTTAGAACCTCACACAATCTTCAAAAATAGAAAAAGAAAAATGGGAGTGATAGAGAAAGCAACCTAATAGATGAAAATTAGTCTTTCAAGATATCAGATAGTGCCAGTCCAACATTAATCGAGCCAACCCCTTGGGGGGTGGACAGCGGTAGTGTGGGAACAGATCCTATCAGTCACCTTATGAGTGATGAGCAGTCAATCAGGTGCACAGAAAAATAATTTGATTCGTTTCCAATTAAAACGGACAGATACACTGAATGTGTCTAGACAGGAGAAAACGTTGGCCATGTACTTTAATTCAGATCATATAGTTTCATTGTATCAACTCTGAGAATGCTAAAATTTGATCTGAAATATTTGTCTCACTTAAACTCCACAAACTCATGAGCTAGAGAAAAAAAATCTAGTCCTTTTTTCCCTACCTGATCCTTCTTCTTTTTCTCCTTCTTTTCATCCATCTTCTTTTCTTTTTCTTCTTTTTTCTTAGTGAAGTCCCTACTAAGAGAAGATGAACAATTTTGAAACTGATATCCTAGTCCCAGGAGTATTTGTTGCCTAAGTTCTCAGCTATGCTTCTGGAGTTTTATTATTAGAACCTGAGAGCAGGGCATTTGCATTCATGCCACCTTTTCTTTTCTTTTCTTTTTCTTTTTTTTTTCTTTCTTTTGCTACGGAAGCATCCTGGCTCTATCATGTAGATTATAAAATTCATGTCTAATGACTTCTGAGTGACTGAATTTAATGAAGAGTTCATTTCCTCCTAGTCCATTCTCAGCTGCTCAAGTAAGTTTTCCTTCTGCATTTAGTTTCTATAACTATCCCTTGTTTAAAGGGGAATGTTATTCCAAATCTCCTGTGTGAATCTGACTCTTTCATTCATTTAGAGAATCCCACACTTTTCCTTGTATTGATATGACTACTATGGCTTATGTTTTGTTTTTAATGTTATATGAATGGTTTTAGATAAGGCATACCTTGTCCTATAAATCAGAGCATTACCACCTCTCAATCGTTTAGTTTCTGACTCTTTCATACATTTATGATAGTCGCTTAGACCCTGAAGGCATTTCTGTTTATAATATTTGTTTAATTGAAAACCAAAGAAATAGGATTAAATGAAGGTTCAAATGGTCTTCAAGAATGTGCATGCAGGTTCACCAGACAGCCCATTTCACTTTACATCCTATGTCTTTGCTATCATGCCATCTCCCCACATCCTTCTTATCCATAGATGTTTGAAAAATTCACTGAATCTCTAACAGTGTTCCTTTTTAGCAAATATGTGGATTTTTACAGTATCTTTGTTTTGGGAGACATTTGTCTTGGCAAATAGACTTGGACCTTTATCTGGAATTGATAGTTTCATGGCTTCAAATGCAAAATTAATTGCATTCTTCAAAGTACTTGGTCGGCCATCACATCTTTGTACCTATAATATCCAGCCACATACAGCAGGATAGAAACCTCGGGGCAACCGTCAATAATTGGGGATGTGTACACAGCATAAGTGACAATTTGTTAAAGAGACGTGTTTTGTGCGAACTGGGATGACCAAATGATTAACGGTAATACAAAGAATTGTCAGTCAGGTTTTGCTACAATGGCAGCCAACGGAGTTTCACATGAAGAGCCAATTTTCACAGATACGGAAGACAGTGAAATGGTTTGTACCTGAAAATAGGCATAGTGATTTCTTTGTGATACAAAAATGCATTCTTAGCATATTTTATTTGTAGGTTAATTTTGAATAGGAAAGATACACAGGGAAGCTATTAACACAAGGTGCATTTATTATATAAACGATTATTACTCTGTGGACATTTTCTCAATTTTTGCTCTCTGTTTTACTTAAGTCAAATTACCAAGTGGTTAATTTCAATATTTATAAAAATATATATTTTTTAAAAAAACAAATTTGCTATAAAATTCAAAGACCTAGTTTTCACAGTCAGATCAATTTGTGTATTCTTGACAAAAAAGAAAATTAAGTTAATTCTAAGTATCTCAAATACAGACACCAGAAGGAAATGGTTGAGTATTTACTGGCACAGAGAGATGAACAACATATGAAATGTTGCGATGAAGTATTGAAAACAATCTGGTTTATTAAAAGGTTTATGGAAATGACTTTCCATGTGTTGGGTATCAGAAAGCTACAGTGTAGTTTTGAAGCATACCAAATTATGAAAACTTAAGGTTAGATAAAGAGCTAATGATTCATTTGTTCGATACTTCATTTCATAACTGAAGAAAGTATGGCTTAGCTGATTGTTGAAATTGTGGACCTGCCCAAGTCTCTTGATGCCTAAACCCATGTGTGTTTCTTCAATCCCCATACTGTCAGGACTTCATATCATCAGAACAGCTCTGTGTTTTGGCATGCTATGTGTTGGTCGGAACATCTCACTTGCTTTATTCTGTTCATGATCCTGTGGGACATGGCCTAGAACTCCATTTTACTACTAAGTCAACCAAAAAGTTCTATTTTCAGATGAAATCACTTGCTTTAAGTCACCAAAAACAGTCAACTGTCAGAATTCCAAGTTTCTTCCCTTGCCATTGAATCTAAAAAGAAAACAGAAAAAAAGTAAACAGAAACATGACTATAGAGTGGGACAGGGATTAGATAATATACTGCTTGGCTTTCCTCTTTAAAGCTCATCATTATGTAGATAAAGTCGAATATTTATGTAAAATGTATAACCTGTAGGCATCAGGGGATCTTTGATGCAGACCAAACCTGAGACTAGTTAATGCACCTCACTCATCCATAAATGAGGTAATTAAGACTGTAAAGGTTGAGCACTTTGCACGGAGGGATAGGTGTAAAATGAGAATAGAGCCAAAGTTCTAGTCGGAAGTTCTCTCCTTTGCTTCTACTATTCCACATTCCCATTTGGGAGGCAAACGTGGGGAGAAGAAGCAAAGTCTGAGAAAAGATGGAAATACTACTAGGAGGGCTCTGGGGACTGGAAGGGTCAAAGCCAATCGGTTTTTAGAGGTGGTACTGTTTGGATGTGGCCAGATAGCAAAAGGCTGGTAACTTTTTCTTTTTCTTTTTTTTTTAATTAACTTCCCCATGAGTCTTAAGAAGAACAAATGATCAGAATACACGATCTGAGCTTGGCAAAGAAACAAAGGCCCAGCAATTTTTATATTTCATTGTGTCCTGCAAGTGAAATGTGCATATTAGTCTGCAAAGTGGGAAAGAAGATAATTGCCAGTTAAAGCACTACTCAGCAATTAATTTTAATTTTCTTTTCTTCTTTGTGAATCTTTTCATTGACTTAGGAAGGATTGTTTCAGTTAGAAGAGCCTCTGCGGCACTTTCCATAATTTTTCTCCCATATCTAGTTTAACTTATTTTCCTAGGGTGAGTGAGTTGGCTATAAATACCTTTCCCAGTTGATCTTGTAACCTTAAATGAGGGCAAAACTCCCCTTGGCACTAACAAGAATTTTGTCTACGAATAGTTACAGAATTGGGTCCATAACGATTAGGAAGCAATTTGATTCTTTCCCAAGAGATAGAAACTCCGGCACAATTTTCAGATGGAATACATACACCAGCATCTTGTCCATATTCCTAATAATAACAGGAATGAAAGTAGAAAAAAAAGCCAGGAATTCTTGCAGGCTTCAGCTGGCTTGCTTCAAAAGCCTGTCAGCTAAACAAACAAAGCGACGTAGTAGGAAGGAGAGGCAGGAAGTTAACTGCTGTGGGCTACAGTTAATGAGTGGTGTGCTGTACAGGAAGTTACGCTCACGGAAGTGTGTACGTAGAATGAAGAAAAGATTAACAGTATCAAAAAGAGTTAGCCTGCACAAATTAGATTCTTATTCAATTTTGAAGTTTATTGCTTTCTTGTGGGATCTGCCTCCAACCAACTACAGAAGGTTGCCCCCTCCACTCCACACCCTCCTCCCCTAAACGAGATGAGCAAGATCAATCAAAGGAGTGAAACTTTGAAGCATGGTTAGGCTGCTAGGGAAACGCATGCAAAATATGTCTGAGACTTCATTAAAAAATGCCTACACAACACCTTGGGTAAAACCCACAGCAGCTTGGCATTGCCGCCTCATTAGCAGTAAAATGAAGTGGTCATTCCCTGAAGACGGCCCCTGCCATGTGTGGCCCGTCCCAGGAGGGTCTCACTTGCGCGCATTGATTTAAAGCGTAAGTGACCATGAATTCTGTCAGTACCTCTGTGCAAGGGCCTGTTGGCTTTAGGCAACGTGGCCCAAGCTGGGTCAATAAGTCTATTCTCTCTTGCTTTTAATAGAGGAAACTAATCACCGATTTTCTACAAATAACTTCTTATCCTTTTTACAAACATTTGAAAACAAATGAATTATCAGCAATTTATCTGAAGAACTCCACTGTTGATTAAAACAAGTACGGCTCTGGACATCACAGGAGTGGATTTTTTTTTTTTTTAATGAAGACACCTTATGGAAGACAGCAGCCATTTTGGTACCTGTTGTCCCATACTAGATTCACAGACTATTAAGACCCTACAAACTCTCTGGGCAAGGGAGCAGACACCCCTTTTCCTGTGTTCTCCATGGGAGGAGAGCATCCTCAGGGAGCTTATTACAAATGCAAAATTCAGGGGTGACCCTGAATACACATTTTAGCAAGACCTGCCACTTCTCTTTTTTACACATAAAAGCTTGAAAAATAATGTTTTGTGTCAAATATTCACAATAGTGAATATCATCAAGTTAGAATAATAAAAATCATTATAAACATCATTCTATCCAATTAATTTCCAGTGTATCCCCTCTCTGTCACTGTGGCTCTAAGTAGCCTAGTGTAAGAGGCTTTAAAATTGTTCTATCTGAAGAGTGTATGAGGATGACCAAAAATATGAGAACATAAAAGGCAAATTGCTATCAATTTCTCTTGAAATATGCCTCATTGTTTTGAACACATGTATTCTTCCATTCTTATCACTTTCTGCAGCAATTCAGGAAGTGTGTGTGTGTGTGTGTGTGTGTGTGTGTGTGTGTGAATATCGTCGCAAGATGTGGTTGAAAGTGGGAGCACAACTGAAAAGAGGTATTTTGTCAGGCTTAGAAAAGTAGGCTGCTCTGTCCTCATGTACCTTATTCACCAGATCCTGCACTATGTAACTTCTGGCTCGTCCCAAAATTAAAATGCCCCTGACAGAGCAGCATTTTGAATCCATTTAGGGACATCGAAGCAGCCATGATAGCATTAAAGACCTGCTTGAAAGAGGACATCCAGAACTCCTTCAGAAGGTAGCAAGAAGAGGGAAGCTTTTCATGGGGGTTAATGGCAATGTGGCTTTTACTGTAGTGACTTTTTCTACTTGTAACATAACCTGTTTTAGCTGCATCTCATCAATTCTGCAAGCCCTAACAATTGGCTGGATTTAACATAAAATGTAGTGATCCAATTACCTTCATTGAAATTTTGATGTCACCATTATTGACTTTTTGTGAATACTAGAAGCGGAGAAAATGTTATAAATTGTTTCAAAGGTATTTTGTTTGTTTTCCATCAGGAAACATTTAAATGATAAAATTTATCCTGACAAAGACACAGAGGGCCAAAGGTAGGTCAAAACTTCCTGTTGCACCTGGGTCTCTAATAATTACACTATTAATTTTCAATGAGACTTCTTAAAGCCAACCTCTTATTCTCAAGGATAAACCCATCATTAAAATCTTACTATTTTACGGGCACATCAGTCAAATGACACAGCACTCTGATATCTCTCTATTACTTCTCTGGCTACCATTACTGGCTATAGTTTACAATAATTTATTTTTGCTAGTGTAATTTTGTTGTGATTTTATAAAAAGTACGACAAAAATATTAGCCTGGACCAAAATCTCATGGGGGTGATAGTTATTAGGAGCCATATGGAGTCTCAGGTGGACCATGTTCCCTCAACCAAAAATTGGACCAGCCAAAACCCTGTTGTCGCCCTGAAATTCATCTTTTCAAAGCAGATATATTCTTGGCTTTCTTGTTTTCAGTTGCTATTATTCTACATTTCTGTGACTTTTGGATTTTCAAAAATCAGAAGTTTCCAAATTGTGCTTGGAAGAAATACAACGTAAAAGACACAGAATCATCAAAGGTCTACGGTTAGTTCAATTATGGGAAGCATTTGACTCAAAAAAAAAAATAGACAAAGCAATTTTCTTCCTGTTTTTTTGTCTTTAGTCTGTTAAGATATATCATGAACATCCAGTAGCAGGATAAAATGTACATTGTTTTGTCCTCAAAACCCACATTTTTGAGCATCATTTATGATCAGTTTCTTGAGTCATGTACTTAGGGCTACTCTAATTTAATCTAGTCTTTAATCCTATTTAGATTTTCAGTCCTCTAAGCCCCACATTATATCACTCATAGTGATATAGCCAACAGGCCTTTGTTTTTAAAGCCAGTGAATGCAAATATTTTTTATCTGTAGTTACTAAGGTGATGCTGGGATCTGCAACTTTTCATGTTTTTAAACATCTGTGTTACATATGGCAGACATGCTTTGTGGCATGAAACATGGGAAGCAGACAGACCAGGAAATCCCAAGTGCCCGTGGGCCTTCAGTTTTGATGAGCTTTGTTTCTTGATTCATCACTAGTGCGTTTCCTGGTAAGACCCAACACTGGTTTGTGTCGAAACTGCGAATGGCATTGCAGTGGTGAATATAGGCCACAACCATGCTCTGCATCCAAGTACCGGGGTGCTGAGGCTGGGGAAGAGATGTCAGCATCTTCAGGGCGCGACAAAGCTCCTGCTACTCTGCTTTGATAGTGCCTCTTTCTACAATTTCGTTCCCATTGTTTTTGGTACTAAAAGAATACTAGCTGCATACCCTTTTTTACTGTGTAGGTCATTAGCTGCTTTTCTGTGTTTCCACTCATACTTTGAGATTCTACCTGAATTCCAAATTTTAAATGGACTTTTCAAAGTGGGAAAGAAAAAGGACATATTTTAAGTTTGGAAATTTTGTTTAGCACTCCATCTGGCTGGGGGAGGTTGAGATAGGTCCTTCCTAACCAGCTATTTTAGACCACTAAAACATTCTCTTGCAAAGCTCAGTGGTACATGCCTATAGTGTCAGCTACTTAGGAGGCTGATGCAGAAGGATTGTTTAGGCCTAGGAGTTGGAAGCCAGCCTCAACAACATAGTGGGATCCACTTTCAGAAAGGAAAAAGATAATTTCAGGGTTTGTTCCTGTTAGCTCTCTGGTGGTATAATGTACAGATATATACCAAGATGTTTAGAGTGATTTGAAGTTATTGTGCTGAATTTTTTGAATTAATGCTTAACCACCAGCCACACTCATACAAAAAACTTGTAATTCTGAAGACTGGATTTTGTTACTCCGAAATTTACTACCACCCAGTTACAGAACTTACTTAACCATTCCAGTTACAGTTAGAAAAATTTTAGAAATAATCTAAGTGTCTCCCATGTGGAGATAAGTAAGCAAAGGAGAGAAGATTGCTTCCTTCCCCGCTTAGACAATAGGTATTGTTGATTGTTTGAAAATAACCATCTTAGGTACTTTGGCAAAGTGCTTGCCAAACATTAGAAAGATGATCCCAAATATTTATCAAGATCCTTTATTATGTTAATCTATCTGTCCTTCAACTGAGCGTTTAAAAAAAATCCTGACATTTCAAGCAGAAAAAGAAGAAACCTTTACCCTAAAGGATTTGTGTCTATTGAGAAAAATTGTATTCTCAAGTGTAAGAGTGAGAAAAGAAAGTGAGATTTCATAGTCAAGGAGATGTCTCCAAACACTTATCCACATTTTGACTCCTTCCCTTGTCCCTTTCCAGACCCCATTAGGAGAAGTTTTGAGATTGAAATTCCCTGCTGTGCATTATGCATAACTGCATCGTTTACTGAGTGGTTCTCTGCCGTGCCCCTCATCTGGGGTGAAATCAGGCAAAGTAGGTAAATGAAGTTTACCATCAGAGCTCTGGGCTGCTGGGTCTTACAAAAAAAAAAAACTCACTAGTTTATCTAATGTTTTAAAAACTCATTTTGTTAAGTCGTAAATCACATCCTTCAGGACTACTACGTCAGTAGGTAAAATGAATGATAGAAACCAGGGCACGAGGAAAAGCCACTGTGTGGCCATATGACGACATGGAAAAATTGGTGAATAGCACCTGACCCGCAGTGACACAGGGTTCAGATTTAATTTGAATGGTGAAGGGCACCATCCTATTGGATCAGAGTAGGTTCACAGTGGCACATAGTTTGAAGTCTACACGGGTGACGTGGAGCCATGGTGGCACAATGAGAAAATGACATGTGGCATTTTGAAGACCAGAAAAGTGAAAACTTGAGGTTAACCCTGAATAAAAGTGCTCTTTTCCTGCCAGATAAAGAAACACTATTTAGTACTTCCAAAGTCTAGAGGTTTTTTTCTGTTTTGTTTTGTTTTTTCTCCTATTACCTCTCCCCCATTTTATTGATATATATAAGCGCAAAATTTAAGATTCATAATGAAGTTGAGCATTTTGTGCACCTACATATCTTGTCAAGGTGACAAGGACTTTCCCACTCTCCTTTTGTCCCCTCCCCTCCCTCCCTCTCCACCCTACCTCCCTGGTTCACTTTGCTTTTCATTTTAAGTTCCATTAGGGTTGTGATCTGGGTTTGTCACATCAGAGAGACCAGTCAATGTTTCATTTTTCTGCTTCTGACTCACTTCACTAAGCATGATGTTCTCAAGTTTCTTCCATTTACCCTCAAAAGCCTCCATGTTGTTGGACTTTACAGATGCATAGTATTCCATTGTTTATAAATACCACAATTTGTGTAGCCATCAGTCTCTTGATGGGTATTTTGGTGACTTCCATATTTTAGCTGTTGTTAGTTGTGCTGCTATGAACATGGGTATACATGTATCTCTATTATGTGTTGTTTTGGCCTCTTTTGGATATATTCCCATTAGGGGTGTTGCTGGATCGAAGGGGATGTTTATGTCCAGGCTTTTAAGTGGCCCAGGAGGAAAGCAAATGTGATGGCAAGGATGTGGGGTCACGAGAATTGCATGTAACAAGTACACATGCTTGTGAATAGAATTTAATGGCCATAAAATTCTATCAGAAGTAAAGAAAGGCCATTCTAATAAGATGCAGGCTTCAACAGGAATTTTGGTGCTTTTCCTATTCATACAAATATTCTTCCTACACTTTATGACACTGATGCTCAAGCCATCTCAAGAAAGGGGTTGGATTCCAAAAGAGGACAATGGACTCTTTAATTTCACGTAGAAATGAAAAAGTAGAGGTATAAAATGTAATGCTTTCAGTGTGAGGCCCTGAAATACTTAAGAATCACATGTATGCAACAAGTTGATGATTATATGTCCTGAGCCCTCAGTGCCCCAGGTGGGTTCCGTCCAGTCTGAGTTGATGGATTTCGCCAGCGTGCCCTCCCACGACCGACCTATCCTGTTAGTACCATTGTCAGGCACTTGCTGCGTCATGGCCAGGTAAGCATACGTCCCATCTAACGCTACAGTCAAAACGTAAGAAAAGTCAGTGGCTGCTCCTCACAGAGTTTGGAAGTCTTGACTAACGTGTTTCACTGACTCAGAATGTGCTGAGGGAGACCAGATGGCGTCACTCCACTAACATGGAAGGGACACAGAGGAAAGAAGCCCTCCCCTTCGAATCACCTAATGACAGGTGTAGGAAACAAACTCAGGTTTTCTGCCTCTGCTTTCAATAAACCTGATCACAACAAATAATCAGTTTGCTGACTTCTTCTCTCAAGAAAGCACTGCTGCCTCTATTTTGACTTAATCTGTGTAACAAAGAAACTACTTCCAGGCAGGAAAAAATGAAACTAGGAGGGAAAGTACAAAATGCATATGTTGCTTTTTATGAATGAAAATAAAGTTAGTGAAATAATGTATCTTCACAACATCAAAAAAAAGGCTGTTGAACAAATCCTTAAAAATATCAAAGTCTTGGAACTGTTGGGAGAATCTGAAAATGAATCAGTCTACACCCACAGTGATGAGGATTTGCAGATGCTAATCTTGATTTAGTATGGGAGTCAGGCCTCCTACGTGATTTTAAATAAACATATTTAAGGCCCAGTATATGTGGCTGCCTCCTGCTTTATGAGTGAGACCAAGGCAAGTGTGCACTTGCCCAAGGAAAGTAGACCCGTCCAGGACCCTCCCCTGACCACTGAAGAATCACACTCACAGCAGGAAGTAATCAGCTCTCTGCTCATAAAGCAACCACATTCATCTGTCTGTACCCCTGTAGGACTAAGAATTGATTTTTAATGATGAGCAAGCTGTTTGGAGTCTTGGCATTAGAAATAAGGTTTTTCTTGTAAAAGCCTTTTATTTCTGTGCGTGAACCATGACAGCTCTTCATGACCACCTGTGCTGTTAGGTGCGAGGGGTTCGGTGCAACGCCACCTAAACATTTCATGTAAGTTAAAGGAATGTGGGAACATCGTGCAAGCATCCCCCAGAGACTTAGCCTATGGGGAACACGCCACAAAGGTCTTGTGACTTCTCTTCAACGCAGGGCCATTTCTACAATAGAAGTGTCGTATGCAGACAGGAAGCACAGAATCAGAAAGTAAAAATAGCAAAACACAGGGTGTTAATGAAAACAAAATGAGCAAAAGGCGAGTAGAGGCCCAAGGGTGCGGGGACAGGGACATTTAAAGATCAAGTGACACATCGGTCCTGTAGATTATGTTGATCTCTGTATTAAGATTTCTACTCATCCTCAAGCACTTTTTAATCATTCTGAATTTCATTGTTTATACACAATTCTTACAGAGTAAGTATATAAAACTGAAATTTAAAGTCCCTATTTCAGTATTTTAAAAATGTAAGAAAAAATGAAATACACAGATTAAAGCAGTTATCAACTGCCACTTACTTGTTCGCAACAAGTGTTTGTTGATGGCCACCACACAACACCAGAAACAAGTGAACCTGAGGGACACAGGAGAGATCCGCTCCCGGTAGCACAAACCAAAGTAAGCTAAGATAATGGACAAATAATTTCAATATGGTTATAGCTGTTTTTCACCTTGAAAAAGGGATCTGTGACTGGTTTATCATCTCAAAGAACTCACCAGCTGTTGGACGGCTTCTAGAGAAAAGCTCAGAAGAGTGATGAGACTTCTGGAGGATGGGAGTGGGCAGTCTTCCAGGAGCTCACCCAACAGTCTACTTCCTGGTCCCCCACCCCCACAAAATAAACCAGCAAACCATACTCAGTGCCTTTCATATGTTTTATCAGTAAAGAAGAGATTTTTTTACGAAAAGATGTGAAAAAATTATGTAACATCAGTGCAGACTGTCTTTATTTTGTTGTATAAAAGACTTTTCAAATGAAGTGAGAAAAGACTATTTTAACTGTCCTTGTAACTACATATTCTCCTAAATATTAGCCTAGTCAATTAAAATCACCTACCAAGTGTTAGCTATAGGAGCAGAAAATCAACCATTCTGGATGCTTCTCTTGCATAGACTTTATTGTGTTACATGTGGTAGAAGAAGACATTGTCAAAAAATGACTGCCCGGTAAATACATTTTCTAACTCTTTCCTGTTTCCAGTGAAAGGGGCGTGGGTGATTTACAAAATGCCACTCTGCTCAAGTTCCTCCACCATGCGGGAGTCACAAGGAGGAAATTACAAAGGCCGCGAGTTCTTGTCCACCAGAATTCGAGTATCAAGTCTGCGCCTCAGCCCAAAGCTACCTCTTAGCAGAGATCAAAGTCCTGCCTTCTCACTTGGAGGACTGGGGGAATGAGCCTCTGCCCCGTTAGACCCTGCTCATGGGGTGGGTGAGCGAGTGGATTCTTAAAGACAAGAGACTTTCCTGTACCCTTTTTGAGGAGAGCAAGGTTCTGGAAAAACTGGATGAAAACAAGACAATAAATCAGTGAGCTTTCAGAAAAAGAAAATGAAGCGCCTTTAGCTTTTCCAGACCCCAGCACAGATGGCCCGTTCGGGTTTCCACTGTGTTCAATGTTGGGCTAGGACGCACAATGGAATAGAGCCACTGCCTGGTCTCCTGTGGAGGAACACCACGGGCGTAGCTGTGCTGCAGAAATGCGGTGGTGCCGGGGGTCAGATGATTAGACACCGGGTTATAGGGACAAGCCATGACGTTTCTGTTGTTCCTCGTTTGTTTTCTCCCCAAAAGGATACTATGCATTTCTCTTTTCTCAAGTTAGATGACAATTCAGTATATCTATACGACGTTTATTTTATTTAACAAATCCTAATATCTCAGGGTTTCCTCAAATTAATATTAAATAGAAAAGAGTAAATATTTCTCTCCTGAATCTAATCTTTTATTAATCTGCATACATGTTCTTCCAAATATATACATGTTGATTGCTACATATATATGTGCCTAGAATGTATAAATACATATATATTGCACATGAATGATTTATTACAGGAATATCAGTGTTTCTAGATTACACCGCATACTTGATGAGCTGTCATTAGCGCAGAAAGGATACATAGCTTCCCAACAAAGAAAAAGAATGAGGCTGCCGGAGTGTTGCAGGGGTTTGGGCTTTTCTTTCTTTCTTTCTTTCTTTCCTTCTTCTTTTTTTTCCAGCATCCATCCCTGCCAATCTCTGCACCGCCAGTAGGGAAAACCATATCCATGGCAACCAACCGTCCCATTCCAACCCACATCAATGACGCCTCCAATCTAAACTGTCAAATATTCTATGCACATCATGTAAAATAGGTCTCTTTCCCCTTATACCTCTGTGCATCTCGTTTCCGTGGCTACATGTTTATGCAAATGAGGATCGTCCTTTCTCTCTCAGGTTGATTGAACACTGAATTTGTTTTGCACCGTGGCAATGCAAAGCCATGCTGTCTTGCCACCTGGTCTACCACATAATTGCAAAAAATTACATTATAATGATAACTGTCCCCAAATTAGCCCGATAACACCATCTACCTGCCTCGTGAGCGAAAGAAACAGTATGCCATAAAGAAGGATGTTAAAACAGAGTCGAGATAGGGGGATAATGTTTAATTGGCTCTCCAGAGTCTACTAATTTTCAGAATTGGAAACCTAGTGTTTGATTTGTTCTTTTTAGTCAGTGAGAAGAAAAAATATCCTTCATAAATTCTGAATGACAAATTTGCCCATCCTTTTTTGCATGTGGTTCCAGCATCCCAGGGATTCTAAAGTGTCATTTCCTCTCTCGAAGAAAGGAAGCACAAAACATGCTACGTACGTCTTCGGAATCTGCTCTTGCTATAAATTTCTCCCAGTCCCTGTGTCTCTCTCATGCCTTCCCCCGCCCCCTCCAAATCCTGCATCAAATACCTTTCTTTTAAAGTTAAGATGTGGGGTTTTTATAGGACGACACACATTAAAATACAATAAAGCTGGCGATCTGGACAGAATTACCTTCTTTCTGCCTCCATCTGTTCAGCCTATCACTTTCCACTAGATTATGTTTGGGAAGCGATTTTGTTGGGGTGGTGATTAGTTTCTTTCCCAGATAGATCATAATTAAACATTGGGTGAATAATGAACACAGTAAAAGGATCTTTGCTGGGTTATTTTTAAATTATAACTTGCATGGATAAGATGACTTTAAGAATTGTTTGTTTGATTTTTTCACACAAAAAGAGAAGGCACTGTCAGGCAAAAATGTGGTGGTACAAGGTGTATGTCAGATGCCAGATTCTGTGGTGATAAATATTGAGGGTGTACTCCACTTCTTCCTCTACCTAATATCTCTCTCTTCCTGCAAAACAAATCATACAATGTTTAAAAAGAACAAGAAAACTCGTGGGCCATTTCGTGAGTTTTTGGCGTGAGGCTCACTTCTGGAGTGGGTCAAGACTCAGAGGTGCCTCTGAGTCAATTAGGGAGAAGGAAAGGTTCCAAATCTGGCTAAATCTTATTTTCTTCTTTCAATTTAGTGGATTACCTGTAAATGTGCCCTGGATGCAGATAAAAAATACCATCTGTCCGAAGGTAGATTTGCTGTCATCTTCCCTCCCAGCCCTTCCCCAGACTCTTCACGTCCTTCAGGGTTAAGCTACAGACACACCTTCCGCCGGCTCCATTGCCGACTTCCGCCGGCTCCATTGCCGACTTCCGCCGGCTCCATGGCTGACTCAGAAGATGGACTCCTGGGCTACACTGTGCTTTGGCCTTTCACTCGTTGTCATTTCCTGTTTGTGTGACTTGCTTCAACAAGATTGTAGATGATGGGGCATAGTGTAAGAAAAAGCATACCACATCATGTCATTCTTTTGTGTTTTCTATTCTTAAAAGAAATATTTTTCTCAGTTAAGTTGAACTCCAAGTCTTGATCTCTCTCAAATTTTAGGCTGAGACACTTAGACAATGAACAGCTAATAAATGTGCCCCAGGTCCTGGCAAGAGAAGAGAAACCAGCTGCTAGTGAAGTGTTCATTACCTTCAAGAAAAAGTGTCAAAAGATCGCTGTGCAGGGAATGATCTCTTCTCTGTTAAAATTTACTTTTAAGTAGCAGATTGCATTTTTTTAAAGCAATACTATTTGAAAGAGAAGACATGACACGTCTGGTTGTTATGTCACCCCAGATAATGTTGTTTGCTGAACACTGTGGCTTTTGGGGCAATTAAGAAGCAAGAGAGGAACTACTTTTATAAAGATTACTATCCAATAGATAATAAGTACATGTAAACACAGGCGATAAAAATAGTGTGAAACTGTGTAAGTGGCAACATCATTATGGCTGTTTGTATTGTTACTCATGGATTTGCCAACTGTAATTCACTTGTAAAATAACCAAATATTTCAGAAAAGTAAAAGGAATCATCCCTGCAGTTCTGTTCTAGGGGGAAAAATACAAATGAATAGCTAAAATTAGATTATCTAAGTAGGAAAATTATTTAAAGACTTGACGTTTCCATTCATTCAATTATTTTTGAATCCTTGGCTTTGAGTCTCAGGACAGCCCCTCCCTAGCCATTCCCCAGACTGGAGCTGCACCTTCTGGGCAGCTTTGCTGTGGACTCAACAGGCCTCCATTCAGAGCATCGTTCCCTCCAGGAATTCTACACTGGCCTCGTCACAGTTTCTCTACCTGTACAAGCAACATGGTGAAAGAGAAAGTTGTTCTTCCAAACCCCAAATATTTGTCTGAATTTTACAAATGAAGAAATGGTTTTTTGCTGGATCAGGAGTCCAGACCTAAAATCCCAGTACTCTGGGAAGCTGAGGAAGGAGGATTCCAAATTTGAGCCCTGCCTGAGCAACATAGCAGTTTATCAAGACCCTGTCTCAAAATCAAAAATAAAACGAGCTGGGATGTAGCTCAGTGAGAAGGCTTGATTCTCAGAATCTTTAGAAACAAAAGAAAAAATAGGGAGGGAAGGAAGGAAGGAAGGAAGGAAGGAAGGAAGGAAGGAACTTCTTTATGCAAAGTCTAGAAGTTGCCATAATTCTGACTCACTGTAACTACACAGTTTACACTGTTTGAATTTTTCCCTACAATAGAGATTAATCCTTAGAATCATTACAGAGAAAAATAAATGAGTGACAACACCCAGAAAACCCAAAGTCAATCAGCTGAGGGTGTGTGCTTTCTTGGAAATTAATGTTATTCTCAGTTTTACTGAATAAATAGTAACTTCTCACAAGACGCTCATGCTCAGTCCTCCAAGTAACCTCAGAGCAGCTGTATGAATGAGGGGCCTGCTGTTGTACGCTGAGCTTTGCAGATGAGAGAAGAAGGCACTTGTGGGTGGGGTTGGGGACGGGGTGCCTGAAACTGCTTTTCTTTTTCTTTTTATTATTTTATTGTGATAAAAAAATCCACATGACATAAAATTTAGCATTTTGTTGTAAATACATGAATTCCAAATTCTGTAACTCCTTAGAACCACGGGGTTTGGGAAATTAGTGAGCATCTATGCCCACCCCTTTTGCATAGGTTCACCCCTTTTCTAGCTGGCCATTGCCTCTCTTTCTACCCTGCCATTCATGTTGGGGCCTTTTATTTTTATTATTGTTATTTTTTGTGCATTTTATAAGAGGGATACCCATCTATAGTCTGTCTTTTGTGCTTGTTGCATTTCATTGAGATTATTTACTCTAGGTGGTCCCATTTTCATTCATATCTGTATTTCTTCATGGCTTCATAGTATTCCACTGTGTATAAGTACTACACTTCCTTTAACCTTTCCGGTATAAATAGGCTTTTCTAAGGGGTGAAATCAGAGTTCCAGCCTGTGGGATCTTGCCATAGTCTCCAAAATCACAACCTGTTAATTTCTATGCCACATGACCTTTCAAGAAATGCTCATATTTTCAATATCACAATAATATTGTATAGTAAAAAGAAGACTCTCCAAACCAATATTTTCAATTTCTCTCTTCACACCATAACTTCCTTTTCTTTTTAATTTTCCAAATGAGAAAAAAAAAAACTCCTCTTGGGAGGAAAAATCTCTTTCTGAAAAGCTTCAAAATCAAACCAAAATTAGCAACTTAGAAGAATTGTGGCTTTTTCACATTCAGATATGCATTTACTCATTCAGTCAAGTTAACAAATATTCTACAAAATTAAGTTGAAGACATTTATTTCTGGCTACGAGGATCCAAGAGTGAGCAACTAAAGCTCCAACACCTTCATGAAACTCATGTTATAGTAGAAAGACTGGATGGGAAATGAGAAGGAAGGGGAAAGGGGAGGAAAGGGGGAAGGAGGGGAGGGAGGAAGGGAGGACAAGGGAAAGAAAGGGAAGGGAAGGGGAGAAGAGGACAGAGAAGACAAGAGAAGTGAAAAGGGAAGAGGAGGGAAAGGGAGAAAGGAAGGGAGCGAGTGGAGAGGGAAGGGAAGGGAGGGCAAAGGGAGAAGGAGAAGGGCGAGAAGGAAAGGAATGGAGGAAAGGGAGAGGGAAGGAAGGGAACTCTAAGGAAAAAAAGGAATGGGCTGCTATTTCGTTAAGCCAGCCAAGGTCCATTTGGTGAAGCCCTACCTGAGCACATCTGGCAGGTCCAGGGACCTCCAGAAGGGCCAGATGTGTAAGAGGTAAGAGTCACCTGAGCTGCTGTCAGTGCGGTGGCAGATGGTCAGCAAAAGTCATCCACTGGTTTCTAGCACAGAAAGGAACAGAATGGAAGTAGGTGGTAAAAGCTTCCTTTTGTTTCAGAGCGGAATACGGACTAGGGTGTCAGGTGAACACAGGGAGCACAGTTGACAGGTTTTTATTTTCAGCCTGAGTCATAGATGATGGCAGTGTATACCAGGACACAGGGGACAAATGGATTAATGGATTGTAAATGTGTAAACTACAAGAATTTGTAATATGTTAGATATGGGATGTGAGTAAAGAGTAAAGGATGATCCATATATGAAAATAAAACCTAGTATGTTTAGACAGAAGATGAAGGCAAAAATGAAATATTTAGAATACACAGAAGGTTATACACAATGACAATGCTTCTCAGTCTGTTTGAATTTGTCACTCAATTTAAACCAACTACTGGACATGGCCTCTTTATTGCCACCAAGACTGGTGCTAACTCTTCACTGGACAGGCCACTTGATAGACTTAACAAAGTTCTGCCAGGCAGATAAAATGTTCCTCCTCTTTAAAACCCTTTCGTTTCATCTTCCAGCCCTTCAGTGTTATATATATATATTTAAAACAGCACCACCCCTAGAAAAGCTCCACTTATCATCTGAACATTTATGGCAGCTAATCGTCTAGCCCGGAGTTATTCAGTAGAGTGTCCACACACCACCTGTGGTTTCTGAGTACTTGGAAAGTGCTGGTTAAAATAAGGTACTCTATAAGCATTAAAATACATACCGAATATTCATTAACATTGTCCCTGCTCCCTGCCTTGGGTGGCAGGAGGGTGGGTATGCCCAGCTGCCGGCCTCCACCGAACACAGTGGGCAGGTGTGCGTTCGTTTTATGCAACAGGGAAAGTAATATGAGTGTAAAACCACCCTGTAAACTCTCCCACCAGCTTTGACGCCGAGGTCCTTGTGACAGGTGGGTCTCTTGGAGTTAGTGCCAAGGCCCATTCTCCTGGCTGCAGGGTAGGCATGTTTCTAGCCAGTAGCTTGGTTCAGCTCTGCCCAAACTTACTTGAATGTACCCCTGGGCCCTTCAGGGGCCGGGGTGGGGGAATGTCTGTCATGCCCATGGCAGGGGATTCCAAGGTCACATGTTTCACACGGGACACGTGTGTGTTTTCCTTGCACTACTTGACATAGTGCCACTGGGGTTGGATATCTAGAAAAACACTCATGACTTCCCCGTTGCTCCATGCCGCAGGTGACATGCTCATATTTATTGCTTTATGGCCAACTGAAATCCAGTTAGGGCCACCAGGGAGGCTGAGTGTGATGGGCCCCACCCATCTCCCTATCCTGTGTGTGTGTGGAGCCTGCTTCCCAAGAAGTAGGATTGAGCTCTCTGTCTCTGATGAGTTCCCTGTGAGTCCTTCTGTGTTACGTTGTGTGGTTCCAGTTTGAAGAAATAACCCTTTGGAGTTGTTAAAAAAAATAAAAGTGTCGCTAAGAGTCCTAAATATCTTGGTAAATTTACATTAATTAAAATTGAAATGATAACTTTTGACATCCTGGTTAAACACAATGTCTCACCAAATTTTGTTTCAGTGCTGGGAGGCAGCCATTAATACAACACTTGCCCAGAATATCACATGTCAGGTTCTAGGTTTAATTCCTAGCACTAGAAAGAAAGGAAGAGAAAGAAAGAAAGAGCCTCATTTCATCTGTTTCTTTTCCTTGGTAGCTACAGTAGTGCCCCATGTGTTATTTTTATTGGACAGTGCTGGTACAGCCATTAATGTCTCTTGAGTATCAGACTTAGCCCAGGGCCTGGTACATAATGTATTAATAAATATTTATTGAATAAGTAAATAAATGCAAAGGCAAAAATCCCTTATAAACTAGAATAAAGTTTGCAGAAATGTGGAGGTGGACAGAATTTTCCCGAGGGAAGTTAAAAATAATATGTTTATGCACAGTCAACTACTGTGTTTTGAAGGAAAGAACTCAGTCAAGGTGCCAACAGCCCTTAAGGTGACCTATATATTTAAGAAAATAACTTCCAAAATGTTTCCTGTTTTCCTTTAGAATGTAGCAAAATGAACTTAAAATCCATCTACAGAGTTATACATGGGACAATGAAACAAAAAAGATTTGAAACAAAATAATTATAGGGAATCATAACCAATCAACTTTTTTCCATTTTTATTATATACATATATATATATATATATATATATATATATATATATATATATATTTGATACACACTGTTTACATTAGGCTTGAGTATTTTGTGCAAGTATATATCGTGTCAACATGGCAATCCCTTCTCCTTCCCCTTTCCGGCTCTCCCTCACTCTTCCTCACCCCCCACTTCCTGTATCACAACTACTTGGCTCTACGAACTGCCTGTATTCTGGGATTCTCAATCAACTTTTAAAATAAATGATAAAGCTTCAAAGACTAAAACAGTATGAAACTTGTCCCAAAACAGATCAACGAAACAGAACAGAAAATTCAGTAGCAGATAAAACTACAAAGAGAAACTTATTGTATATCATAAAGGTACCATTAAAACTCAGTGAAGAAATGATGTATAATTTGACATTTTGATAAGTATTGGCATAATCAGTTTTTGAGAAGAATAAATTTAGAGGCTAACCCACTTTAAGATGAAATTACTTTTCTTAATAAATTAAAGATAAGTACACATTATGGCATATCCTGGCATAGTAAGAAGATGTAAGCACATATCATATACAAGTGAAGAAGTTCTTTCAACCAAATGTTTGAGTAAGAATTTTAAAAATTTAATTAAGTTGATATAATAGGGTTTTTAAATGAAAAAAACACAACCTAAAACAGGCAGTAAACAGCAAACAGGAAAACTATAACTTTGTGACAAAAAAAAGGGTTAATGAGTTTAATATACAGTAACTTGAAATTGTAGAAAAATGAACATAGTTACTAAGAAAACGGACCTGGGATATAACCAAGTCCTAAACACCAGAAATGCAAGTGATCAATCGAATATGGTGAGGGCACCCTCATTCAGTGCCTCCTTCAGAAGAGGGGCAGCTCTCACCCCTCTGACCTTTGTGTTTATATACCTTTCTGATAGCTTGATTAAATTAAAAAGTATCGTGAGATTTCACTTCAGTAGTGACAATAACCTTGCACTTAAGACTAAAGACGGTGTTTGCCCTTTATCAGTCATCAGGCCATTAATGAGTTAAAGAAGAAAATGAGCACTATGGTTGAGATAGAAAAGAGCTACACTCTTAGAGATTTGCAGCAGGAGTAATATTGGTAGAAACTTTCTGAAGTGTTAAAGAGGGACATATTTCTAACTTAGAAATTTTATTTCCAAAAAATTTCTCCTTAAGACAGATGGATTTATAAAGACAAGTATGTGAAGAAGTGATTATTGCAGTATTAGTTACAAGAGATGAAGTGACAATAGGTCATGTGTCGTACAATGATATTTCTATCTATGAAGGACCGCTTGAGAGAGGGGCTCCATAGAACTCTGTCACCTGATGGCATTATGGCTGTCTTTATGCAGGCACATTCGGTGAGGTTCTCACAATGCAGTTGTGCGACAACATGACTGCGCTTGAGTAACTCACACATCCATAAGGTAGAATTCTACTCACTTACTGTAATTGTAAAGTCCACTTATATATTGGGCAATGTTTAACTTGCTGATGAAACGTTGCTAAATGCTGTGTGTTTTTTTTTAAATAAAAGTACTCTATTTTCACTTCATAATACATACATTTCATCTCTACGCACTGGAAACGATCTAGAAGAAGTTCTCCAAAATGTCACTTATAGTTCAGTGATTATAGGGCTAACACTAAGAGTGCACTAACAAAAGCTGGGACAGCTAGTCATGGCAGGGCTGTGGGTATTTTTTCCATCTTGTTTTATTTTATGTTCCTCATTTTTCTACCTAAACATGAATAATTTAAACAATTTAAAGATGTAAAATGCAGGCGATACATACCTTGCCGTATGATTCACAGCGATGTAGGAGGCTGTTTCTACTGACAGAATTCATTCGTGCCACGTTTCTTCTTCCCTTTCTGACCCACTGGTGTCTCCTGCCCGGAGCACTCACAGCGCATCCATGACCAAGCTCACCTGGGAGTCTGGGACGCCCAGTTCAGCTCTGAAGTGAGAAAATAATGCTCCCGGCATAGCCAATACTCGCGTCACGAGAATGGCGTGCGGTGGCTTTGCGCCAGGAGGGCGCCTGAGCTCAAAGGAAAAACAATCAACTATAAAAAGAAAGTTCATTTGTTGTTTCCGTGTATTCTTACTACAGATTGGTCCATTTTGTGCTCTGAGGAGGTGTTGGTTTCAAGTTCTTTATCTTATCCCAGAAAAAGAAGAAAAGAAAAGAAAAGAAAAGAAATTTGTTCATCTGAGTGTGCTCACGTGATACTCGTTTAGAAATGAAACTGGAGAGACATGCTGCTCACGTCCCTCTTTCTATGTACGTGTTGGGAAAATGAGTTGGAAGATTGTACATGACTCTTCCAAGGTGACAATGCAAGACTGAGGTGACGTGAGAGGATGGAAAGAAGAAAGGGAGGTGACATGTTAGAAGAAGAAGCAGGAGAAGGAGGAGAAGAAACACACGAAGTGACGGTGGGAGTTAGGCAGGGGGAGAAGCTGTGGGAGGGCCAAAGGGGGGAGGGGAAGCGATTGTAATTTTGACACTATACGTATGTGTGCAAAATACTCAAGGTCAATGTAAATATATATCTCTCTGTCTCTCACACACACACATAATTTCTCAAAATTAGAAAAAATAAGATTGGTTATTTTTCATTCAAACATGAGGATTTATTTTATTTCACCACAAGAAATTTCACTCCTGTAGATGAATGGCAGAGACTTTAAATAATATCAACCCTTTTTAATATAAAACATAATTGATAAGGAATTATTAATGCCCCCCCAAAAGATTTTCCACTTTTACTTTTATTTTACAATAAGAAAAAAATACAATAGAGGAGAGAAAGAAAAACTCCCAGCCAACTATTTTCTAAAAATTAGTTACTTTTCATCCAAGGAGATTTTTTTTTTTCAATTACTGGGCAAATAAAACTGGAATAAATATGCTGTGAAATTACTGATTTATATGTATTACAGAAGGTGTACTAGAAAGAAAACACTAAATTAGAGGAAAACACATATGACACAGCATCGCAAGATGCATTGCTCATCCAGTATTCTTCAAATATAGTGAAAATTGCCATTATATTGTTAAAATGATAATAGGTCTTGCATTTCAGAAGCTGAGAGGAAGGTGGAAAATAGTCCACAGCATCTGTATATCAAAGGATTATAGCTACATCTTTGATAAAAGCACATTTGGTGTAATAACTCTCTAATTCTGAATGAGCTTCCTTGTGAATCGATCTGTAAGCATGCAGCTGGGTCAAGTTCCATAAATGTCTTTGTCAAATTGTCCCATCAGTGGGCCTCTAATATGAACCATGGCTGATTTTGTTGGTTTTCTAAATATCGACATTCAACCAGTGGACCCAAAGTTCATGTGACATACAAGGGCTGATCAAAAATAAGCAGTGTGTGTTTAAATTTAAAAATGAAATCTTGGAGGTCATCAATACATCCATAAGTAGGCAAACTGACAAAGGACATGTAGTGTGTACATACACCGTAGAGTACTACTCTGTCGTAAAGAAAACTGGTGTAACTTGCAGGAAGATGGACATACCTTGAGACTTTCATATAGGTAAAAATACCAAACAGGAGTGGTGATACGGAGCAGGGAGACACATTGTGTGATGAGACAGAGGAAACACAGGAAGTAGGAGGGGGAGAAGGAGGAAATGAAGTGGAAACTGATAATGATGCAATAATTATTCCCATGAGATGTAATTATTGTGTATCCCAAGTACATTGAAATAAAAGAATATAATTTGGGGAAACAAATTAAAAATTATCAGAGTAAACAATACATTGCCAGTAATCCCCCTCAAAATATTCTTCCTAGTTTTGAATGTACCTCTCTTGCTGTCCTGGACTCTTTCTGAGGCAGGGCTGGAAGGCCCTTCCCATGAGATCAAAACTACCACAGTGACTACGGTGGCCAGGTGACACGGACAGAAAGGTGGGGGCATGAAAAGACAATGGAGTGTCCTCGTTGACCTTACTTACTAGACACAGCAGAGCCCTGCACCTTCTGAGTTATCCTCGAAAACAAAATGATCCTGAAATGTTCCCTTTAAAATGGATTTAGGCCATTGAGGCAGCCACAACAGCACAACAAAGGACATTGACAAAACAAGACTTCCAAAACGGCTTCAGGGAGGGCAGAAACAATGGAGTACGAATGTTGGAACAAAGAGGCAGTGTTTGAGGAAAATTAATGCTAATGCGTCTTTTTGTTATAATAAAAATGTTTAAATATCTAAGCATTTGTAGTATTTTTCAATCCCACCTTTAATGGGTTACCCTAAATAAAGTCTCTGCAGTAATGATTGAGCAGGTGGCACCTTGTTGCTGCTACTGTCATATGTGACTCCAACTGGTGCACCATTTGGGGCACCGCCAAGCTGGTTTTTCTAGGAGAGAGTGGAAGTTTTTATTGCTAACTGGATCTGGCATGCGTTTGCATAAATACTCAATTTCCTTTTTCTTGATTGACTCTTACGGGAATGGTCAATGTGATGTCAATAGTGACTTTCCTGGGGTCTTCTAGTGACGAGGCTTCATCAAAAACTTTCTGGACTGCTAATCAATTTCAGGTTACTTCATTTGTCTGCTTCACATTTCTAAAAGTTCATTGGCATATACAAGAGTAGTTTGGCATATTGTTTTTAATGAGCTATGAAATATTTGTTCTTATTAAAAATGTGTTTTAGAAAATTTGAAAGATGCAAAGTCAGTCACTGCAGGCATGCAATCATTATTGTATTTGTTATCATTTAGTCTTTTATTAATACGTCTTTGTGAAGTATTCTGTATTTTTAAAAATGTGTTGTCTTTTCCTCCTCTTTGGATTTTAGTTATATATAATTAAATAAATATTAATTGTTAGTTCATGACAAACTCTATTTAATATTCTTGCAAGTCTTTATTTTATATTTATTGATTTATTTGCAATATTTTAAAATTCCTTATAAATTTATGACCATCCCCTCAAATGTTAGAAGTTTAACAATAATTTGCATCAAAAACTTTATCCTCAAGTTCTCTTAACTGCATTCCTTTTCTGAAGGTGAGTTAATCAAAATTTTGTTTTTGCTACTGCTTTAATGTCTGTGTGTGTGTGTGTGTGTGTGTGTGTGTGTGCGTGTGTGTGTGTAGGGGTATATAGCATCTACAAGTGTCTATAAAATGCATATATTTTATTCTTGACTTTAAAAACTTTGAACTTATGCCATGTAATTTTTTGGAATTTAGTTTTCATTTAATCTTTTAGTTTAATAATCCATTACCAAGATTTATTCTCAGTGTTATTTACCACTTCATTTCACTTGATATGACTTTTGTTCAAAAAACCACCTACTTTGTTAATCTAATCTTATATAAATGGGTATTTGAGTTGCCTTCGATGTCTTCCTTGTAACTATCAGTTTTAATGGTTTCATGATATTCTACCAATTTCTAAAATTATTTTTCTATTTTTAAAATGTAGTTGCATGCAGCATTTTGTTGTGTTGATCAAGGTTGGGATGAGAACCTCTGTATATTACACTTTGTGTAACTAGAAATTGAATTATAAGGTCAAAAGTTATGAACATGGTAGATATTTCCAATCTTCATCCAAAAGGATGATATTATAACTCTGTCAGGATCTGTACAATGACTACATTCCTGTAAACACTGTCATCATATTGTTGTTAGCTTAAAAGACAGTTACGTTTTGCTTTATAGATCTCAGTGAGTTAGCTCCATCAAAAATATTGCCATTTTTCATAAAATATAAGATATGGAACCTTAACTTCTGCGCTGGCTATTTATCCTTAGTAGACACAAAGGCAAGGTGTAGGCATGGTTGGTTCAAATCATGTTTTAAAAGTCTAGTTGGAAAATACGAAGGTGTCAGTAAGCATTGTTTTTCTCACTATGGTGATTCTCAACTTGCAAAAAAAAAAAAAAAAAAAAAAAACCTCAAAGAGAACAAGTACCTTTGCTACAATTATTCAGTTAATTTCCATCACACTACATTGCTTTCCAATAATCAAATATAAAAAGAGACCACTGGAACTTTTTATTTAATGTCATTATGAATAAATTCTTTAAGTTCAAATTCAATATGGGTTCCTGTAA
Organism: Ctenodactylus gundi; assembly: GCA_004027205.1. Lineage (NCBI taxonomy): Eukaryota > Metazoa > Chordata > Mammalia > Rodentia > Ctenodactylidae > Ctenodactylus > Ctenodactylus gundi. The sequence goes on from PVKB01001058.1 coordinate 84,825, forward strand.
TACAGTGAATACATATCTACTGTTATCTTGGTATATATCTTTTCCTGAAGATGAACCTTCTTTCAGGGCCAATGGTCTTTCGGATTTATTCCTTGTAGAGGGCTGCATCTTGACGCAGCTGATGAGTACAGAGATGTCGAGCTGGCCTGCTAGAAATCGTATTGTTTCCATGTGGGAGACAATTCCTTATCATTTCAATAAGTTTAATTTTTCTTAATTAACTATATGGTTTCTCCATAATGTTTATCTTTATTGGAACATATCTTTGATACATTCCTATTACGTTCATCTTGGGGAACTGGCCTGTATACACATCTCGTGCTAACCATTATTGCTTCCCCTTCCCCGCCTGTCTCTTCCATCTGCCTATTCCCAGGTCTCATGCCATCTTTAGAACGCCAGCGTCTCTGTTCTGTATCATCCCTTTTTTATTTTGCTCTTTATATCATTTGTACTTTGGGTTTCACATACAAATAGTCTGATATTACATTAGCATTGTGGTCTCAAGGTGTCATTGAATACACTGTGAGGAAAAGTGTGTTGAATATTAGACAATACCAGAACTACATAATTCAGTTCCTATGAACAGATGAATTATACCATTTTGATATCTCATTTAACACAGTCTTTCTCACTTCCAGGATGTTCCATGGCACTGCATCACATGGTGCAGAATGCATATTGAGATGCTTGGATAATTTATATAAATTCTGTCACAACTTTTATTCCCTAAGAATGGACCCTCCCAGTAATAAAGACTTTTTTTCAGGGTCATGCAGGGAGAATACTTGCCAGGCACTCATGACACACAGCCCATCTCTTCTCAATTGCCACAACTACAGACACATGTCGTTTAGCCTCATTCATCCCTGAAAAATCAATCGCTTAACATTTTGCTCCTGATGACAGAAGTCGAGGACATCGCCCCTCACAAGGGCCCTCTCCCCTCCTTCCTTCCAGTCCTAGCGGTTGCTCTGCTGGCTTCCTTCTGCCTGCTCATAAACACCTTCTGCCTTTGCAACCCCTGTGCAAAACCAGACTCCTACATGGGTTGCCCATGATGCATACAAACAATGCCCAAGTTCCCAGAGCAAAGTCATGTTGTCATGTTTCTCCTGACCTTCACCTACAACGAATAACCTCCTCGAGGGTTTTGTTAACCAGAAATGTGCTCATCTAGGCTACTCTCCTTCCTTTTCCCTAGGACAGAGTCATTTCTTGGGCTATAGAAAGATGAATTTCTGATGAATTTCACCAGATAAAAGATTCTCATGCTCCCTCTTTGACTAGTGAACCCCAACACACAACATTTATTTGGCAAAGCATTCTGCGACGCTAAATGCCTCTTTTCTTTACAGCACTGTACATTTCCGGGAACATGGGTTGATTTCACGAACACAAAAGATGGAAGATGAAGCCTTCCCGACGCTAACCCTCCACTGCATTGCAACACATAACACGTTTCCTCAAGGACTTTCTTATATTTATGAGCAGAAACTGGGGGCATTTGGCAGACGTAGAATTTGACCCAAGGAAAAACTGAAAAAAGGCCAAGGTCACACAGGCAGTCCCTGACCAATTTTGCTCAGAACCTTGACATTTTGTCTTTTGCTCCAACATTCCATGTAGAATTGATTTTTTTTAAGAATCCAACCAGAAAGAACATTGCATTCGAAAATAAATGATTACTTCTCCCTCATCTCTATATAGACCTGCTTGATTGTCGATGCTAAGAAAGGGAGCATCTAGAAAAGGCGTTCAGTTCCATGCAAACGCCATCCACAGACACCAGAAGGAAAGGGGACCGCTTTACGCTGTCGTTACATTCTGACAGTTGTGAGTTTTTGAAAGAATTGTAGCAGTTAAAAATGTTAAGTTTGAAATCGGTAGTTTGGCTCCCATATTTTCCCACTGCAATCGTGTGTATTCGGTAGTTATGTTCTTGGGAATAAAGACAAACAGAAGAAAAATGTACTCATTCCATAATATTCTTAAACAGTAGCTACAATGCTATGATTTCAACTGCATTTCACACTGTTTCCATAGGAGAAAAACATGTCAAGCCCCAGGCGGACACACAAGGACCACCTCAAAAGCAGATGTGACTGGTTCTGGCAGGAGTAGGAGACTCCCCAGAGAAGGCCAGGGGGTATGAAAGCAGGGGACGGGAACAGGTGGCAGAACGAGTCTCTTAATTCTGCGTCACTACAGCATCCGTGGCTTTCTTATTCCCCTAGAGGATTCCAGACACCTTCATGGATTCTCAGAATTCAGAAGAGATGTTTCTCTGTGGCAAAGAGAGCTCTGAATGCCAACAACGCCACACACAGACCTGTGTTCTGCGACAGCGAGCGAGATTCTCCCTACCGGTGGCACCAGGCCAAAGGCACCACAAGGGGCAGAAGACCAAGGCAGATACGAGGAAGCAGGCATGTGGCTGATCAAGACCTTTCTAGGAAGAGCATCTCCACTTGTGGGAAACATATGACTCATAGTTACAGTGAGAAGACAAAATGATCATGTGCTGAGTAGTGGTCAATCCACGTCTTTAGAACTTACTCGGGAAAACCAGCTCAGGTTGCGTCTTTCCACACAACTGAAAGGCAGATGCTGAGTTCAGTGACTTCTCAGGGCCATTCTAATTTTAACATGTCTTACTGTGCTATGAGCTTGCACAGAGAGTACAGGGCTGGTGAAGAGGAAAGTCAGAACGTGGATGAGGTCCATCCAGTATTGGAGTGGCCAGCGCATGAATCTGCTAAGGAAGGAAGTGGCCTGCTTGCCGGGCCAGAGCTGGAGAAGGGATCTCACTAAGTCAATAAATTGCCCAATCTGGGCTTGAATTTGTCGTTCCCCTGCCTCAGCTGCCTAGAGTACTGGGATTACAGGCCTGTGCCACAGGACCTGGCCGAAATCCAAGCTTCGGTATACTGCTTCCAGGGTAGCTGCCTGAAGAAGCCGGCACCACCAGAATCTTAACCCAGATTATCTACCAATTGATATCAAGAGGTCAGAAATTCAAAGAAAAAAAGGTCATGGCTTGAGGCTAAACATTTGGTAGGAATAATTATATTATAAAGAAGCAAAAGAAATCAATGTGTCAAATCATTCAAATCTAGAACTTTTCTTTTGGAATCCAAGTATTTGGGGAGAAGTCTGACAATTGTAAGTTGATTTTGATTAACATAAGTGCAAGAGAACCTCTGCTCCATATTCGTGGGCAGTGGTCCTTCTATTCTAGCTAACGAAGAATCATACTTAAAATATAATAAAAATACCCACATTTTATTCAACTGGTATCGGAGTTTGTATCTGGAAGGTCCCCCAAAATTCTCATTTATTTTAATGTTATGGATTGTTTATGGAACCATATGCTGATGGGAGATTGGAGCCTGGTCTGGAAGGGTGAATTACAGGCATGTGGATTGAATTACATGCATGTCACAGGGGATTGCCACACCTTCCACATGTGAAAGGGGTGGGACACTGAGGCTGCACCCAGAAGGGGCAATCACAGGTGGGGGACCCGGAAGTATATTTATGCTGCTACCCTTCTCTGAAGGGATGGGACTTGATGGGACTTCCTGTTTGTAATGTCAAGATGAGCTGCTTCCACCTCTGCCTCCGCCATGTACTCCCATTGCTGCCGGCCGCCCCTGTGTAAATGTTGGGTATTGAGTCACAGCAGCGAAAAAGTAACCAATATAATTGGTATAATGTGTGAAGGGTTTGATAATCTCTGAAATACAACTGTAAACTTCAATAATCTCTGAAATACAACTGTAAACTTCAAGGTGACAATTATCTTCCTCGTGTTGAATAAGCAAGACATTCAGTAGGAACAAAGTCATGGTTATCCTAAGTTTTTAGATATTTGAGTGACTATTGAGTCTGACAGGGGCTATATTTTAAAAAGAGACTTGGGGCAGATTGCAAAAATAAGAGATTAAATTATAAAATGAAATTCACATATAAAATGGGGAATTTAATCATGTCAAATTTAAGTGCAAAGTTCTTTTAAAATTGCAAAGAGTGACATATGAATTTACAATCTCAGGTGATAATAATCTGAGATGATTTGGGCACTGAGTCTGAAGGATGGAGAAAATTAAACATGTATTTATTAAGAATCTAAAGTGAAGCTGAGGGTGGTGGTTCAAACTTATAATCCTAGCTACTCAAGAGGGTAACAAGAGGGTAATAGTGCGAAACCAACCTGTGCAATTTATGAGACCACGCCTCAACAGTTTACAGAAGGCATCTGGGGATGTGGTTGAGTGGTTGAGTATTCACCTGGCACAGGTTAGATCCCCAAAATGAAGAGGGAAACAGGAAGAAAAAACATCTAAAATGAGCCTGACACAATCAAGTGTTTTTGCGTTCACTGGTTTATTTCTCACAGATAAATATCACAAATGACAACATTTCAAACAAGAAAAGTGAAGTTCTAAAAAAATGCAGCAATTTGCCATAAAGGGTAAAAATTCATTAGTCCTTCTAGTTGCATGAAATTGATCTTTGGTATGTGCAGGATGTTACCAATTTTCTAATACATTCTTTTAGGCATCTCAGCACTTAGAGTAATAGAGGAATTTTGTCATATGCAAAGATGAAGTTCCATCTACTGAATAGGCTCTTTAGAAAAAGATGTCCCAAGTTTTGTCCTTTGACCCCAGGCAAGATGCGTTATAAACTGGGACCCTGCACTCAAGCTTTCTCCTGTACAAAGTGGTGACAGTAGCAGAACTTGCCCAAAGGGTTCCTATGAGCTCAGTTTAAGATACATCAGGTGCCTTGAAATGGGATTCAATTACTATTCCTGTTGATTGCTATTGTAATTATCGTTTAGCTATTTCATTGCTTAATTAATATTTTTATATTATAGTAAAAAGGAAAGGTGTTTAAATAAGATATGAGTGCTGCTTGGGTTAGGAAAGTTAAGCCTTTTTAGAGAAAAGACTGTTACTCAAGTGTCAAAGCAATGTCATTGGAAGTGATCTCTAAGGTCAGACCAAACCTTCTATTTCAGATCGTCATGGCCCAGGTAGTCAGAATTTTAGAAAGACTTCAAATAAAATTAGAAAGTGAATTATGAGATATTATGCAAAATCATTTCATATATTGAGTCCTGAAAAGATGATTCGGCAATCCACCCTGCTTACTGATTCCACTAAACAGATTTTTGGACAATTAAAAATTACTTATGGATACGCGCGCACACACACACACACACACACACACACACACACACACACACACACATATTTTAAACTTTACTGGCCTTATTGCCTAAGCTGCATGAGTGTGACAATGTTACTCACCCGGCGATGCAGTTACTTTTCCTATGATAACATTTTGAAAGATTGAAAGTAAAGCGTGGGCCTAAAGCCCGCACTAAGCAAGAAAGCGTGAGACTTTTCTGCATGGTAAATGCTGAGCTTTAAAATCCTGTAGACAAATGACACTGTAAGTATGTGACACTGATACTTAGACCCTGATTGTAGAGCAGAAAGCTTCCAAGAAGATTATCTGCAGGTTTTGTGGATATCCTTACAGGCAAAAGTATCCGAGGACACCTGAGAAAAATGAGGCAGTAGTTTCCCAGGAATAAATCTTGATCTGCCAGCTTCAGTGCGAACACACGGAAGGGAGAGGCCGTAAGTCGCCATGCTTGGCTTAGCTCTGGATTGCAGCCTTCTTCATTTACATGAGTAAAAAGGGAATGGGAGGTAATACCATCGAGGCAGGTTCGTCCAAACAGCATCAGGCGAGCATGTGCATTTCAAATGCAGCAGAAACTGTGATCTATATTATTTTTTTAAAAGAAAGTGATGCTTTGACCTTCATTTACCAGAAAGCTGCTTGCTTGAATTTTGAAGACAATTTAATGGGAACAAAGACTTAGAAGGGTGAGAAAAGTTAAGTAAAAAAACAAGAATGATTTGTCCACTCTCTTGGGATGACTGAGATGAGACTGTGGGTACTCCCCAGCTGCTCGGGCTCGATGGGCCACCCTGTTAGACAATCTCTGCTGCTAGCAGTAGTTAGAAATACTAAACGTGTATTTCCTGGGTGGAAATGCAAAGTCAAAGCTTATTGTGATCAACAGCTTAAACGCGATCAACAGCTTAAACGCGTTTATGAAAAGCACTTTCAGCAAATCAGAAGAGTTGAACTGATGAAGCAGAATATTGTCACCGATTGGATTGTTTGCATTGAAAAGACAGTTGACATTTAAAAATGAATGAAGCACAGTTGTGTTTGTTCTGACTTAGACAAGGAAAGCAGACCGCTGGCTCCATGGAGGTGGCGTCACAGGCTCTGCCCTCACTATCCAGAGGGACTCATTTTCTTTTCACAGGAGATAAAACACTTCTTAACCCAAGAAGTTTATGGGTCATTTTACCATCAGTCTTTCCGGGATTTTTTCTATTGATTGCCGCAGGTAACCCATTTCCCTTGGCTCGTGGAAGAACTTTCTTGGTTTTCTTAGAACCCGGCTGGCGTGCAGACCTGCCTCCTGGGCTTGGATTCTAGAGCTTTAGCCAGGCTCCGCCGCATCCTTCACTACAGTCAAGTGAATCCTTTCCACCTTCCTGTTTGGCCCAAAGCTCTGTCTGTTCCAACTAACAGGACTAGGTGGCATTCTCAAAGAGACAGAGGGACTGGCCCTGTCCATCTTGTTATAATAAAAGGCTGGGTTTGTAGACTCAGAATTCTAAAAGATTAGGCCGGTACAAGGTGTGATCTGAACGTTTCAAGTTCTTTAATTTGCAGTGAAAGGCACCCTTTTATGAGCCCTCCTTTCTCCGAACACTCCCCTCACTGTAAGACATATTTGTCCCATGGTTCTTGCCATTTTCCTTTTTCTCTTTCATGAGCATCTTTAGTTGTGCTGTTCTGGCTGCCTCGATGTCTGAGCTGATTCAAAACATTTATTTTTCACGATCATCTTGGCTTTGGGGAAGAGCAAGAAGTCACACACACGGTGGCAGATCTGAAGGACTGGGTGGATGAGGATGCCCTCGGGTTTTCAAGATTTTACCTTTGTTATTGGAGGTGCTCAACAGAAGTGCTCATTGTGTTTTTAATTATACCTTGAGAAGACAAGAAAGAGGAGTCCTAGAGTTGCTTCCAAAAACATGGAATGACGGGATCGTGTGTTCAAAGTGAGAGTCCTTGTTTGAGGGGATTAATGGCAAAGATGTTTCAGACTGTAATAAGTTCCTGAAATTTAAGCACTCACTGTAAATTTTTGTCACATCTCACATGAGGTGGGATAAAATCTGAAGCGAATATTATAAGGAAAAAATGAACAGGGAATGGAGACAAAGATTACATAAGAAAATGGGAGCAGAAGCTGGGCAAAACCCTATAAAATATTATTTTTGAGTAGATTTCCAAATGGGGTGAGCAGGGTTTTATCAGGTTCCCATGGGCGAGTCCAGAATGGGCCCAGGTAAGCACACACAGATAGGGAACTTTTGGTCTTAGCGAAAGAACCAGTATATGACAATAATTCAGGGTTTGGGAGAAAGAATACAACTTCCTGGTAAAGGTGTGAATGTTGGGAATGGATTGTTGGGTGAGGCAAGTTGTTTAACAGCTCTGATGCCATTCCAAAATGCAGAATTTCTCTGAGTAAGTCAGAAGCAACCAGAATAAACTGATGAAATTGTGTTCTTTTCTTGAACTATCTCAGTGCTTTTAGATATTTCTTTTTAGAGAAATTAAGGAGCTAGATAATTCAGTTGTTTTTGTAAGTACATCAAAATCTTTGAGATATTCAGTTCATGTGGTACAGGTCGTGTATTTGTTAAAAACATAGAGTTCTTTTTGTTAACTCTGTCAGGCTATCGGGAGTTGTTTTTTGTTTCTAGAAGACGAAGCTGAATTAGAGAGTTTAACTCAGCCCATAGCATTTAAATCAGCACTTTAGAAACCTCACACAAAGCAGTACTAGGCTGGTATTTAGCTAAGCAGCAATCTACATTAAAGAGATTCGGTTAGCCATCAGGATCAGTAAGAAATTATACCAGGACTCTAGAAATTTCAGTAATATTTAAGGAAAAAAATTCTGTAGGCACAGATTATTGAGGAAATTTTTCTCACCAGTAGTATCTTCTTGCATCTCAATAACAAATATGAAGTTATTTACTAATTGCAATGTTTAGACAGTAAATATTCCCTTTATCTGTATTTCTTACTGTATCATGCTACTATTGTTACTACCTACTACTAACATGCAATTATAACAAAATATTGTTATTGTCACTCTTTGTAGTAGTAGTAGTAGTATCATTCCTAGTATATTTATTCCTTTTTTGGTCTTTAATTTGTGTGCAATGTTAATCTATTTTTCCCATAATTATTATTTTTATCAGTATTCATGTTTCAAAGTGGTAAAAACATCAAGCTTAAGATTACAGAAGCCATATATGTATCCAGTGCATAAGAGCTAGAATTATTTTAAAATCTAGGTTTGCTGACTCTAATGTCCACACACTGTGGAATGATGCCTGTGCCTTAGGAACTTAACATTGGTAAAGTTATAAATCAATTTACGAGAGTGCTCTGAGTAGAACCATTTAAGGTTAGGATTCCAGAATACTGCTGCTTGTCGGTGACACACATAAGCCCATAAATACAAGTTCCACCACTACTTTCCTTCATAATTGGTAAAATATGTCATAACTTTTTAAATAAAAGCAGAAGACTCCATGTAGAGTTTGTTTAAAGGACATACTTGGTTGTCGTAAACATTTACAGTCCTGGGCAACATTTCAAAGGGAGATGCACTTCTCCTCTCGATGCCTGTGGTACTCCTCTTGACAACACCGCCAAAATTGTGCACACGTAATCACGATTTTAGAATAGAAACATATCAATCACAATTTGTATATATAATTTGGAAAGACACAATAGGCTATGCCAAGGAATATGTTTGTTTTGCAAAGAAATAAAACTCAACTCTACATTAAATGCTACCAAACACATTAATCCTGGGTTCCAATTTTCACTAATACTCCCCGAAAACTGGACCTGGGCATATGTAAATTTGGCATCTCAGTCTATTCCATTTTTTTCATGCAATCAAAACTAGGTGTTTGTTTTTTAGTTTAAATGCATCCCTTTGTGATTCTTCAGTTTTAACTCTGAGTCATTAATTCCCAGTCCCTCCTGTCACTCTCCTCTCACACATGGAAGGTACATGACTTGAAACATGTATCTGAAAGCATACGAGGCTATGCAATGGAACTAACTTATAATGAGTTCTTTTTGGCTTCTCCAGTAAATCTACATTTTGTTGGACAATATCCAAAATATATCTGCCTTACATAAAATTCTGCTCTAGAGAATATGGTGATGAAGGTGGGAGCAGAAATCAGTCAATATATCTCAGATTCCAATCAAACAGCAACTTGAAACAAAAGTCAATATGTAGGGGCTGGAGGAATGGCACGAAGGTTAAAAAGATTGCCTTACAAGCTCAAGGCCCTGAGTTTGATTCCCCAACACCACATGAAGCTGGGTGTGATGGGACAAGCCTATAATCCCAGCACTCAGGAGGCTGAGGCAGGCAGATTGTCCTGAGTTCAAGGCCAGCCTGGGCTACTCCAATGAGTCAAGAACCAGTCTGGGCTGCCGAGTGACACTCTGTCTCTAACAAATGACAACAACAAAAACAACAAAAAGTTAGTGTGTGATCTATAGTATAAAGTGCAGTTTTTATGATTTCAAATCTATGGTCTTGTTCTTTACAGTAGCCCCATCGAGTAGGTAATGATAGAAATTATATAATTATACTCACATTTACCTACGAAGGGTCTTGGACTCTAAGACAGCACTCACCCAGTCTGAGGTTAGACCTCTAGAAACAAGGTTAGTTTCAGTTAGAAAGTTTTTGACTGTTATTCCAGAGCTTTGCTCAGATCACCCTGGGTCTAAATGAGAAGGCTAAAGTCAGATCATTCATAAATTTGTGGATAAAACAGAAGTCAAATAGGCTCTTTGAGGCAACGCTATGTAAACAAGTTTTGTTTATGTATTTGTTTGACCGTGCGGTCTTTCCTTGACCCTGTTAGAATCCCACTTTGAGAGCGCATCTCACAAGTTTTCTCGAAGATACTTTTGCGGGGATGCCAAAGATGCTGACTTTAAGCCATGAATCAAGTGTATGCGGATTCGTTTGGTAATAAAAGCAAATTTGCCTAACTGCATATTGAGCAACACTAGAAAATCCACAGTAACATCAACAGTGCATTACTTAAGACTAGCATTGAAGAATGTGAAAGAATTCTAAATATATTAAAGTCCATTAATATGAACAGGAAATTGAGGTGGAAGTCAAACTATTAAAGAAATTAGCATTAGAAAAATGACCCATCAAGTTTATTCGTCAGGCAACAGAAAAAGAAATATATTCCAGAATGAATTAAAGAATTAATTGCAAATAAAATGTGCAAGTAAAAGGCTCCCAAACTGGGACGGCAGAGGACAGCTGCCAAGGTTGTGTGCTGCGCACGGTGGCACCTTGTGACTGCCTTTGATTGAAGAAGGATGTTTTAATGGGAAAGCAATATTTAAAATATCACATACGAGGAAATTGACAGATTTGGCCAAATAAAGGTATTTGAATGTTGTATGTTAAACATCATAAACTTAAAAGATAAACAAATGCTGATAAGTAATTTGCAACAAATATGATCTCAAAGGATCTGTGTGTCAATACATACATGCATGAGATGACATGAATTTTAACTGTATGACCTGGATAACTCATGCATACTAGGCCAGTGATCCGTCACAGAGCTCCAGAGGGAACTTGATCAGTTTCAATAGCTTGTGCATTTCAACAACATTAAGGCTTCCAGTTCATGAACATAAATGCTATCTATTTATTTATATTTCTCTTTTATTGCTATATCATACTTTATAGTGTACAGGTCTTTCACTTTCTTGTTTAGTTATATTTCTAACTATCTTATTCTTTTTGATATTTTACATGAGGTTGTTTTCTTAATTTCGTATTTCAAAAGTTCATTGCTTATGTAAAGAAATGCATTTTGTTTCTTTGTTCTGACTATGGTCCACTTGTAAAAAAACACATAAGGTTGTTAAACTCAGAAACAGGAAGTAAAATGATAGTTGCCAGGGCTGGAGGAAAAGGGAAGTGACAGGCTACTGTTGAATCAGTACAAAGTTTCCTGATGCAGGATGAAAAAGTTTTAGATTCTATTGTACATTTTGCTTAGCAATACAGTAGGTTGGGGCTGTAGCTCAGGGATGGAGTGCTTGCCTGATACCCAGGAGGCCCTAGATTCAATCCTTAGTATAAAAAATTAAAAAGGAACATTCTTCGTTTAAAAAATGTAAGAGTGTTGATACCATGTCATGTGTTTTTTTCTCAACATCAACAAGGAAAATCATATAGCATATTCACCACTTTTTGAAATAACCTGACATTTAATATAAATGTTATCGACAATACACCAGACTGAAAAATATAGTGAGCTTTCCAATTTAAAAAGAGTTATTATGGTAAAATACACATTGTCGTGATTTACTCTCCGCGGAGTGTTCCCCTTTACTTCAAACACATTGGCCACGTTGTTCTTCCCGCTCTCTGCAGCTGTCCTAGAAGTCCCCTCCCGTGTATTTACTAGCACCGCCAGGGCTGCCTCCATACCTTGAACTGACTCAGAAACGTTTATCCACATGGACATTGCAGTTTTGAGGAAGAGTCAGAAGTCACTGCTCCAGACCCAGTGAGGACGCGCCGTCATGCTTTTAAGATCCCATACTTCCATCCGAATGCGCAGTAGTAGCTTCACCCAATCTGTGATCGCATCTCAAAAGGACCCTCCTGAGAGAAGCCTTCAAGCATGGCTTCAGAAAGTGCCGTGTTCTAACAGAGATTCTACTGTGATTAATTTTTAAAATTTAAATGTTCACCATATATTTTAATCACCTCCTTCATATTTCTGTTTATCCCCCTGATTCGCAACCATGCCATGTTTTTCTTACTGTACTTCAATTGCACAAGATCAGATTGACCACAGTGAATACTTCAGAACATGTTCATGTCATTGACCTGTGCACAACCTATCTTTTGACATTAACTGGTTACTATAAATGCACTCTAGCAAATGTATCACTCCCCCAAAAAAGCTCAGAACTTGATAATCTTATATACATGTGATTTTTCCCAATGATCCATTCTTTGATTTTCTTTTCTTCTAAGATTTCAGTATGCATATTTTGTTTCATAAAAAGTGTCTCCACGTTTTCAAATAAAAATTGAAAACCACCTTCTAATATTTATTACTTTTCACAAAGTATTTTGGTTACTTCACATTAACAATTAGACAGTATTTTCTGTCCTAGAGTTAATCCAATGCCACACTTAAAGTAACAGTAATAGCTCAAGTTAACAGTTATGAGACTATTAAATTGGTTTTGGGACTCTGTAATGCAAGTAGTTTTAAATGATATGTCCTTTGAGTTCTAACAAATATAAAAATGCCAGGAATTCTATCATTGTGCTGAAGATAGTGGAAGTCAATAAGGTCTTATAACACCAGACTTTTTATAGTGAAGTTCAGCAAATGTTTAATAAGGAGCTACCAAGTAGAAAATATCCAGGTTGGTATTGGTGCTAGGGATGGTGACTGAAAGTAACCAGAATAACAATACATGTCCAAGAAACAACAAGAGTCATAAATAACTGTGATTCAAAATAAAATAATGCAAATTCTAAATATTATGTAAAATCAATAAAAAGAAAATGGTAATTTTGAATGGAAGCCGGTATCGGCACTCACTGGAAATGTAGTATTTGAGGCAGATGTTAAAAGAAGAGTTGCATCCAAATTTGTCGTAAGAATAGATTTGAAATACAGGAGTAGGAATTGTCCTCATGAGCTACATTCAAGCAGCACGACCAGGGTATCATATAGTGTACAGTAATTCCCTGTTAAAGCACTAGAACTCCTATGTTGCAATGATCTGAATATTGACATCCTCATCAAATTCATATGGTGAAATCCTCACACCAAGGTGAAGGTATTAGGATGTGAGGCCTTTGGGGAGTAGATAGGACCTGGAGGCAGAGAACTCATGAGTGGGGTTATTATTTTTGCAGAGAGACCCTTCGCGCCTTCCACCAGGTGTGGTTAGACTGAGAAGGAGGCTTGTCTGTGGTAAAATGGGTCCTCACCAGACCCTGCATCCATTAATTCCTTGATCTCGGGCATTCCAGCCTCCAGAATGCATACAAGCTTCCTAGTCTCTAGTACTTTGTTATAACAGCCCCAACAACTAAGGCAGGCGTCACAGGAAAAGGGCAAGCCTGAATGTTTGATCAACCAGCCAGTAAAGCTGTCCTTTCCCCCAATTTCACACACAAAGAAACACGACATTCACAGAAACTCATAATCCCATAAGACAGGTGTCAGTTTCAGCAAACTGATCTCAGCCTACTCTGCTTCTACTATTTTTTCTAAAAAGAGAGGTTTAAGACGATACAGTTCCTTGTCCCTCCAGTTTCCTTTCTTCATTTTTTTGAAATTCTGATTTATTATTTGAGAGGTGTAGCTTGAACGATGTTGAACAAGAAGGTAGCAATGACTTAAAAGCATGTGATGATTCTTTAAGCCCATTCCAACTCCAAGTTTTCTCTCTGAAAAGGTGTAAATTCTCATGTTTTTCTTAAGACTACCTCACCTTTTACCAGGCCTCTTTGATCTGCTCCTGCTGAGCTAGCCTGACATTCTTCTCAATAAGTTTCTTTCCTTAATTCCTCCGTGTGTCTCCCAGGCCCTCAGCCTGTTCTTGTCTATCAGGCCTACCAATGTATCAAGTCCTTGCTGAGATAAAGCACTTGGGAGTCAGATGCATTTTTGTATCCATTGCTACTGTGGCTAATCACATGAACTTTAAAGACCTGTGTTAACTTCTCTAAACTTTAAAGACCTATGTTAACTTCTCTGAAAAGAGGCGATAACCCTCATTCTTAGTTCATAGAGTGCTTGTGGAATTAAATAAAACAACTCATTTAATAAAAAGAGGCATACCTCTCAGAACTGTATATGCAGTGTGACTGTGTTTTTTTGTAAAAAATATATACTTGGGGTATCTTTATATAATTGTTGTAAAGCCAATGAAAAGAATGGAAGAATAAAACAAAACTCAGTGAGGGCCATGGCATGGTTTGAATGTGAAAGCACATGTATTTACGCATCACCTTTGAATTTCATGAGTGTTATACAATGAGTTTAGATTGTTTGAAATGAAGACACAAGGAAATGCAGCACAAACATGGACACATCTAAATGCCTTACAGGGGGGTTAGACTTTGAGTGAATCAAATGGGAGGTGATCTATACCTGGAGTATAAGAAAACAAATTAGGAAAAAGAGTGACAGGCCATGCAATAGATAGCGTAATGTTCCCAGGACACTGTGGACACCTTGAGTGGCTCAGGACTGGGCTGGATGAGAGAAAAGTGCGTGGAAAGGAAATGCAAAAGAGGGAGCCATACCTGTGGCGCCCTTCGAATGCCACGCTACCGTGTTCACACTTTATGCTCAGAGTGATGGGAATGCCCAGAAGGGCACTAAAGATAGGGAAAGTAATGAATTGCATTTTAGAAAAAATAATCTGGCTGAGGATTGAGTTCTAGAAGGTGGAGAAGACTAGAGACTTAAAAAGGCCATAGCAACAAAGGTAAAGAAGTCTTGACAATCTGTTTCCTGTCATCTACAACCACACACTGCTTAGGAATACTGAGGTAGATGACATACCCCATACGTGATGGTGATCCCATGAGACCATCTTGCCGGTGGCATTGTAGCCTCCTTAATTTGTACAGATCCATTGAGATTTTCACAATGATGACTTTGTCTGTACCATTAAGGTCACATACTGTACTCACATACACACACAAGTTAGTATTTCAGTGTTCATAAGAGATAATATTCTGTGATAATGAAGGCGTAAAGCACAGTTTATTTGAAAAGATGGGAGGTACAAGATGAATGGGTAGAGGAAATGTCTACATTTGAAAGGGATGGTTAGAAATAGGCCAGTTAGCCATGATCTTTTTTTTTTTACCTGTACCCGCAATAAAAATGGTCACTCAAGCTGGGCCTGTTGGTATTGACCTTGAATCTCAGCACTCTGGGAGGCTCAGGCAGTTCAAATCCAGACTGAAAATCAATGACTAAACAAGATCCTTTCTCAAAATTAAAACTGAAAATTGGGCTACGGATGTAGCTTAGTATGAAAGCCTTGGTTGGACTGGATCTCCTGCAACACACACACATGCACACAGTCACTCTAAACTTTAAAAGATTGATTACTTCAAATTTGAAGACCAATCCCTTGTTTAAATTAATTCAATATAATGTAACGCTAGAACCACAGCGATTTTTATTTATGGATGCGGAAGTTATAAATAAGTTCAACAAAACTATAGGTAAAGATAAAAAATAGAAAAAAAAAACATGTCTTCTGAGGAAAGATGGATATAACTAGTGTGGCCCTCACACATCAGCTGAGGGAGCAGTGTCTGTGATGAGAATACCTGATGTCAAAATTGGGTCTCATTTTCATTTCTTTAGTGCTTTTGTGTAAATCTCAAAAACGAACTAGAGGATCTGAGTCACCATTCTGCTCATTGCTTTGGCTTGGTTTCCATCAGAAGACATGATGACATAAGCTGGCCTTAGTGGCGCGCGATCCAGTTATTCCAGCGCTCGGGAGGTCGAGCAGGAGGATCATCGTAAGTGCAGGCTCAGCCAGGGCAAATTAGTGACTCAGGGAGACCTTATCTTAAAGTTCAAAAAGAGGCTGCAGGCTGAGGGGACTCTCAGTCCCTCGAGGGAATCTGAAAGCAGGATGCCTTGCAGTCCACCACATTGCGCTGGCTCATTTAGCGTCAGTACCTACTCTATATCACAGAGAGAGGATTGATTGCTTTGGAATTTTTGACCTTATGGAAGTACCAGGGCATTATTTTAAAAACCTAAGAAACATTGTTGTGAAGTCTTATTTCCAGAAAATACATATGTGAGTCCCTGAAAATTCCACACTCAAAGATTCTGATTGTATCCCAACCTCTAAGATGATCTTAGACCTTAGTGACTTCCAGAATGCTATCACTTATTCTTGCTTTCCAACACAAAAGGAGAACTAGATCCTCTATAACAACACAAAAATTTCACTCCAATTTAGTACATGGCCACCCCATTAGTCAAATCTTGTAACTCCAAGATTAGTTCTTTGAGGTTTGATACCAAAATTTTCCTAGACAATATGGGTAATTAAGACCAGAAATGAACTCAAAGAGGGAAGCAAGCCAGGAGATTCCTTCTGCTTTAATACTCACACTAACCAAGTTCACTCTCTGTGCCCCTAGAGCACAGAGAGAGAGAGCAAAGAGGACCTAGAGAATACAGTGCCTGGGCCCTATTCTTGCTGGGTAATTGGGGTTTAATACAATTGGGCCTAAGTATCGGGGGATGAAGGGCACTTAATCAATCCTCAGTGGAGGAAGCTTTTGCTCATTCTTAGAAGAAAAAGATACTCATCATTTCCCATGTGAAACAGAAGCCTCTTATCTTGATTGCCTTGAGCATCACTGCCTTAGTTGGAGCCTGGGGAGTTCTAACCAGTGAGGTTATGGAAAACTCAGTACAAATAAAAAAATGTCACTGCCGTAGCAACCAAGGTGGCCCTGTCAGCAGGCAGTAACTTTAGACATCTTCAGCGCACTTTGGATTCACTAGCTGGAATGGCCCTAGAACATACCAAGTTCTGGATTGGATGCTTTTAAGGCAGTGGGTACATGTGCAATTCGTAGTGGATCTTGTCTCACCTACATTAACACCTCTCAACAGGTAGAAACTCAGACTTGGGTCATTCTCCAAAAGACTGAACCTGACTACTTCTCAGAGTCTAGCAGCCCAAGTTTTTGAACAAATCAAAATGTGGCTTCCCACACTCTTCTTCTGCGTGGTCACTGCTAATGATCATCCTGGCGTCAGCCTTTAGGCCATGTCTATGAGTGCTCTGTCTAACTCCATTTCTAACAAAAGTGAAACCATCCCACTACAGATGGTGCTAAGCATAGAGTTCTGTGTGAACCAACCCTTCTCTCTTGGGCCACTGGACAGACAGCCTCTGAAGGAAACTTCTGAACCCAACACCGTACGAAGTAGCCAAGTACATTGGCACCCCCTCTTCCTATACAAATAAGATGATCTCCTCAGAGAAGAAAAATGATGAATAGCAGGATAGGTTCGGACAGATAGGCAGGACTAGGAAAGGGAGCTCCAATGGCCACGGGAGCAGGGGTGAAATCAAGGTAGAGTCAAGGTTCCAGTCAAGGCCTTGTCCTATTCCCTCTGGGAATAGTGCAGGAGAAGTAGCAGGCAGCTGTTACTCTCTCTCCCAGTTTCTTTTCAAATGCCTCAAGGTAATTAGTAGGTCTGCCTTGTTCCACAATTCTCACTACAAAATACTTCCTGAAATTGCCTGAGGAAAAGGGCTCTAGGTCTTCATTCTCTCAGAACCCTCACTCAAGACCCCCTCTCAAATTCTCTGTGAGAGCATTACTTTCTCAATGAACCTCTTCTCAATTAAAAAACAAAAATTGAGAGGTGTAAGCCCTACATTAAATCTCCAGCCTCCCCAAATATATATACACACACATAAGGTAGAGATCAGATCTTTTTTTTAAGCTTGTACTTTTTCAGAAACTATCTGGTGGTGAATCTCTTCCCGATTGACATGAGAAACACACCAGTTGACTCTGGAGTAGATCCAGCCCCTACTGTTCTACAAGGCTGCTGAGTGTGAGCAGAGATTATTTTTTGTGTCTCTGCTCAGAACTGAAGGGATGAAGGGTGGTTTCTCCTCATCTTCCTAATGCGTTTGTTAGGGATGTTATATACCTCTCGGATTCTCCTATTATAGTAACTTACGGTAAAATCCCATTTCTAGCCAAGTCCAGTGTTGCAGACCTATAATCCCAGCACTTGAGGCAGGAGGATTTCAAGTCAGAGCCCAGTCTGGGAAATTAAGCAAGACCCTGTCTCAAAATGTAAAAGGGGGTGGGTGCTGGGAATTCAGTCGGTCTGAAGCCCTTATTGGGCTTGATTCCCCCACACCACAAAAATATATAAATACATGCATATACATGTACACACATAAATTCTAGTCCTAATCACTAGTTTCATCACAGTGAACAGAAGATCATGGTAGGCTCACTTGATTCTGCTGTTGGAAGCATCCTCAGGATGTCCCTAGTTCACTACTTGAGTGGATCTAACAGGCGGAAGGTTACTCCTTCCGTCGAAGTGCACAGCCTCACTGTTCCTTTCCAACAAAGGGCGATTTCCTGCTGCTCGTGAAGATACTTCCTGGGAGAAGCACACAGAGATGCCATGAGAGCAGGAGTCTGACTGCACTTCCTCCACTTTACTGGTCCCAGGAAATATTTACCTTCTGTTTCTTTCTCTTGAAGTTGGAGAATGAAAATAGCCACTCTTTAGAGGCCCATAAACACTAAGCGACCTTATTTTAATGCTCAGTCCCTAATTGGAGACTACTAGTTTCAGCTACAAGTCACATTATTCTCCCCCAGGAAGCCTGATGACCTCACTTGAGTTCACCTAGACTTCGTCTCAGCAAGAACGATGCTTGCTGATTTCATCGGATCAGTCTCTATCTTTAGAAATTCCCTGTGCAAATATTTTTAATTGGAATTGAGAATGAACAGTTGAGTGTTTCCAAACTGTTTCCATTCTGTCATTTTATTCATGAGTTCCTTTTTCATTCCCGAATTTCCCAAATTGCACAAGAGAAAAATCTGACCTATCAGATAACAGAAATAGATGAGGAATTTTATGAGATGAAAGTTAAACATTCCCACCTTCTTTGGGTTACAATAGTTTAGCCAAGGTTGCTTCCATGCCTGTGTGCGTGTGTGTATGTGTGTGCCATCTGTCTGTCTCAGGCTAACTCGCCTCTCACTGTGATCTATCATAAATCAGCCATATTCTGGATGCTTGTTCTCAAATCAATCAACAATAAAGATCAATAAATCGCAGTCCTGTTGACTGTGGAAGGATGGGGGTAAAATCATCAAGCCTAACGAGGACATTGGTGGATGTGTGTCTATCTGTCGGGAGCAATAATGTCTGTGTGTGAAATCCCCCAGCTCTTACTGCACGACTACTGTCAGAATCTATTGACAACTCATTTGATCACCAAGATCTCTGTATTTGGGCTGGCTTCACTTTCTTTCTCTGGTCGTTTTCCTTTTTTTTTAATATGTCTTACTCTTAACTTTCAAGCTATCCACAAAGCTGTCAATTTTCTGATACACACATATTTCTCCAAATGTCTTCATTTCTGATGGTACCTGATAATTCAAATAAAATAGACCTAGCATCCTGCCATTAGAGGTTATTTTCAACTTAATCCACCTGGATTAATACATGTTTAAGTTGTCAATTATTTGTGTTTTTCTTACTATAATTAAAACTGCCAGTTGCCAGAGGACAAAATAAAAGTCCGAGGCAAAATAAAAACAAAAATATTCAGCATTTGTGATTTGTAATTCAGATCATTTATACTGTTGACAAAACAATGATCTCATAAAAGCAGAATTTTTCTTTCTCTCTCTCTACCTCTTGATTAGCCACTTTGAAAGATTATTAGCCACCACTAACAATTCTGTGTGTGTGTGTGTGTGTGTGTGTGTGTGTGTGTGTGTGTGTGTGCGCGCGCTACTGGGAATTGAACATAGGTCCTTCATCCTGAGCTGCATCCCCAGCCCCAAGCCCATTTTTATGTCCTATTTTGAAACACGGTCTTGTTAAGTTACTAATTGCACAGGCTGAGCTCAAATTTGTGGAGCTCCTGCCTCAGGCATCCAGAGTGTCGGGATTACATACACCATGGCACCTTGCTTACCCTTAAGTGCTCTTTACAAAGGATTCTATGGCTCTTTAATCTCTAATAGGTGACTCAGTTGAAAGGCCAGTTGGCTCAGAGCACTGTGTTTTCTTAAAATGAGATAAGAACATTTTAATCCATAGCTCCATGGTGGAGGCTGTCACTACGGGGCTTCCTCTGCTCCATATGTTGACCTTGAACTCAACACCGCTCACCACATCCTCCAAATCAGCAACTTTCAAAAATTCTTCCTGCTAAAGATTTTCTGAACCTGACCCCTTTCCATCCTCACCTCTGCACACCCCTTCCCTGGCTATATCCTATTACTCACCTGGATTACATCTGACATCCCTTACCTAGTCTCTCAGCTTCCACTCAGGCTCCCAAATACTCCAGGCTCTCTTGAGTAGCCAGAAAGCAACTTACTTTTCCCAAATTTTTCTTCTCATTGATATGCACTTGTGATATATGAGAGCTGCATTCAACTTGAGGGGTGAGTTCGTGTACAGATGACGTCCTCGCCATTTCTACTTGTCGAATCTGGTCCTGCTCATCCCCTTCTCTCTCCCCATCTATGTTCCAGTTTCCTTTCATCACTCTTTCATGTGGCCTTTTCATTTATTTACACTTCAGGATTAGAGAAACCAGGCAGTGTTTAAGCTTCTATGTCTATTGTGATTAAGATCTGGAGTGTCCCCAAAAAGTCTCATGAATTTTAATGTTATGGATTGTCTATGGAACCATGTGATGTTGGTGAATTTGGGGTCTAGTCTGGAGGGGTGGGTTGCAGTTGAGTTAAGTTTAAAGGCGTGTGAGTTGGGATTGAAGGCATGTAAATTGGGATTGGCTGTGTGTAGTGGCCACACCTTCCATACCTGGATTCAGGAGGGGCCAGTCACTGGTGGAGACCTGGAAGGATACATAAACTGTTTCCTGCCTTCCTTGGGCCAGTCTCAATTTGCCTGCATGTCTGTGATGTCGTGAGAAGCTGCCTCCACCTCTCTCTCTGCCATGTACTTTGATTGTTGCCGGCCGCCCCTGAATGGACTGTGACCTTCTGAAACTGTGAACTAAAATAAGCCTTTCCTTTCCTAAATTTGTGGGTGTCGGTATTGAGTCACAGCAACAAAAAAGTAACTAAGACAGTGTCTGATTCTTTTCACCAAGCACAATGGTCTGAAGGTGCATTTGTTTTTCCTAGAAATGGCTCAAGTTTCTCTCTCTTTATGGCAGAGTAGTAATCTATCGTGTAAATATTTCACATTTCCTTTATTCATTCAAATGTTGATAGACATAAGCTGCTTCCAAGAATTAGATGCACAAGTTGAGCTACTATAAACATGGGTATGCATTAATGCATGTAGTACAGATATATGTATTTAATACATGATACTGATTGGTCAGTGTAAGGATAAATTTTCTAGTAGCTTAGTGTTATCATTGCAGAAATATTAAAGATTTTTATTTAACCTCATAGGCATTCGTTGCCCTCCTCCGAATATTTCTCTCCAACCATTCTGTCTCATTCACTGCCTCCAGTCACACTGGCCTTTACATTGTTTCTAGAATAAGCCCAACCCCTCTCTGACGTGGGGGTGGAATATCTTCCTTCCATGTCTTGGTACAGGTGAGCTAGAAACAGTTTTTGTCCCAGTTGTTCTCTCTCTGTTATCATTTCTTTCTAAAACTTTCATTCTCATTATCTAGTGGGCACACTTGTGCGTAGCCTACTCTCCTTGTGGGGCTGACATTTTCACACTCACCACTAGCCCACCTACCCTTTCCTGCTCGCTATCTTAGACTGGTTCATAGGGGTACAAAATAGACAACCTACACAAAAGAATGAAAGAGCAATGTGTTGGCAAGTGACTTCCAAAACATCAGTGAGATCGCCCTGAGAGAAACTCCCCTCTGCATGTAAATTGCAAGAAGTGATGAAATTCTTACATTGTTTTTCAAAAACATATTTTCCGTATAAGATGTACTCTTAAAGTTATCTATGCAAAGAAAACTTTAAATAGTTTCATAAAATCACAACAATCATGTTAATATACAGAACAAGGAGGCTTGGATCACATAATCATCTAGTTAGTAATTGAATACACTACCTTAAACCGAGTGTCTTCTTAAAAACACACACACAAAGAAAAAGTGTTTTTATCTTCAGGGTAATTGTGTTAAAGAGACAAGACTCTCATCAGCAATGGAGGTTATTAGGGAAGGTAATTAAGCATGAGTTTTGCAATATAGAGGATGTGTTATAAGAATCCAGAAAGAGGTGGAGCTCAGAGTAAAGCGAGCTGTCTTCACTACTTCTTAAGAGAGGAAATATTTATTTAGAAGGCCTGAGTGCATTCAGAGGTATCTGGCAATGGCAGAAGCCCAAGCAGCATCCCGGCTGGCGGAAGCTACTCGCGGCGTGGCAGACAAGAGCCAAGAGAGCAAGGAAAGGTGGAAGTCACATCCACCCTCCGGGCCAAGCCCAGCGGTCCACCCCTTCGGAGCAAGCCTCGGTGTTCCTTCTTCTGCATTAAGCCCCAATCATCTGCCCCTTCCAGGTCACTTTCCCAGTACTGTCCCACAAACCCATAATCTACCCCAATGCCTTAATCCACCGCTCCTTATCAGGCCCCACCTCCCAAAGCACGTGGCTTCATCTAATCCACAGCATCCATACACATGAATTTTTAGGGGAACATTCTAGATCCAAACCATAACACATGCATAAGGAGTAAAAAAGCTTAACAAAGAAATCTCTTGCATTGGGATTCATTGAGCAAGGAGCCCTGGTTAGATAGTAAATAAATCATGAGCACCAAAACCTGCTTAGAAGAGCCAGCCATGGTGTCTGGTTAGGCATATTTTCTCATAATACCTGCCATAACACCTAAAAGCAATCTTTCAAAAATAGCTTTGTAAGTCTGGAAGGATAGGGCCGTGTGGAAAATTGGTAGGAAATAACCAAGTCTACATTTGAAGTAACACTTACGTGTGGATATAAATTCATGTTGATATTAGAATTCATATTTTTCTCTTGTCTGCCAAGATTAGAAAGAGCTGCATATTTTACAAAAATCAAATAATAAAAGCTTCAGTATAAAGAATAAGTGACTGTGTATTTCATGCAGAAAGCAATTCGCGGACAAGTTTTCCTTAGGTCTCGTATTTCTGCTGAGGTTCCATCAGAAATTTTCAGAATATCATTTTTGACTTCAAGCTGCCTCATAGTCTCAGAACGGCTGTGCGATGCCCGTCATTGAGTCCAGTAGAATGGAAGATGCAGCAGGTGCAGCGGGCTATGTCTCTCAGCTAAATGACTTTTCTGGGAAACTTACTCATTGACTTCTACTTACATTTTTTGGATTTTACTGTTAGAAAGAAAAGATCAAAAGCACAGTTTTATCTCAGCACTTTGACTAACACCCCAAAACTATTGAGTCTGGTAGTTAAAAAAAAAGGTAAGAGAGTATTGACTACCATTATACAAATATTTATAGACTACCAAAAATGTATAGAAGTAACTGAGTCCAAGTTCCATAACAAATCGATTGTATTTGCTATTTCTCCAACATCTATTGTAGTTTTCACCTTTTGATAAATTAAATGACCCTAACAAATTAATATATAAATAAATGTTTGTCGTCACATTGGCCTGCACTTTAGTTCACACGTGACTAGACCGAGCCTTTGCACCGCTCTTCAAGCGCAGCTCCTTTCCCCGTTAAGCTCTGGGGTGTCACTCCACAGCCTCCTCCATGCCCTGTAGCTCTATTGATTCAAATCACATCAAATATTTGCTCCTTCAAGTAGAGCTTGATTCACTGGCATCATAGTGTTCAAAAATTTCTATCATAAGTGTTCAGGGTGTTCATGAATGTATAATTTTCTATAATATGCAACTGATAGTGGATTTTCTAATGTGTATTATAGCCAAAGACTGCAACAGGCCATGTCTCTCAGATCTATAAGTGTACTACAAGCAAAATGGTTTAAATGGCTTCTTTCTGACTCAGTGACTTGACGAAAAAAAAATCCATACTTCAGCTCTTGTACCAAAGGTCTCAAGTCAAAATTCCCTTCCTCTTTTAACTATTCACTGAGATAGTT
The DNA here is from genome assembly GCA_004027205.1 of Ctenodactylus gundi. Taxonomy (NCBI): domain Eukaryota; kingdom Metazoa; phylum Chordata; class Mammalia; order Rodentia; family Ctenodactylidae; genus Ctenodactylus; species Ctenodactylus gundi. The sequence continues at coordinate 108,897 of PVKB01001058.1, forward strand.
TGGGTCTGCAATGTTTCCCAGAGGCCTGTGTGTTAAAAGGCCTTCAGCCTGGTGCTCTAGGAAGATGGTCAAGGCGTGGCCTAGAGGAAGAAATCAGGCCCCATGTGCTCCCCTTAAGGAGCTTTGTTCTTCCTTGCCTTTCCTCCATGATGGGTCTACCTCAGAGCCAGTCAGTCATGGACTGAAACCCTGAGCAAATTACACTTCTCCTCCTTTACATTATGTGTGCTGGGTATTGTGTTCAGCCATGAGAAAGTAGTACAAGAGTAAAATCTAAAAAAAAAAAAAAAGAAAAGAAAAAGAAAAAGAAAAAAGAAAAATTGATCTCACAGAAGTTGAAAACAGAATGATGCTTAACCAAGCCCCGGAGCTGGAAGGGAGGTGAGGAATGGTTCGCAAATAGGCACTGATTTCCAGCTCAGTGGGAGTAGCAGAGCTGATGTGCTACTGTACAGTAGCTGGGTAGACACAGAAATCATCAAATATATGTCCTAGAACATTAAAAGAAAGGATTTCAGCTGTTTTCCTCGTAGAGAAATGATAAATGTTTAGGCAAATAAATCTATTTAACCTAATTTAAACTTCATACAATGTGGAAGTGTAGTGACACATCATGGTCCTCGTGTGCACAATTTTTAATGCATCGGTTAAATTTAAAATTAAAGACAAATGGTTTTATTTGTAACACATTAAATAAATTTGACAGCTAAAAATATAATACACGTCACATAAAACTCACCACCTTACTAGCTCAGCACATACAGCTGAGTAAATTTAGGGATGCTCACAGTGGTGTGCAACTGATCTCTAGAAATTCTTCACCTTGCAAAAGCTTAAGCTGCAAACCTGTTGAACAGCAATGACCCCAATTTTGCCTCCTCCTTTCTTCCACGTTCCTTCTCTTTCTAGGATCTCAACTGCTTAGATCGGTTGGGTAAGTGATACCATATCAGTATTCGTCTTCGTGTGAGGGATTTATTTTACTTTGCATAATGTCCTCGAGTTTCATCTACACTGTAGCATATTCCATAATACCCTTCTCTTACACAGCCAAATACTATTCTATTATACGTCTATGGCATGTTTTCCTTCTCCATTCGTCCCCTTTTTGGCTGTTGTGAATAGCATTTCTATAAATATAAATGTACAGATATCTCTTCATGATCTTGCTTTCAGTTCTGTGAGCTACATAACCAGAAGTGGGGCTGCAGGTCAACGTGAGAGCTCTAATCTTAATACATTGAGGAGCCACCATGTCGTTTCCGGTAGTGGTGCTCTATTTCACCTTCTCACCAACAGTGCACAAGGGTTGTAGCTGCTCTATGAATGAGGCAGAGCTTACTTCCTTATTTTTTATTCTATTCTTTTGAAATCCTGATGGGTGAAAGGTAGCATCGCTTTCTGACTTTAATTTGCATACCCCTTGCAAACAATGCCAATGAACTCTTTGAGTGTATTTGCTGTCCCTTTATACACAATCAGGTAGTGCCTGTTTTTGTTTCATTGTTGCTGAATTATAAAAGCTTTCTGTATGCACTGCACATTAATCTTTTATCAGATGTGGAATTTCAATTTCAAATATTGTATTGCAACTATATATTGCCTTTCAACTTATCGGTTGTGTTCTTTGATGTAAGAAAGTGTTTGAGCTTGATGGAACCTTATTTGTCCATATTTGCTTTTGCTGCCTGTGCTTTAGGGGGTCACATTCCAGATGCGATTGTTAACTACACTATCATAAAAATGGACACATTGACTTTCTCCTAATAATTCTATAGCCTTGGGTCTTACCTTTATGTTCTTAATCTATTCAGAGTTAATTCTGGTATGGAGTGTAAGAGCCCAACATCATCATTCACTTGCATGTGAATGCTACCATAGTCCTCTGTCTCTCTCTCTCTCTCCCTCTTCCCATCCCCCTTTTTTCCTTTCATTCTCAATCCTATTTCATCCACTTCTCCAAGAATCTACATGAAGTTTGCTTTTTGCATTTTAAAAGAACCACCCGTGCTGTTGCTTTTTTTCTTCTCCTTATATCTGTTGTTTGACATATTACCATCAGCCCCAATGAACATTATCATGATACCGAAAATGCAGATTAGCATTTTAGGAACAGAATCAAAAGACGATGCTGATAAGTACTGGAGACAAAATTCTTGTCTTTGGTAATACCGAGAGATAGAGCATTCGCATTTTGACATAAAAAGAGAACTATCCCTAAGCCACATTTTGTTTTAATGTGGCTACCCCTTAGCAGGTTGCCGCACGTGAGTCTCACTGCTTAAAGAAAATTATTCATTTTTTTCTCACAGGGAGAACAAGAAGATAGAAAACATTAGATGTTTGATTTATAAAACTAAATAAAATATAGGTATTGGGTATATATATATTTTTTCTTGGAGAGCACTTATTTAATCGCAAGACCTGTTAAGAGACTTGAATGTATTCCCAGCTTGTACCGTTATGCCATACAGATCTACTGTCAGGTAGAAATCCCATCAGGAAAGACAAAAGCATTATAAGTTAATTATAAGTAAAATCCCTCAAAATCTTGATATTAATATCTTTAAAATATCATCTATTGTCTCAGATGTATCAAGAAGCAGCCATATTGAGACTTTATTCTCATTTCCAGATGAAATGAAGTCCTCTCCAGGGCACATTATATGACTTATTAAAATAGTCTGTTGGTAGCAAAATTCTTCTTACTGTGTCCAGAAGACTTTCAAATTGGTGGCAAAGGAATTTGGATAGTCTCAGAGAAAAAGAATCACCGAGTTGGGTATTTGAAGTTGGGTTTAATGGTCTAATTTCATGTGGAAATATAGGTGCAAGCTCAGACATTTTGATGCGAGTATCTGGGAACGTGCTACCGAACTAAACAATTTACAGACCATCGCATCAGTAGAAAATGACTCTTGAAACCGTTAAGAAGCAAATGTAAAATTGATCACATTGGAATAAAAGTAATCATGACTAGAAAAGTATTTTCAGTATGTGTGATTTGTATTTAAAAGTAAATTATTTTCTGTACCTTGGATCGCTTGGATCTCATACTAACACTTAAGGAATTATTTTCCTCTTCACCAATTTATGTTGTATTTTAAACAGAGAAATGAAGCAGAAAGTTTATTAACTAAAGTAATTTAAATCAGCATTCTATGAATCCAAAAGCACAGGGCCATCACTGATGATAAAATTCTAACGTTGCAGATGTCAGTCAAGGTGATTAAATTCCCTAAGACACTCATTTTGTTAACTTATTTTCTTCAAAATGTTCCTCTTTCCTTTTTAATTTTCACTTACATAGATTCACATGAAATGTCAAATATTTCCATCCATGGCATCAATGGCATTTTTTCTTTAGGCCATAAAATGTATCAGGCTAAGTGAAGAAGAGTGAATGTGAAGATACGTGTTAGGGATTGGCCGCGGGGCAAGGAGGTAAAAACAGAGCAACAGCAAAGAACAAGACAAGAGGAAAAACAAGTACCCGCCATGTGCTAGGTCTTGGATTCAAGTCCTAGTATCCTGTAGAAATCCAAGCCAAATTTGGTAGCTTGAGATGATTGTAAAGTATTTCCAAGTTATATTGTCATATTTTCAGAAATATTTTCTAGGCGATTAATACAATTTTATTTAATTCTATAAACAATACATCTCAAACACTACTACACAGATTGAGTTCTCTCTGTTAAAGAAAATGACAAAATTTCTATTTAAAATAATCACGGAAAAACCACGTTGCTATCAGAAATTGCAAGCTAAGTCCTTCCAACAGCTTTCTCCAAAGGTTGGTATCCACATGTAGAAAAGATAGTTGGCCTAATAGTGATACCTTAAGGCAAAAGGCGACATTTTTGCATAAGAATAATTGCCAATTAATTACTGAAATCTCACTTCCTCATATTACTTCATTTCATGTTTGTGTGAAAGTTTTCTTGGCTTCTACCGGTAGAATAATTTTCCACAAGATCACGGAGCTTTAGAGCTGGAGCAAAGCTTAGAGTTAATCTCTAAGGAAACTAATTCCACAAAGCTTTCTAAGAACGAAAGTTCACTAAGTGATAACAAAGCAGATATTACACAAAACTTAAATCAACTCCTTTGGAAGCACTGACAAGAGATCCAATCCTTGCAGGAGTATCCAAAGAAGAAAAACTTTAAATCAAAAATAAAGTAAAATATGAAAGTTGGGTTACAGCTGACACGGAGCCCATGTTTTATAAATCATAAAAATTTCAAGGTAGTAATTTGTGCTCAAAATGTATATAAAAGGAATAATCTAGGAGAAAGTATAAATGATTAAAATACCACACAATTAGAAAATAACCAAACGTATCACTGTCACTTAAAATTGGAATCAGGAAGAAAAAATCTCACAAAAAATTTGCAAGCAATTCATACAAAATTAAAAGAAGTGGGTGACTCATATAAACCTGTGGCAGAGAAAAGAGAGAAACCTGCCCATCTCATTTTAAAGACTGGTAAGACTTGTTACAATGAGACCCAAAGAGAAACGTAACCCTCAAATTTTAACCATCATCATTTTTACTCAAAACTGCAGAATCGCCATAAATAACACTGCCGCAATCAAGAGTGATTTATTCAATATTTAAAAATCTGTACATGTAATGCAGTACGGTAATTGATTACAAAAAGATATGTGATAATTTTAAGAGCTCTCTTATTAAGAATTTCTCTTAATTTTTTTTTTCTTTTTGCAGAACTGGAAATTGAACAAAAAACTTCACAATGTGCCATGTCTTTGTCCCTTTTTTTACCTTGTTTTGAGACACTGATGTAAGTTCTCACTTAGTTGCTAAATTGCCCAGGCTGGGCTCCAGCTGGTAAGCCTCCCATCTCAGCCTGCCCTGGAGCACTGGGATTACTGGTGTTACCAGCACACTCAACTGGGAGAGGCTTAATTTTAATTACTTATTCCAGGTAGAATACCTGTATGTCATATATGTCTTAGACACGTAGTGTGATAAAAGGTGGTGTTCTCTTTCCCGCCAAAATAATTAAAATTTAAAATAGAATTTTAAAATAAATGTTACTTACTTTTCTTTCTAATCACTAATTCCAAAATACCACTGCAAAAATTAGAGTCTAATAGAAATCTTTAATTAAAAAAACACTCCACCAAAGTTGATAACATCTTAAGTATGTATAAGCCAACATCCTAAGGATCATGAGGGTCATATTTTAGGAGTAATTGCACAAATTTAAATTGCCCGCTAACTTCTCAGAACTTTGTCCCATTCAAATAATGCTGAGTGTATAGTCACAGTTCTGGTCTGTGCAGTTTTGGGCTAGTAGAGAGCGTCTCCACTCGGGACGAGTCAGCTCGCACACACGCTGCCTCCATCCTTTTCCTCCTCATCCTCTTCAGACCAAGTAACTCAACTAGCTAACCAGGACACAGGGCTATTAAGCCTCACGATCGATCTGTTAATCTAGAGTTAAAGAATATAGTTCCAATGAATGAAAATTTCAAATGAATTTGCAGAATTGAGTGACTGGGTTTTTGTGAGATGTGGGGCACTGGGTCAAAGGATTTGTCTGCAGTTTCTCAGGTCTCACACACCCAGCAGTGAGATGAAGAATCCTCAAGGGACAACTAGTGTCACTGAAAACAGTCAAGGTCTCCCAAAGATGTATGAATTTACCAACGGAGGTAACTGATATCTCCTTTTTAAAGAAAATATTCAGCTCAGGACTTTCAAAATTAAATATCCCTCGAGTTTAAGGCTTCAATTTGTGTAGACCAGTTGAGGGTCTATTCTACACAGACCAACATGCTGTGGAGCTGAACTTTTCTCTGGATTTGAATCAGGATTAACCAATGATATTAGACAGAGCCTTGGTTACTTAAATTTCTCACCAATTTTTTTTTGTAATATGATCAAAAGGTTAAGATAAGGCTGAAATATTATAGGTCATGGAATATATTCAAATGATTTTTCCACCAAGCACAGTATTTTCAAATGTTAAAGAATGATATCTTTAAATTGACAGTATAATCATATATTGTGTTTCACTGTTTTTATTTTTTAAATATTTTAAAGCATAGAAACACTACCTAACATGAAGCTCTGTTCACAAGCTATAACTTATTTTTCTTCTTTAGGAGTGTAATACATTATCATTTGAATTCTATTTGCATATATGATGATTTTTTTCTCAAATTTAGTCAAGTGCTTTGTTTTCTTAAATATGATGTATACAGTGACTTCTGCCTTGTACAAAGAATTTCTTACTGAAATGGCAGGGAAATTCCATATCCATTCACTAGATTTGCAGTTTCCAACTTCATTTAATATACATCTACTTTAAAGAATCTTCAGTGATTGCCACAAATAATATAAATGGCAGCAGCATACAGGGACTCAGTTTATCACATTAAATTTGGTATTTCACAGTTGTTCAGTAGAAAAGCATTAGGTGAAGAATTTTCATTTTCAAAACTAGGTACAGCAAAATAGAATTATGAGTCTGCAGAAGAACTGTACTCATGTGAAATCACAACTTAATTATGCATTTGTGGTTTAGAAATTAATTTGGATTATTTTAAAACAAGTGAAAGGAATAAACATTGGCAATATATACTTTTAGCTGGTTTTATGTATAAAGTATTAAATAAAATGAACATCACTTGGATAAGTGTCTTTGGCTAAATGGTTTCAAATCTACAGTCTCCATATAGCACGGTAAAGATTTCACGTTGTTTATTACAGTTGTAAACATTTAATGGCTGATAATTAAACAGCATCCGTATTGAATCTTGCAAGATTTAATTAAACATAGCACACTGCAGATGTGAGATTTAGATTGCTACTTATAATTACATGTAAAACACAACTGCTAATATGATCACATGGAATTCTGAAAGAAATTTGCAATTTTCTCTCATTTTGAATGACTTTTATTTCTAATTCTTTACTTCCTTTTGTATTATGAAGCATTTTGACAACAGATAACATAATAAATGTGTCAACTATGTTTATGAATGTTGGTTCTGAGTGAAGGAATATTATCTCAGAACTACGTTTTTGTGTACCCAAAGATATTGTAAAAATAAAAGGAAAAATAAGGATGAAAAGAAAATAGAAATAGTCCCTCACCTAACTACAAATAATTCAGAATAAAAGCAAGTAGTAACTCTCCCAATTCGATCATTAGATTCATAAAGAGCTAGAAAGTAAAATAATTTTATTTTTCTTCAGCCTCATCTGTAACTCATATATTTGCTTACAATTTATAAAAAGTCAATGAACAATGTTACAGTGCAGTATTAATTTACAGGGAATACTAAAAATATCATATGGAAAACCTATTAAATGCAGAGAAATTTTCAGCCTTCTTTATTTTCATTGAAACTGTCTTTGATATTTTTATCCATACACTGTCTGAGAGGTACGGTGCATACGGAGTATTTTGTAGTTGATTACACACACTAACTGATTGCATTTATCATTTAATATACCTTTCCAAACACTCATTTGGGTTACATTATGCTACAGAGTGGGAAAACAAAAATGGAACATGCCAAAGACTAAATTCAATTTGCTCCATTCTGCCACACCATATGTCTGCCGTGTTTCAGGATCACAACTGCTTACGAAGAGTTGCTTGTCAGTGAGGACTCGGGACCAGGAAGGCGAAGGGCGACTGCTCAGGGACCAAGAAACAACGACCCGAGCCTCCAAGTTCCCCAGCTCCACAAGCACAAAGAAAGGCACAATTTATTTTTAGTAAATTATGGGAGTGAAATACAGTCTAATATCTAAATTAATTATCCTGGTCATTCTTAATTAACACTTCTCTTGTCACCGTTGTGTCGCAAAGAACTACCAAATTTATAAACCTGCAGGTGGGCTGCGAGGAAACTGTAAATAATGTACTCAACAAGAAATAATTTGTCAGATCATATATGCTTATGACATGCATAGATTACTGTAATTGTCCTTGGCGTTTTAAAATAGATGAAACAGTCCCCAAGTTATCATTCAAAGGAAAGATTCTTGATAAAGGAAACAGATGAATCTCAGCAATGGAGCTGTCCGCGGTTTCGTATGCACGTGACGGCTGCTTATTTACATGTCGCTCATGTTTATGGATGTTCTGAAGAATACAGCTGCTACCCCATTCTCCAGAAATCACAGACACCGGTCAAGTCTACAAGCGGCCACATTTGAGCTTGTAAAGTATTTGTCATGAAAAACTAGAATCTCTAATGATGGTATGGGGGTGGGGGGAAGCGGCACAATTTGCTCTGAAGAGATAACAGGCATTTTTCAAAAAACAAATCCTGTATATTCAATTCAGCCCCTTTAGGTGCTTTCATGTTATAGGAATTCTGCCGGTGATGAAAACAGCATCCAGCCAATGAAATGGCGGTACCCTAGTGCCATCCAAAGTAGAAGCCTAGTGTTTAAAATAACCCTAATGAATTATTCATAAAGCTGATGTTTATGCAAATTAGAGAATCATGCATCCACCTGACCACCAAGGGAAGAAAAAAACACGGGGGTGGGGGGTGGGGGAGGGAACGCCATGCTTTTAGCATTCTCCAGAACCTATGTAATCAAGTGATAATATTCTTTCATTAAATGCATCAAGGAATGACAATCCTTACCTGGTTAGTTTGTAGGGTCTTCAGATTTTCTGGATGAAATAACTGACCGTGCGTGCAACCAATAAAACTGAGCTGAAAAGCTGATTAAGGGCACTTACTTAATGCAAAGCCACTCACTGAATATTCATATGATGCCTGTGTTTATGCAAATTAAAGCAAAAGGAAGCCCCAGGGGATTGGTTGCCATAGCCCACAAATACTGTGTACGGCAGAAAATATAGAGAATAGTGGCAAATAAATCTTGAAATTCATAGCTCTGGAGCAACAAAGAAGAGACAGTCAAATATTAAAAATCCGAGGTGAATTACAGTTTTAGAGTGTTTTATTTAATCATATTACTTAGAGCTACTGGTTATTCCTACCATGTAATGATCTACAATTATCTTAATGCTAAAAGACACTGTCACTTGTGTTTGTCAGCTTTATTTATCCCACAACCATTTATCTGAGCAGATCCCTTAAGCACAGGAGAGTAAAGAAACAATTATAATAAAAGTACTACTCAACATAATAAGGCCCCAACCCAGGGCCCTAAATTGTGATATATGTGAGGTCCTGTATTAAGTCTTTTTTGCAATGATCCTTAAGTGATAAAATCTCACAAGCAAGTAAAATATCTATGAAATATTCTAACGCTACATTGAGTCCTGTGCTTCTTAGTATCTGTAGATAGCTGCTTCATTGTAAAGGAAGATTATTTTTACCCATGGTAAGACAATACTGTGAAATTTTGTCCAAGAAGATGGGGTACACATAGCTTTAAATTCAAAGGAGTTTTCCTTTTGGAACCCACGTCTGATAATATTTCTTGAAATCCATGCAAATACGGAGCATCCTGTATTGAAAGGAGGTGAATCCTTGCTAATTGCAGGAGATGGTATGATTCACACTGTCTCAAAGCTTACTAACAAGTTTAGCACAAGGTGTCTGATGGTTTAAGGGCCTTCTTCCCTTCTTAGTTCTTGAATAAATAATAAGGAGAAGTGGCTAAAAATTGCTAGAATTAATCAGATTTCAAGTAATCTTGAGATATAAAAATATTTAAAAGAGATACACATCTATACAAATCTGGCTACATTTACTTGTACTACAAGGACTGGTCTAATTCTTGAACAATGCTTTCCTAGAAGAAATCTTCCGAAAGATTTTTTGGTGGCATCTTTCATTGCCAAACTACATCTTTCCTGATCACAAATTATCTTCTCTCTTAAAGTTGCTTCCTGGACTCCCAAGAGAATAAGTCTCTTGGAGGCATACTTAAGTATAAACAAACATACTTTCTACAAAAATACTGTATTTTAATTAAATTTTTTCAAAATTCTTTTTTATTATGCTTTACTATTGACTTGAAACAATATAATGGACACAACTTGGAATGAATAACTTGTAAAATTTTTAGAAACCATAATTTGTATTATTCATTGAATATTTCTTTAATTCGCTAATTATTATGCTCATATATATCTCAAAATACAGGCTAAAGAGATAACTAGCAGCCCATCTGCTCTTTCTATTATGCAATTCTTTTTCATCTTGATTTTAGACATATCCTACAGTGGATAGATTGGAAATTTCTTTGTTTTAAACTAAAGAATCCTCAGATAAATTCTCCTAAAAAAACAATATTTAGACTAATAAGCACACAGTTTGCATTTTTCTACTCAATTATTTTTATTTTACATATATATATATATATATATATATATATATATATATATATATATATGAATGGATTCCTAGGAAAGGAATATCTAAAAAATGGGCACTGATTCCCCATAACTTATGTTTTTAATATGTTAAAGAACTTACTTTACATTTATTAAGTCCTTATATTCACAAAATTATTATTTTTCAAAAATCACTTTTTAAACAGCAGAATTTTGCAACTGTCAAATAACAACTTGAACACAGTTTAATGCGACTGATTATTATTTCATTAAGCTGCATTGACCATGCTTTCGGTCACAGTAATAATGCTCAGGCTTCCTTCAGAAAGATAGTCTTGTTTTCAAAGAAAATACACCGAACACACACATGCAGTCCTCAAATGAACTGCCGGAGGATCATGTAAGTGAATATCGTTACTGTTACTCTTTGTCCAATTGCTGATATGATTAGTGGGATGCTTCTTTCCTTTCTTGGATTGAATCTCTTAATCTCTGGCCCTGGAACAACTCTGGGGTATTTCTGACAATTTTTTAAATATTTATAAGCCAAATCTAAACTGCCCCAGGCCATGGCTGCCTCCCATCTCTTATCTTGTAGCTGTGCAGGGTGGGAGCCACTCAGATGGTGAGGTAGTTCTGTAAGAAAGCAAAATAGTCAAAGCCAGATGAAATAAACCCATGCCTTCAAGACTGAACTAAGTGTCTTAAATGACAAATACAGATTTTTCAGATTCAAAGTTCATCCAGTTTCTTACTCTTTGGCCACTACAAAATCCAAAAGGATGCTTTTTAATTTCTTATCAAGATTTTGTAAAGAAATCAAGTTCAACTCTCTTGTCATTTATGCTAGAAGTTTAATATCCTTTATTGAAGCTAACTCCTTGAACTTGGGGTAATCAATCCTCCACCCTATTCCATGACCACACATTAACTCATCAGCAGGTGAAACTGGTAGCCCATTTTCTCAGACACAACTTTTGTTAGGTTGGAAATATTTTTCAAGTTGGTTGCCCTTAATGTAAGAGAAATAATGAAACATACAAGGTTAAAAATCAGACACGAAAGGTTAAAATATAAATAATTTTAAGAACAAAGTGGAAGAAAGGTGATAGGAAATGGAGGTAGAGATTATAGAGCTGGGTCGGGGGCTTGGGAATGAGAGGACCCACGGGTGAGAAGGGGGGAGGAGGAACACCATGCAGATATTGTGAGCATGTGCGCTAGATTTAACATGATTATCATGTATCACATACAAACGTTGGTAATAACAATGACAACTATGAGAAAAAATTAAAACTGGCTGCCAATATTTCAAATAAGACTTTATGTTTTTAAAAGTCAAAACTTTCTGATATTCTCGGGAAATCAAGAAGGATGTCACATGCCCTAAACTGACATTTTCCCAACAGACACATTGGTGTGCACAGATAGAGCCTCCTGGGCGGGTCCGGGCCACCCCCGGCCAGAAGTCCTGAGTGGGATCTTCTTTCTTGTATGATGTCATCATTCCTTTATGTCATCAGCATTTATGTTGCTACTCCATCTATAACTGTGGAAAATGTGGAGTCGTGACAAATTTGTAAGCCTTTTTTTTTTTTTTAATGTGTGTGGAACTGGGGATAGAGCCCAGGGCCCTTACCAAAAGCTCTATTCCCAGTCAGTTTCTATTTTGGATTCTGAGACAAAGTCTCCCTAAGTCACTGGCTCACCCGGGCTGGGCTGTACGCTTCATCTCAGCTTCCCAGAGTGCTGGGATTACAGGCCTGCATCCATCGCTCTGGCTAGTTTCGATCCGCTGTACATGTCTGAATTGTATCACTTACTTGGTGGGTGTGTGCCTATAAATGCGTTGTGCAAGTAATCCAGTGCGAACAGTAACCTGAACAGAAGGAAGAATCGCTGAAGGTGTGCCTTTTGACACTTTGGCTTATCCTGGAAATTTCAATGCTGTTTTTTTTTTTATTGATAAATAAATCTCAGTCAAACACAAAACTAGCAGAAAGGACAAATCAAATCTCAATACTAAAATGATATAGATTATTTTCTTACAATTATCCTCAAACATCCATATACACACTTTCCTAAGTATCGTAGATATAGTACTGACAGTTAACAGTATCTTCTTTTAGTAATTATTGGGACAGAAGTAGCATTCTGTCTAGAAGAAAAACAAGGATTAAATAGCCTGAACCGAATGACCACGGCCCCACATGTCCTAGCTTCCTTATCTACGACCGTTCAGGGCAGGTCCTGATAATGACCTGACACTGCCACCCTCTGTGACAGCAAACTGACTGGGTGCTTCCTGACTGCCTTTCTGGTCACTTAATGTAATCGATAAAACTATAAGATTATTGCTTTCTCGCTAGGAGACGCTCAGACACTATCGCGTGATGCTTTCTCATAAAGTCATGAAGAAGCGTAACTTGGGAAGGAAGCACGGAAGTGGGGCGAACAAGCAAGCTGGGGAGGAAGAAGTGAAGAATGAGCAGGTTTGAATTTCCTCCGCGTAGTTTCCTAAAACTAAACAACGAACGAGTGGGTTTCCTGCGGTGGTCCACTTTTCTCCTCAGGCTGGTGGGACTCCAGCTTGCGTCCTTGAACCTGGGTCCCCTCTGCGCCCAACGCCTGCCGTGGAAGGGCAGATCCAACCTTGTTGGACTCAGGCCTGATAGTAATAATTTTAAAGAGAGGATTTCTGGGTTCTTTTGGATTTTCTCCTTGCTTTAACCTTCAAGTACTTGAATTTCCTGGAGCAGATTCATGGCTTCACTAGGGCTCAGAGTTGCCCGCCTCTCTTCCTGGTGCTGATTTGTATGGGACATTCTGTCTCAGTTTGATAAGAGTGGAGAAAAAGAAAGTGTAAGTTCTGGAAGACTCCTGAGAGCAACCTTATTCCCTCTTCCAGCTAGACAGCAAAATTATGGTGACAGGTCGATGTGAGCCTTTACGGAGAAACTTGTGATCTCCCACTCCAACCATGAAAAACCAACTCTTCGCTGCCTGTGAAGGAGATAAGATTATATTAAAAAAGCCATTGTATTTTCAAGCTATCCATTTATCCTGCAGTCTTGAATTTTGTTAATCATCTAACTGAAATATAAATGAAAACTTAATTATTTAATAAATGCTATAAATTAAGTTTTTCTGAAAATATGCCTAGGTTAAGGAGAGTCACAGTGAAAGTCGGTTTCTGTTTTATGATAGGGAGACCACAGCAAGAGAAAACTCACAGTGTTGTATTTAGTGTACGTAAGCCTTAAAAAATAAAACTAAAGGCTCTTCTTCCACAGGAACAAAATATTTTAAATCAACTCAGGAGATCTAAACTGATTTTTCTCACTGTTACATCTGTTTCACAAGTAAAGATGGTGATCTAGTGCTGATAAGTTATGGGTGCTTCTCCACCCCACACTTAAAAATAGGCAAAACACCTTGCTTTTTCCCTCGGATTGGTCTGTATGGACCCCACATCATGTTTTAAGAGATACTCACTCTCCTGGGCTCTATCCCTTGATCTTGATTTTTTTCCCTTATATTTCAAAATTCCTTTCAATGCTTCCTTTTTCAAGGGATCTGATTGATGTCTGTCTCATTGAACTCAGCTTGATAAATTCTCTAGAGCGATAGTTTAATAGATAATAAAAGAGCCAGTGGCAGAGAGATTTGGTTCAAATGAACCTTCTCTCAAAACACCCTCGTAAATACAACATGTAAGTGGGCATCTGCCAAGTCAACTTGGTTCCAGTAGCATACAACTTAAGCTTTAAAATCAAAGCAAGGACATGCATTGAGGGTGAATTCATTCAAAACAAAAACACCTTAAGACACGGTACAGATCTTTTCATAAGCAACCTTTAATTCACCTTCTGCCTCAAGACCAGTTAAGTAACACTGTTGCAGCCCCAAATCTCATTTTCTGAGTTAACTTCAGAACTTGTCTACTCCTCGAGGACAGACTAGGGTTTCGGGAAAAGTGTTTTCAGAATACTACACAGCTACAGTGTGATTAGTGTTCCCACTACAATATACCTGTTGTGATATCTGTTGAACCTCGATGTGCTGATGTCACAACCCCCACCTTCACTGCCACATTCATGGTCTTCCAGCTATCATTACACCTTTCTTAAAATTTTAATTACTTGATGTTTCGTGAAGTCAGCTTGTATGCTTTGGATCTTACAATGACTCTACTGTACGCTTCTTATCTCCATTATTGTTATGATTATTATCATTTACATCTCCAATTCTATTTTCACAAACTGCAAACTTTCTGATTACTTGGTATGATGGTATTTTTCATACGCTTATGTTCTCCTCAAATCTCTCTTCTCAAACTGCAGTTCTTCTATTGAACCATCTTTTCATTCTAATTGTATTCAGTGTATCAAATACTTCTGTTTTTATTTTCCTCAGGGTTGATATGAACTCTACCCTTAGCTATAGGAATCATGCCTTACGTCTCTCAGCTACCTGCTCCAAGAGTGTGGTCCAAGCTGCCCACGATTAGGAGCTAACCTGGCATCTATGTCTGTACTCTCTCCGGCATACGAGCAGATGTGTGAACGTTGAGGTCATCTTCTCTTTGATCCCCTCCTCTTACTCTTCTGTTCTCCCTACATTCTTCACCTTCCTCTTCCGGTGCATGTGAACTAATCACCTTCAACCTTAGCAGTGAGAGGAACGACATCTCACATAACTTTCTGCATGTGTCCTACCATTCACTCCGAATTTTCTGTTTATTTATTGAGGCCATGAGCATTAAACCCTGGGCCTTACATAGCAAAGGGACTAAACCTACAGCCATCATACCCCAAATGTCTTAAGTCTCCGTCTTTCTTTGTCCTTGTATAGGACAGACTTCTTTTTTCCCATGAGCTAATGACTTAGATTCAAGAACTAGTAATAGAAATATCTAATAATCATGTAGAATTTACTTTATTCTAAATACTTTATAGGCATTGTCTTTCTGATACTGGTTTTTCAAAATAATGATGTAAGTGCTATCGCTATTTTACAGATAGAGAACTTGAAGCTTGGAGAACTTAAGTTAAAGAAAAGTCCATAGTCATAGATCCCCTTGTGCAGACAGGTTCTGGACAATTTAATGTTCAGAAATCCATAGAATTTGATGACGTTAAGAACTTACTCTATTTCTTTTTCTCTTCTCTATGAATTTCAACATTCCTTTTTTGTTTCATAGATCTCTGAGCAATGCTTTAAAAACATCTTCAGTTTTCTACTTTTTTTTAATCTCTAAATTACGTACAGTTAGCCCTAGTCTCCTTTATTACAAAATTTCTCCATAGACAGTCTTTTCCAGCCCCATGGTATCAAATGCCCATTTCTATGACTGATTTCAAAGTCCAGTAAACTGCCCAGAAATATCTCTTGAGCACTTCAACTGGTCAGATGTACACAAAATTTCCCCTTAATGCAAAAAAAAAAAAAAAAAAAAAAACAGAGTTCCTCTAACTCATAAAAAAAAAAAAAACTTACTCCATTTGGCTAAGAACTAGTGAACTCCATTTGCATTTCTCATTTTTAGCCCCCAGAATTTTTATGAGAAAGAGAAAGAGAGAGAGAGAGAGAGAGAGAGAGAGAGAGAGCACAAAAGCAAACTTCTCTCTGGTATCTCTTACAAGCCCTAGCCAGTAGAAAGTACAAAGAAATTAGTTTTCTAGCCCATTCTGAAATTTATCCCAACACAGTAAACTAAATTATTACTTTAAATAGTGGCCTGTGTTTGGAAATAACGTTCCCTCTCCCTTATGTCTCTTCCTCTTTTTTGATTTCTCACTGGGGCAGGATTCAGAGCTGACGATCAGTTCTTAGAGAAGAGCAAGTATCTGTTTTAATTGTTTAGTATCTTTGGTACATTGACTGAGAAATAGTGTATTATCTTTAGATGTTTAGTTATGTGGGGAGGGGCTCACATGAATTGCTAGTGGTTGAACAAAGTCAATCTTGTATTCTTTTTTTTTTTTTTTTTGGTATTTCGGGCGATATTTTTCCCCATTTTATTGATATGCATACGTGCAAAATTTAAGGTTTACATTCCCACGTGATGAAACCACCACAATAATTCCCAACAGAGCATGACACAAATCAAAAATGGTCATGCTGAGATGCAACTTTTTTCCAAAGTTCTAAGGAGAAATGTCCAGTCTTCTAATAGTAGACTCTGTTCCCTCGAAATTTCCTCGAAAGGTCCCTATGCTCTGGGCCATGACTAGTACCTGTCGTTGGCTTTAGAAAAACTGCGCCAAGGGGGACTAGCACCAAGTAGTAGCTTAGTCATGAGGGAAGCTCTGCCTGCTGTCAGCTTGCTCCCATTAGGTTCTACTGCTGCTGCTGATCTGACAGGAGGTGAGGTTTGGCTCCCTTGGTCCTTGGGAGAGTGGCCTTCAACTAAACTGGTCCTTATTGTCAAAATGTTGGACCACTGAACACACATCCTTGTTCCCAAGTTGAAAATCCAAATGTTTCCATCCATAATCACTTCAAAAATGACCCATCTCTCAGACCTTCTGCCCTCTTTTTGCCCATTCTCTTTCTATACTTAAAATGAAAAATATATGTTTTATTACCTTATATAATATGGAACTTCTATTCTGAATAGCAAGCAAGCATCCTGTTGTTTGGCAAATACAAAAGTGTGTATTCTCCATGAATATGCCTTCTGGGTCAGTCACTAATTTGTTAATAAGCCCTAGAAGCATGTGCAGTTTTTTCTTCCTATACAGTATTGGCTTGTAAAACCTGTTTAAAAAATAGCAAGAATCTATCCTTTCATGTTATAATACAAAGAGGAACATCGATTAATTTGAAGAAAAAGAGAAGCATTTTGGAATAAACATGAGTTGACTTTGAATGGGTCGATCAGATTGACTTGGGAGCTGACCAAGGAACTAGGGAAGTCCACCTCTTGGTGTGCCTGGGCAGGTCATGGAGGCATGGATTTTGCTCCAGGCTCTCCTGGCCTTTAAAGTTTGCATTGAGGAATCTGTGGTGATTCAAATGGGTTTGCTTTGGTAAAATAATGTCCAGTTTTCTATTGCTGTATTTAATATTCTCTCTTTATGTTGTATTTCTGAGGTTTTGATTATGATATGCCAGGGTGAGTCTCATTGTTGGTTGAGTTTGATTGGTGTTCTGTAAGATTCTTGTACCTAAAAATTAATTTCTTTTACTAGGCTTGAAAATATTTTTGGATTATTTCAGTGAATAAATTCTTTATGCATTTGGTGCTGTCTTCCACTTTTTTTCCCACAACCATAATTCTGAGATTGGTTCTCTTTGAATCATCCATCAACTGTTGTATCTAGCTACTTTGCTCATTTCTAATATTGAAGTCATGCCTAATTACAGCACTTGTTTCCTTAACATTGTTTGCAAGGTCTGAAATTCTGTTCTCGTAATGTTTGAGTCAACTTTCTCTTTTTTCAAATATACTTTTCATATCCTGAATTTCAACTAGACTCTTTTTCAAAATTTCCATGTCTCTATTAAAATGTTCCTTCATAACTTGTATTTTCTTATTTACCTTAGCCAACTTTTAATTTATGGCTTCTTTATGTCAGTAACCTTTGTATCCATTAGGACAATATTTGTTTAGTAAGCTTCTCTTTAAGCCTATTGATCACTGCTTGCATTTCTTTAAAGATATCTTGTTGAACTGGATGTTTCACTCATTTATTTATTTATTTATTTATTTATTTTGATTTCCTCCCCTATGACCTCTACTATTTCAGGGCCCATGACATTAATTTCTCGGGTCTAAGTCATTTCTGTGGTGTTCTATAATCTTTTTCCCTTGTTTCTGTTGTTGAGTGACTTCACTGTAAAGGCTTATCTGAGAGATTTCTTTGAATGAGTATGACACTGGTGGAGCTGAAATTCCTCTGAGTTCTGTGCTGGGAGTAGGCATGAGGGAGCACTTAACAGTCTGATGGCCTCTGAGATAGCTTGATTATATCTATCCACCTACATAAAGTTCTCCCACTTGTCCTTGCCACCCCCCCCAAAGGTGCTCCTACTACCACCCGAGCCATTCCATTTCTCTCCTCTCTGCAACTGTCTGTTAAGCTCCTGCTTACATCACCTCCTATTATGGCTGCCAAGCACTGCTTCTGGTCTAGACTCCAGTAGGCCTTTTCCAGAAGAAGCTCACATTGTTTCTCCAGTTTGCACTACCCACAGCCTCATTTTTGAAGGCTGTTGCTACCAGCTTCTGTCAGTTCCCACTTCTCCTGGATCTGGATCTGTGCTTACCTTCGTCAGAGTTTCCGGGTCTGGCCAGCTTTCCTTTGTCTGCAGATGCCAGTGGTTCAGGGCTGCTCTCAGTCAATCTGGGGCTGATTTCTGGACCACTGTGTTTTCCTACTTCTGACGTGTCTTCTGGAATTTTGATCTTCCCATGGCTTCCTTTCAATTGTTAGGATACTTTTTCCTCTCCTATCTAAGTTGAACAGGCAGTTTAATCATAATCTCAATTTTTCAAGTGTTTCCCCTAGAAGACATTGCATCCTCTGTACTCCACTGCCATCTTGACTGAAAGTCCATGTCTCGCAATCTTTCCAAGCAGTTCAGTCAAGCTGTGAGTCAGCTGGGTTGCAGAAAGCTCAAACTTTATCACTAATGTGAGGTCACCTGTTTTGCTTCTGCCCTTAAATGCTGGACTAAATCAAAAGAAAATGATCTCTTAAGGAAGATGGTGATATTAAATTTCAAAGTATTTCCATAAATGATTTTCAAAATGTAATATCCATCCCACAACCTGTGATGAGGAGAACAGAAGCAATCCTTGACATCAGAGTGGATTCATAGGCACTTTAGTTAATGAAAATAGCAGTCACAGTTGACAAAAGAACTGTGCTTGCTGTGCTGTTGGGATTAAAAGCATAATTTCCAAACATAAGCCAAGAACTGCAAATGGTGGATAGTGACCTAAACACTCTGAGTGAAATAACCAAAAATTCTCTAGTGAAATTGCATGCACAATAAAAGGAAAGAAACTCTAAATAGTACAATGACAACTAAATGTAGATTAGCCTGGCTGAAAGGGGCAGCTGCTTAGGGCTTTACTTGGAGGGGTGTGTGCTGACTCTGCCTCTCCTCTCTGACTTGGCTTCCAGATCTGTCACACTGTAAAGAGCTCTCCAGATGCATCTCCAATGTATACACTCACCGTTTCCAGCTGACCGACCACGAATGTACTGTGATCTTCTGAAACTGTGAGCTAAAATAAATTTTTCCTCTCTAAAGTTGTAGATATAGAGACTTCTGTCCCAGCAATCAAAAATAAGTAAAACACCAAGAATAGTTCTACTGGGATCTGTTTGCCCTTTTGTATCTGTTAGTTTCTGTTTTATACAATTGGATGCTCTGATATTGAGTGCACATATATTGATCGTTGTGACATCTTCCTACTGGGTTTTCCCCTTTACCAGCGATGTAATGTCTGCCTTTTTTCTCTTTGGATATGTTTTCACTTAAAATCTGCTGTGTCTGAGAATAGTATAGCTCTCTCAGCTTGTTTTCTAGTTCCAGGTACATGAAGTATTCATTCCCATCCCTTTACTTTCAGTTTGTATTTCTTTATGGGTAAACTGCATCTCTTGCAGGCAACAGGCAACAAATCGTTGGGTTTTGTTCTTTGATCCAATCTTCCAGTCTGTATATGTTGATAGGAAATTAAGATCACTGACTGCTATTATCGTGGTATAATTGCTATATCCTCTAAGATTGTTTTAAGCTGCCAACACCAATTACTATTAAGTTTTTTTTTTTTTTTTTTGACTTAGTGGCAGAGGCCTGTAATCCCAGCATCCCGGATGACTGAAGCAGGAGGATCACAAATTCAAGCCTAACCTAGGGACGTTAGCAAGTTAATGAGGTTCTGACTCAAAATCAAAAATAAAAATAGGCTGCGGGTACACCTCACTGGAAGAGCCCTGAACTCAGTTCCTACTATAATAAAACTTCATTTAAATGAAATGAAAATTAAAACAAAAAATAAGAGAACATTCACATGTCACCCCTCTTACCCTGGTTTAAGAAGAAGTGTCCTTGGGAACTGAACCAAAGTAATTTTGGGTTCGCTTTTTCATCTAAGCTTATTTTTTCCTGTTCTAATTGCTCCCTAATTTCTCTATTATAGTTGCATGTCCTAAAATAAGTTTTCCATCTGCTTTTTCTGTATCTAGTTGTCATGTTGGTTCCCTTTGAAACTGCTAAACAAGCAGCTTTCTCATCACAATGTGTGGCTGGGGTAAGCTCCAACACTCATTCTGCATACAGAAAAGCCATTTGCTTTCACAAAATACAAAAAAGGTAGAACAGAACTGGATAGTTTTATTTGTGGGTATAGCTTGTACTCTGCAGCAGATTCTC
This sequence comes from Ctenodactylus gundi, assembly GCA_004027205.1. Taxonomy (NCBI): domain Eukaryota; kingdom Metazoa; phylum Chordata; class Mammalia; order Rodentia; family Ctenodactylidae; genus Ctenodactylus; species Ctenodactylus gundi. The sequence continues at coordinate 129,600 of PVKB01001058.1, forward strand.
AAATTTGGTACTTTCTGATAAAAATGAACAATTTCTGGTGGAAAGGGATTAAAAGAAAATAGCAAACACTGTGCATATTTCCTCTCTCCAGTTTTTGCCAAATTCTCAAAAGTTTTCAGCTCATTTTAAAAAGAATATCTTGTGTTTGCTTTTTTAAAAGGTATAATCACATATTCTATAAGTGAACAAATTGTTTAAAACAAGAAAACATGTCGTTATGTGAATATGTTTCATATTTTTGAGTAATTAATTTACATTAAGGAGATTAGAATAACAAGGAGTTAGTGCAGAGCTTCGCAACTGTGTAAGATTAAAGGAGAATAAAAGTCTAAAATTAATTTATATAATAAGCACACATTCTACAAATGTAAATTTAATTTTCTACATAAGCCAAAAGAAAAATTCAGTAGCTGTTTTTTTTTAACTCAAGACCTTCACAATCATTGATTATTGACTTTTTACCATTCTAAAATATATTACCAAATAAAATAAACCTTTCTCTTAAGATAGTAAATGAGAAAATTTGAGAAGGGTAAATTTGGCCATAGACTATAAAGCCTATAGAATATCATAACCTTAGATATAGCAAAAGAGTCACAAGCAAGTTATTCTAAGGAAGGGTTCAGAGATCCATATCAAAACACATTAAATAATATTTATTTCAATCTCTTTTATGATAACCACACATTGTAAGCACTTTAACTGTTGGAAAGTTAAAAAATAGCTTAATCAGACTATACAGGGGAAGTAATTTAGGAATTTTAAATCATTATAGAATATTTGATGTTTTTGTAAATGTTCACCTTACATAAAAATGTTATAATGCTTTAATGATTAGGACTGATCATTGCAAATACAAATACATTATCTATATTAAAATATATCCAGATCTTACACAGAGGTTTCACCAGTGTTATGAAATTATTGGTAATTATAATTTCATCTTTGTATTTTTTCTGAATTATTACAATGGCAGTATTGCTTTCAATTAGAGAAAAACTAAAACATTATTTTTAACCTCTTTATATTGTGACATTAAACTACTATATTACACTATATCAATGGGATGGTTGAAAACTAGCTTAATTGATCAGTAGTCATCAATGCTTAGGTTAGAGTAACACACTTGGGGAAGTCAGGAGCTTGGGACATTGTCTAAATTTTAGAGTAGCTTTCAACATAAAAAGACTGAGGAATAGTTAGTTACCTTTTCACCTCCTGTTTTAAGTAGAACTGTGCGTGTGCGACCTGAATCTCTGGGATGATATTTCTGTACTCCCGGCCTGTCAATCCCTCACCTTTCCAGAACACTAACCCAATAAAGTGAATTATTTTCAAGAATAACGAAACAGAGAAAGTGTGATCCACAAATTGACTCCTTTGTTCTGCTAATTGACTAAGTGACACTTAGTCATCTCTAAGTGCCTGGAGAAAATAAAAGGCATTTCTTTTGTGTAGTTGATGAACAATTAGGCAATTGTAAAGCACTGAACTCCGAAGTGAAGAATGCAGTGCAATGTTGTTTTATGTGCCTTCTCTTCTTTTTTTTTTTTCTTTTTATTTTTGGGAAAATTTTCTTGAGGCAGATATTTCACTCTCCCTCCTACTCTCTAGCTTTTAAAATAATGATGAACATTTGCTATGGCTAACACCGAGGCACCGAAGCCATGGTTCAAATAGAGAAGTTGTTTTCTAAGTCAACCAGCACATTGTTTAAGGAGAAAATGCTGCCAGGCTTTTAAGTTTCTTCAAAGTTCAGAAGGTCTGATAAGTACTTCCAAATTTCACTCCCTGCAACGACTACAAGTTTTTCATGTTGGGGATAATACATAGTACACTGGTCTTTGCCAGATTCGTTTGCTTTCAAATTCAGCAACAGTGGTTATAGGGCTTTCTTTCCAAAACTACAAAGGTTCCGAAAGCTGTCAGTTACAGAGAATTGCCTTTAGTTACCACAAAACAGCATAAGCCTTTTTTTTTTATCAAGTTAATGCTAAGAGAGGCTGTGTAGTATGGAATTATGAAACCATACACTTGTGTAGCTGCATCACTCGGTGTGTGTGTGTGTGTGTGTGTGTGTTAACATCAAACATATGCATATCTTTTTTCTGCTGATACTGGAATGAGCCAAAGACATTCACTGTCATCTTTTTAAGCAACGCGGAAGCACAAGTATTGTCCAATACAGTGAGGCAAGAAAAACAAACAGAAGTCACACGTACCAGAAAGGGAGAGGAGAACTCTTCTTTCTCACTGGGAAGGTGACTTCCTCTCTGAAAATTGTAAGGTATCAGTAAATCCACAACAACGACAACAAGAAACGTTTGTAACTAGCGAGTCTAGGCTTCTGGGTTTTCACGTCTTGCTGAGAATGACATTTCAGCCCGAGTTGATGAGGACGGTGCACAGCCAGTGGGTCTCCTCTTGACTGTGCCTGACCCACACGCCTTCCCCGCCTTCTACAAGTACACGATGGACAAGATGAGGAGTTGGAGGGATTATGTTAGTAGAACTGGGTGTGTGTGAGACAGCCAAAGGGGATTTGAAATATTTAATTTGGGAAACTCCCAGGCATCAATTTATTTTCTACCTCCAAAAATGGGTGAAAGAGGGAATCTTTTTAATTGTGGTACATATATATATCCAAGTCGTGGCACAAATAAATTATATCCTTTCTCCAGAAACATAAAATGATGGTGTCCGTGAATAGGATAATTACAAGCACTGAAGCTGCCTAAATAGTCACTAGGTACCTTGACAGCAGAGTTTGGAAGGCAAGAGCAAATCCCACGTTAAAAGATGATCTCCTGACTCACAGTGACTCAAGCAAATATTTCTTCTACAATCTATTTGCATAGGATGTAAACAGGTCAGATGTGCATCTCAGATTAAAGGACAGAAGATATTTATCTCATCCTTTAAACAAATCAGCATTTTGGGCCTACAGAAAGTTCTCATTTTCATTTTTTCATAATAATGAGAATTTTTAAGCCTTGTAATTTTCTTCTTTTAAATTATGAACTGAATCATCAAGTTGACTTGAAATAAAGAGAAACACTATGATGCTGCTAGCATTACAGGTTTCATAAACATTGTTTTCAATAGTTTTAATAAATATGCTTTCTAACACAAACTAAAGACTAGAAGTAAAAATAAAAACTTCGATGCTCTTGGTTCTGTGTGGAAAATATTATTCAATTTAAAGAGTAACTTTATTTTCTATAACCATCTTTAAATAAAATGAGAGCAGCTCAGCTGCCTGGACAGGGCCGGCAGGACCAATTTACAGGCGGGGCTGCGTCATGCTGATGAAAATCGGGGTTTGCTCTTTCCACCGGGGAATCACATCGCATCTGTTTCTGTGACCGCATTGGACTCAGAAATTAAGCACAGCGGGAAGAAAAATCTTGCATAGATTCAAAATATATTGATTGCATAGCCTCGTATTATAGCCCGCGCAAGGTAGGAGAAAGGTCAAAGAAACATTCCTCTACTATCCTTAGAGAAAATTAAAGAATGTGTCCCCTTTCTCTAAAAAACATTCCTTTCTTAAGAGTTTATTAACAGCTAGTGCTGAGGTAGCTTTCTTCCGATAACATCTATAATCCTAAAATTGTTTCCTGTAACATAAACAAGCAGAATTTTTTTTACTTCAACAAACCAGAACTTCTATCTTTAAAAACTATTGTGTAGTAATATGTCATGTTTACGTAACACAGAAAACAAAATGTGTGTCTCAGGGAATTAATACAAGGCAAACATTTAAGCTCCTGCCACTCATGCGCTCCTCCTGCCTCCTCTAACTTGCACTTGTCTCTAACTGTGGGCCAGTTTTGCATATTTTTGTACTTGTTATACACAGGATTTCAGGGTGCATACTCTTGTTTCTGACTCCTTTGTATAACATTGTGGTTGTGAGATGTATTCATATTGTGAGGGCCGTTACAATTTTTTATATTGTGCTTTGTTATCGTAGCCCATTTTACAGATGCACAAGATCTATGGATCAACTTTGTTCAGATGGATGCTTGTGTCACTAACTTTTAGGCTTTATGAGTAAAGTTGCCATGAGCACTGATGTACCGCTTTCTTGGTGCATTTTCACCTTCGTACCTAGGAATGCAATTGCTAAACTTGAATGCAATTCAAAGAGTATGCTCAATGTGTTTAAAGCAATTTACACTTGATAAGCAGAGAATGAGTATTTCTGTTGCCTCGTGGGTTCACCAGAATTTAAGAATGTCAGTGTTTGTACTGAAAACATAGCCGTTTTTAGGGGGTTGGAGTGTGGAACATAAAGACAGATATTTTGTGAGTTGGAAACATGTACATTTTAATATCAATCTGTTTCCCTGGCTATTAATAAATCCAAGCATCTTTTTATGTTTACTGATCACTCGAAAATATATGTTTAAGTGTGTTTTCTACTTTTTAGCTGGGTTCTCTTCCTATTTCTGATAGATTCAATCAAGTTTTTTTATGATCGGGACTTGAGACCTATGACCATCCATAAAAGAATGTATTTTCCTATTCCAGTGCTTATCCTTTTACTTTCTTAAAAGTGTTTATTGATTACCAGATCTTCTGGATTTTAGTGCAGTAACAATTAGCCAACATTTTCCTTTATTCTTAGCAGTTTTTCAGTCTTACTTCTCCAGTCCTAGTCAAGTAGAAATCACCCTGTGGTGTTTTCCCTAGAAACTTTATCCTGTTGCCTTTCACATTTAGATATATAACCAATATATTTTGACATCGTCCAAGTATTAAGAGAGCATAAATGTTTGAAAATGTATCTTGTGCTAAGGTAACATTATGATAAGTCAAAATTAGAGTTATTTAGATAAATACATTGAGGGTATAGACTGCACCTATTACTATGAAGGCTAGAATAGTTACAGTATTGAACTGGTTATTGGGTTCTGTCAAAAAATTGTTAGCCTGACATTATAAGGTAACTGTAAATCTTTATTCCAATTGTGGATGATAACATAGACATTGATACTCATTTTCAATTTCGGCCAACAAATATTTTGTCAATAGACCATATGCAGTTCAGTAATTTGTTCCTCCTTCACTGAAAAGTGGAGGTTAAGTAACCAGCAGAAGGTTGGTCATTGAAAAGATCTCTACAATTAATAGCCGAATAAACTAAAAACATATATAAATTATAACACTTGAATGAATTTAAGGAAATTCCAAGGAAAGTGAGAGTCTAACTGAGGAATCTGCATAGTATAGACAGTGTCCACTGATGCTACCTGAGTTACAACTCACAGCAAAAGAGTCATAGAGAAATGAGGCAATAAATCACCTGTAGAAAGACCAAACTTCCTAGAAGCTGATACAATGGGTCTAAAAGTATCAAAACCTACAGAAATTGAAGTTAAAAAATAAGCAGATCTGATGGCCAAATAGCTCAAACAAGATATACAAGGAATGCTCAGGAAATTCCAAGGGAATATATTCAAAGAAACAACAGCCTTGGTGGATAAAAAGTTTAATGATTCTAAAGAAGACATAAGTGAAGAGATAAATAAGGCAATGCGACAAATGAAGAAACATTTCAGTGAAGAAATTGAAAGACTGAAAGTTGAACTCCAGGATTCTAAAAATCCACTCAAAAGAATTGTAAGCCTGCTTGAGCATCTTGAGGATAGATCATTGAATCCTGAAGACAAGAATGATAAATTGGACCTTACAGTCACTGAGGACTGAAAAACAAAAAGCAAAGAAAGAGAATGGATGCAATAGCTGATGAATGACTCAAAAAGAAACAACCTTATAATTATGAGAGTACAGGAGAATATGGAAGACAGAGCAAAAGGTATAAAGCACATATTCAATGCAGCTATAGAAGAAAATTTCTCACACCAAGAAATCAACATTAAGCTATTTCAGGCATATAAAGCATCAAATAACATTTACCTAAAAAAGAGTCTCTTCATGATACAACATAATCAAAATCCTAGAGATTCAACACAAGAAGAGTATTAAAAGCTGCAAGAGAAAAACAGAAAGTACCTTACAAAGACACACACATTGAGATAACTGCAGACTTTTTACCACAGATCTTGAAACCCAAGAGATCATGGAGCAACATCATCCAAGTATGAAGAGAGCATAAATGTCAGCCCAGACTGTCATATCTAGAAAACTGTTCTTCAAAATGGAAGGAGTAGTTAAATTTTTTCCTGATAAACAAAGTCTAAATAGATTCATGACCCCAATTTCTAGAGCTGCAAAAAATACTTAAAGGAGTCTTAAACAGAAATAGGAAGAACAACAGTAACCAAGACCTCTGGGAAAAGGAAACAATGGAAAGAGGAAAATGAACTAACAAGAATCTGGAACAACAACAAAAAATATCAACATTGAAGCATTGTAATGATTATATGAAGTAGTAAATATACCACTATAATATGACCTAATGTTAATGGTCTCAACTCGCCCATCAAAAAACATAGACTAGCTGTTTGGATCATAAAACAAAAACTACACTAATAATCCTTTTCTTACAAGAGACACACTTTACCAATAATAAAACACATAGACTGAAAATTAAAGGGTGTAAATCAAACTTCATACAGTTAGACCCAAAAAGCGAGGAGGGATAGCTATACTATTCTCAGACACAATAGATTTCAAGCAAAAAAAAAAAAAATAGATCAGAAGTGATAAACATGGACATTAAAAACTGGGTAATAGTTCAATTTGTTAAGGAGATTGGCCTGTAGTTTCTTTCTCAAAGTCAAGGGTTCCAATTTTGTAAAACAAAAACAGTACTGGAAATGAAAGGCCAACTAAGTCCAAAAACAGTTACAGCAGGGAATCTCAATACCCCAGAATCCCAGAGAGACAGATTTACTAGACACAACAACAACAACAACAACAAAAAACCTATTACAAATAACAATTGGACTTAACTGATATTTACACAGTGTTCCATCCAACATAAACATAATATACTTTTTTTTCTCAGCAACACTTGGGGCATTTTCCAAAATAGTCTATACTGCAAGTTATATGACATGTTCAGTAAGTACAAAAGAATAGAAATAATTTCTTATTCCCTTTCAGATTATAGCAGAATAAAAGTGGAAATCAATCACAAATGAAATGACAGACATCACACTAACACATGGAGGCTAAATGATACATTACTGAACAAAGAATGGGTCACAGTAGAAAACAGGGAAGAAATAAAAAACCTTCTAGAGTCAAATGACATTGAAAACACATCATATTAGAATGTGTGAAACACAAGGAAATCAGTGCTAAGAGAGAAATACATAGCTATGAATGCACACATTTAAAAAAGTAATTCCAAATTAACAATGTAATGGTGCACTTCGGGGTCCTAGAGACACATGGGCAATCTAAATCAAAAAGTAGTTGAAGAATCAAAATTATAAATATCAAAGCAGAAAGTGAAACTTAAAAAAATAAATAAATAAATAAAAATGATTAAAGAATCTTTGGATTGGTTCTTCAAAAGAATAAAAAAGACTCTAAACCTCTTAATAAACTAACCAAAAGAGGGAAAGAAAAAAAAAAACCTGTAACATTGTAATAGAAGCAAAAGGGTGAAATTATAATGGGCACTGCTGAGACTCAGAATTTTAAGGAATGATTTTGAAAACTTATACTCCAACAGATTGGAGAATTTGGAAGGAATAAGTGAGTGTCCAGACACACACAAAATACCAAAATTGAAACAAGAAGACATAAAAACCCTGAATAGATCCATAACAAACATGGAAATTGAGCTAATAATAGTCTCTTCCCACCAAGAAAAGCACAGAACCAAGTGGATTCACAGTAGAATTCTACCAAGACTTAAGAGAAGAGCTATCACTAGTGCTTCTCAGGAAATTGAAAAATAATGAACATGGCCAAACTCATTTCTGGAGCAGAAGTGCCCTTATATATGAGTTGGAGGGAGGCAGAGGGTATGAGAGGATCAGAAAACGGAGAGGGGAAGGGTTTGTAATGTTGGTGAGATATACAAATCACCATGATACCAAAACCAGACAGTCTTAACTAGGAAAGAAAACTATAGGCCAATCTCCTTAATGAACATAGATGCAAAAATTCTCAATAAGGTACAGGCAAATAGAATTCAGCAAAACATTTAAAAGATCATACACCACAACCAAATGGTTTTGTCTCAGGGATGCATGGCTAGTTCAACACCCATAAATCAATGAAGGTAATATACCACATAAGGTAAGGCAAAAGCAAAAACCACTTGATCATCTCAATAGACGCAGAAAAGGCTTTTGACGAAATCTAACATCCATTCATGAAAAAGACCCTGAGAAAAATAGGACCTGACCTCAAACTGATAAAGGCCATTTATGTCAAAACTACAATCATTATTATACCAATGGAGAAAAATTGAAAGGATTTTCCCAGAAATCAAGATTGAGGCAAGGCTGTCCCCTCCCACCAGTCCCCTTCAATATAGTACTCAAAGCCCTAGCTGGAGCAGTCAGTGAAGAGAGTTAAATAAAGTGAGAGCAAGTTAAATTATCCTAATTTGCAGATGACATGATTCTGTCCATAGAAAAACCTCAAAACTCTACCAGGAAATTCTTAGAACTAGTAAAAAAATATCAGGCAAATTGTAGGACATAAAATCATTACTAAAAATATAAATAGCATTCCTCTGCACTAGCAATGACCTCAATAAGAAAGAGCTGATATGAATAATCCCATTCTCAATAGCTCCTCAAAAAAAAAAAAAAAAAAAAAAAAAAAAAAAAAAAAAAAAAAAAAAAAAAAAAAAAAAAAAAAAAAAAAAAAAAAAAAAAAAAAAAAAAAAAGCCAAAACTCTAAGAGTAAATCTAACTAAGGAAGTGCAGAACCGCTACAAAGAAAACTACAGTATGCTTTAAAAAGAAATTGAAGAGGGCATTGTAAGACGGAAAGGCACCCCTGTTCCTGGACATGCAGAGTTAATACTGACAAAATGGTTATACTGCTGAAACTGGTGTACACGTTCATGACAATTCCTTCAAAATAACAACTGCATTTTTCACAGAACTTGAAAAATGCTAAAATTCGTGTGGACCAAAAAAGATCCGGAAGAGTCAAAGCAATCTTGACTAGCAAGACCAAAGCAGGAGGCATTACAATCCCAGACATCGATTTATATTACAAAGCAACAGTACTAAAAACCGCATACTATCGGCACAAAAACTGACAGGTTGACCAAGTGAAATAGAACTGCGGATGTAGAAGCAACCTTATGCAACCTCATTTATCTGATATTTAACAAATGGCCCAAAAATATACACCGGGAAAGGGACAGCTGCTTCAATAGATGGGTCTGGGAAAACTGGTTATCCATATGTAGAAGAATAAATTTAGATACACACTTATCATCATGTACCAAAATCTAATCAAAGTGGATCACGGCCCTAGTAGTAAGATTGAAGCACTAAACCTAAAGGACAAAATAGGTAAAACTCTTCAAGGTGTAGGCCTGGACAAGAACTTTCACATTAAGACATTTGGAAAGGAAAAAAGAGAGAAGAGATTGTGAAGCTGGCGTGGTATATACGTGCACAGAATTCTCAAGCTCAGTGTGTACTTTGCAAATACATACATACTAATGAAAATAGGAAAAGATAAAATTTGCCTATGAGATCAAAGTAAATCAAGCTACATTTTTCCCCACACGAATTTTCAATTACACTATTTTTTGTTAAAAATCACTCTTTAACTATTGTTCAGTAGTTACCTGTTTTTTTAAATTATCAACTATCATGTTTATTTTTAAATTCTTGATATTTTCATTGTTCTACTCGTATAGACTTCTGCTAATATCACATTATATTAAGTAGTGTTGCTTTATAATATGTATTTATAACTGAAAATTAAATTATTGAATTTTTTTCTTCACCCTGGCTAGGCTCTTTTTGGACTTACTATGATTACTGTACATATTTTAAAATAACATATCAACTCTCATAAAAAACCTCCTGAGAATTGTAGGAGAGTTGTACTGTAATTGTGGACCAATTTGGGGAAATTTGACATCCTTGCTATGTGAGTTTTCCAGGAACTTGAATAATCCACCTACTTAGGTCTTCTTCATTTCTCTCAATAATTTGCTGCAGTTTTCACTAGACAGATCTTGCACATCCTTATTTGTAATTATTCCTAGGTGTCTTATTTTTATAAGTTATGGTAAATATTCCCATTTGTTACAATTTTATTTTCCTTTTATTGTTCACATAGAAAATAACTTATTTTTATACATTGGCCTAGAACACTTACTAAGCTCATTACATTCTTCATTGTTCATCCTTTCCTCACTGTATTCTTTAGAAGCTTTTATATACAAAAGCATAGTAATCTGTAAATCATGGTGGTTTGATATTTTTCCTTTCCAGTTATTTGAATTTTAATTTCTTTAGCATTATGCCATTGCCTGAGGCCTTCAATAAAATGTTGAAGGGACATATGGATGAGAAATACCATTGTCCTCATCACGATTTCAGGTGAGAAGCTTTCAGTAGATCTCAGGATACATTGACAATATTTCTCAGTGTTTGACATTTGTCATATATTTTTCATATACATTTTGTCTTATCATAGAAGTTCCTATATCCAGCTTAAGAAATTTGATCATGCACTAGTATGAGATTTCATTTATTGAGTAAATATATATATATATATATATATATATATATATATATATGTTAATTTTATCTTCTCTTTTATTAATTTGGATAAAGTCAATTTGTTTCATATTACAAAACTCCAGAAATAACAAATTTTTCATGCTTTATCTTGCATTTCAAAACCTTTGGAATGTATCAGTATGTGTCTGAGATACATAGTGATGATAATCTGCTCATCTTGGGGAATGAGTACGTGTACATTTCACATGTTAATCATTCTTCCTTTCCTTTCCCCTTCCAATTCCCATCCACTGACATCTCCCCCATCCCCAGATTTCTTTTTAGTGCTAAATAAGATTCCATTGTCTGGAAGTACCACAGATTAATTGGTCATTCATAGTCTGAAGATATCCTCACGGCTTCTATCAATAAATTTTGCCAATTATACATAAAGCTGGTGTAAACATGCATGTGCAGATCTTTGCATGGTATAATTTTCAACTGAATCGCATAAATAGCAAATAATGTGGTTGTTGACTGGCGTAGCAAGCGGATAGTTAGCTTTCTAAGGAAGAGCTTATCTCCAGAGGTGACTGTGCCGCCTTGCGTTTCTGCCAGCAGAGAGAGACCTTGTGTTGCGCCAACTTCTTGCCAGCAGTTGTCTCCTGTCTCCCCTGCATCTCCAGTTCCTCTTCGCATCCACACAAAGACGATTTTCCTGTTTATTTTACTCTTTAAATTGCCTACATTTGAGTCTCTCATGTACGAGAAACTACGCGATACTTCTTTTTCTGTGTCTGATTTACTTCATTTAGGATTACCATCCCCAGGTGTACCCGTTCTCCTACAAATGGTTCAAATGCATCCTCCTTCAGGGTTAAGTAGTGTCCCACTGTATACATGCCCCACAGTAGTCATTTGTCTATTATCCACCTGCTGATGGACGCATCAGCTGCTTCTTAGATCTAGCTATTATGCGTTCTGCTGCTGTAAGCAATGGCATGGATGTATCACCATAATACCAAATTTCCAGCTCTCTTTGAAACAACTGTCATCTGTCACTTGATCAGTTGAACAAACACCCAAGAAGTCCAGCACTTTTGGTTTTCTCCTTCTTCAATCTTTTCGCAAAACCACGTTAAGAATGACTCACCGAAGCTTAGACTGAGTCGCGGAAACCTTCTTTTTCTCCAGAATTCCCAGATGCCCCATGCCGCTCAGTGGACACCCCCAGCCGTCCCAACCGCTGCTCCCCCGCAGCCGCCCCGGCCCACTCGGCCTCAGCGCCTTCGCTGGGATTTTCCTCGGCTCCACTGTAGTCACGCTGCCTCTTTGCTGTCTTCCACCACGCGAGACAGGCAGCCACCAAGTCTCTTGCCTTTGTCACTCTCTGTCCCGGAGATTGGCCTTCTCCAACCTTCTATACAAGAGTCTCATTTATCTGTATGTGTTTCTCCTGAAGGAAACTTCCCAGTACTTCCTGGCCACCTAAGGAAAACAGGCACTTTACCCTTTTTCAAGGATCTGCGGCCTCCTTGGCTGGATAAGTTATTATCTAACATGCTATAAATATTGCTTATTGTCTCGTTTCTTTTGTGTCTCTCCCGCTAGAGCATATGCCCTGTGAGAATAGAAATTTTTACCTGTTGTGTTCACTGGTTCCTGAACAGTACCTGAAACAGAAAAGGTGCTCACGAAGTGCTGAATAAATGAGCAAATTAATGCATGAAGGCCACCACAACGTTTCCAAAAACCTTACCGAGGTACTAACAGCTCAATATACTCACATTTTAAAAAAAAGAACATTAACCTGAAAATAACATGTATCCTTCCCAACTGTACAGCTGTAGCCCATAAGGAGGCAAAACCTGGGCCTGGGATTGCCAGCACTCTGGGAAGTCTGAGGCAGGAGGGTCGCAAGTTGAGCCCAGCCCTGCAACTTATCAAGACCCTGCCTTATAACTGAAAGTTAAAGCCAGCGTAGAGGTTTAGCACAGTGTGAAGGTCCTGGGCTCCAGCCCAACACGTAAAGACAATAACGATAAAACAGGCAGAGGAGAATAGGGCAGAGAGCAAATCCTCAGAAGCTGGGCTGTTTGCATTTAATCATATCTTAGCCGCTTTCACAATGGCAGAGGGTGCAGGTGAGTTCTATGTGTAGCGAAGGGTGCAAGCGACTAAGCCATCATATGACATGCTGTCTCGGGTCCAAGTCCACAGCTGGGCATGTGCGGCCATCATTCGTCATTCAGTAGACTGAGCGCGCGCCAGTCCGAAACACAGTGGAACCCCACCTTCTTGTATCACAGATGAAGCGAAGCTAAGGGCCCCTAGGTAGGATGCTCACTCATCTTCAGAACCACGTGACTCGTCTTACACGAGGCCTGAAGCACTGATGGTACCCTAAGAGGGTGGGCACCATCCTTCCAGACTATGCTGTATTTCCTGACTCCTAAATATTATTCCCAAATAATATTTAAAGCTCTTTCCTTGCAAGCCAGAAATAGAAAAGCACAGGACCCTAAGCCAGAAGCACTACAAGTGACACTTGTTTTTAGTAACTAACCAGTCAGTATTTTGATTCCCATACTATAGGTCAGGCTTTACTAGTGAGGAGGCCTACTTTCCAAGGCAGAAATGTCCCATGGGGGGACAAACAATGATCCCGTTATATGTATGGTATGACTGTCACTTTGCAATTTGTTCCTGCTCATGTGACGAATTAGTAAGTAGAGAAGTTAGCATATGGGAATGGAGCGAGATTTTTGATTACCAAATTTGGCATTCTGTTTCACAACAAGAGCAGACAATGTCTTTTGCAGTACTTCTTATTTCTTCTCTTTTTTCTATTTTTTTTTTCCCTTTTCTATTTTATTTTATTTTTTTAACTTTGTAGTACTGAGCATTGGACCTAGGACCTTTGCACTGAGCTACACCCCCAGCCGATTTAAAAAAAAAAAAAAAATACTTGAGACAAAGTCTCACTAAGTTGCTAAATTGTCAACATGAGGCTCAAATCATCCTGCCTCGACCTCCCAGAATGCTGGGATTGCAGGCCTGCCCCACAGGTCCACCTGGCAGTAATTTTAATGTTTCCAGAGTATAAGGGGAAAGAATCGATAGTAAATTATACCAACTCAAGAGAAGCAGGACCAAAAACAACTCAACCCCTTCAAGAATGAAAGGGTAGGTGAATATAGCAGGAAAGTGCTATGGCTAGATGAGGAACTGGATGAGATGAAATACGTCACGGACAAATAGCAACAGCAGAAACATTTTCAACACAATCTTCGGCCAATAGCAGCCATGCACATTTTATGCAGAGTCTTGCATAATGATGTTGTACCATCAACCATGGGCTGCACACATGTCTCTGGTCCCTTAAGATTTTGATGGAGCTGAAGAATTCCTCTCCTCTTGGTAAAGTCATTATGGATGACCTAACCTCACAACACATTTCTCAAGCATTTGTGGTGATCCTGTTGGTAACCACCCTACTGGGCTGTCAGTCACAGAAAATGAAAGGGCTTCTAATAACATACAGTATGGAAGACCTGCAATGTTAATGACCAACTAGGTCACAGGCTTATGGGTCTGCCGTACTATGTTACTTTATTGATAGAGTGTGCTCTTTTTATGTAAAAATGTTTACTGTAAAAAAGTATGCCACGATTCAGTCGAAGCAGCTTCCTAAATCTCACATTTGCAGGATGAGGGACTCGCCTATACCACCTGAATTTGTGAAGTACACTGTGGTTCCCAGGATGAAACTGCCTGGAGACAGTTCTCAGAATGTGTCCCTGTCGCTGATCTACACATGGCAGAATCTATGTACTAATGACAAGTTTTCCTTCCGTTTCCCTTCCTATTTCACATGAAGAATGCCTGTGTGGCAATGCTTATCAGAATCAAGCCTGATAGACACCACGGCCCACCTCATGGAGATTCTAAACTGTGAAAGACATTGTGACTGAGTAGACCCTGATCCTGTCTTTATGTGGCAGAGAGGAAAAGAGCCTTTTGTTCTTTTTTGTTCTCTGGACAGTGATCGCAGCCCTTGGAATAAGAAGGTGTTGAGTCAGAAGGGCACGAAACGGCCCTGGGATTGCTCACTCTTTCTTGAGATAATTCTTCAACCTTTCCTCTGACGTATGGTGTTCACCTTCCTTAAAATATGGAAAATGTAATGCAATCGATTTGCACACAAGTGACAGAAGGGTGGTGAGCCAACCCAGGGGTTAATACCAGCAGGAAACTGAGTCACTGGAAAAGTTTAGCCATCACCACAGGCATCGCTCAAGGCAGATAGGGAAGAAAACAAAAAACCTGGCTTCTCTTTTTCCTTTTCCCTTTAATCTGCTAATCCCTCTCACTAATTGAATATAGCTGGAAGCCATTCGACGCTGTAGTTTGAGAAACATGCCTAAAAGCTTTAGGGCAGGACCCCCTCCTAACATATGCAAAAAATTTGACTCATTTCTTATAGTAGCAAAGCATTGGACCTACAACAAACTGCCCATCCAAAGGAGAATGTGTGATTGTACTGTAATCACACTCCATGCCCTCATGCATCATGACCACAGTCCAACATTGTACATATTGCCAAATTGAACTTGTCCAATTATGCACTTTAACTGAATCCTCCATCAGGCAAATTTTGACCACCTCCTTGGTCTGTTGAGTTAAGCCTTGTGACTTGTGTTGGACAACAGAACACTAAAGAATGCTCCGCAAACCATAATCTCTGCATTTGCATGAGGTTATAACTGAGCCACCCTGTTGGAAACTGAAACAAAAGCAACAAAGCCAAGCCACTGGAGTGGCTCCTAGGGTGACCGTCATACCTCAGCCAGCCAGCTCATACCACATGAGCACTTGTAGTCCCCGTCAGTAGATTCCAGTAGCCGACCAGTCTACATACACGGCAATAAATGGCTGTTGTTTCTGGGTTTGTTGTTTCCTAGACAGAAAGGCTATAGTGACAAATAACTGCTAGAAAATAATTTGTAATGCAAGACAGATATGCTCATGTGTTTGACATTGTGTTTCAAATAATTAAACACATATTGGAAGACTCATTCAAAGTCTTCTGGACATTTTAAGATGAATTCACTATTATATATTTCTATAGGAAACAATTCCAATGTTTCCTTTAGAAGCTCAGTTTGGAGGTAGAAGCACTGTTGCTGTTAGAAATCTTTCCCAGACAAAATACTGTGGTCAAGATGTTACTTATGCTGATGAACTCATAAATAAGCAGCCCTAGGTTCCAGAATTAAAAAAAAAAAAAGTATTGGCTTTGCTGGTCTAGTTTTAATTGCCACTTTTGGTTTTGAATAATATCATCATTACCATTAATTTAGATGCTTTATTTAGCATCCAGTAAAACACAAAAAATCAAATAATCAAGGCAAGTTGATGCATTTTCTGAGGAATATTATAAAATTATAAATCCTATCCTAAAATGAACTTACATGAGGAGAAGCATATCTCATCAGTAGAATATCATTTATCAAACTAGAAATTTGATTGTATGTCTTATTAGTGACATGGCCCAAAAGGGCACATGCTGAACCTCCACAAGCCTGTATATTTCACTTGTAGAGAACAAGTTTCCATGTAGTCACAGGCATCAGCCCTGCGATAAAGATAAAAGCCATTGTCCAAAGGACAAGGTCAGAAGGGAAACTTGCCTCAGTGTGAAAACTCTCGGGAGACTTGTTTGAATCCATATTTCACAAGGCAACTACACAGAGTTTGGGGAGATTTTAAAAATTCATGACATACTTCTTCAGCCTTCTAAGTGTATAATATACCAAACAGCTTTTCAAATCCACACCTTTCCATGCCAGATAAAATGTGGATAAATATGACAAGATTTAACTTAGTTTAGGCCACTTTGATAGTTGTTTAAATTTATTTCAAGAAATAACTTAGTTGTAAAATTATTAATAAGCAATACATGATTTCATAGCCTAGAAGCATGTGACCCCTTCTGGAGAATTTCTGAATGCACAGATTATCATGCAGTATGTATACCTAACTTACTTCGGTGAAAATAGGTAAATAGTGAATATTTTTATTCAACTAGTATGAGGTCATTATTGTCACAGAATAAAAATATAGTTGAGCAAGAAACACAAGGATTTTAAGGCAACATTGATTTAGCGTTCAGTTTCTGAGATTCTTTTTTTACAGTTGTGCATTTATAAACACGGTTCATCGTTCTTTGCAATGTGTCCACACTTACTTAAACAACTACAAATTTCATGGAAAATACATGGCATTTCCATATACATGCAATTGTGCAAGTCGTAACATCATGCATTATTTTCAGCTGGCACTACAATTAACATAAATTGAATTATTTAAACGTAGAAATCACCACATAATACAAACCACTTAAGTAAATAGTGAATCATGAATTTTTAGTGGGCCTGAGCAGCAGTATATTAGAAACAAATAAAATTATTTGCTTAAGTTATTTAAGTTCTGCTTCATGAACCTGAAAAGTAAAAGAATAACTGTCCTGGTTATTTAGATTAGTACTGCCAGTAAGAAAACTGTAGGATTAGGACTTTATTTCTTCCTATTAACAGATGAGTTGGAACTTCAGTATTAATACATTTTTCCTATATTTTAGGAAAGAAAATATCTACAGCATAACAAAACGTCATATGTACAGCTAACTTGAAGAAGACAAAATTGGGTAGAAAAAAATCATGGAAAACACTAATTACAGAGAAAAAAACCAGTTACAATATATAACGTGTGCATTCAAATTACATCCCCAGAAACTCTAACTATAACAAAGGAATCCAAAGCTGGATCCAGGTTCTTTAGATGCTGAGAAATCATTATGAACTGAAGAACACTACGAGTGTTTCCAGGTCTCTAAGCAGGCAATATTTGACACATTTCTTGAAATGTTGCAGTATATTATGTCAGAGAACACATAATAATTACAGTGGTGTCAGTATTTATATCACCTTAATGAGACGGCCTGTTGACCCCATTCAAGGTGGCCTGGCTGGCTATATCTCCTGAGATGGTGAACTACATTGAAGTGAGAAGTCCGTTCAACCACTGAGCAGAGCCAAAATGAAAACTAAATTGAAACTGTGGGAGGAAACAACAGTAATTACCTTGATTCATCTTAACTCTCTTTAGAAAATACGAAGTAGGGCTAGTCACACGTGATCCCCGAGGATTTCGCAGTTATGATGATGTGTAAAAACTATGAAATAGAACGGATCTTTCTACTTATGATTTTAAATACTTATCTCGTTTCTTCTCTATTATTTTCCCCCATTTTCTTGCTATGTATAAGCGCAAAATTTAAGGTTTACAATGGAGTTGAGCATTTTGTGCACCTACGTATCTTGTCAAGGTGACAAGGACTTTCCCACTCTCCTTTTGTCCCACTCCCTACCCACCCCTCTCTCCCTCCCCACCCTACTCTTCTCTATTATTATACTTTATAGAAAACATATTTAGAAAGCAAACATTTTCATGTTAAATGGATATCTGGCATCTATATTACGTTTACATTAGAGAAAAAATTGTTATGCATCAAGAAACTGGACCATGGTTTCCAACCCCTTTGCCTAGAGCTTACTGGCAATTGAGCTTATTGGTGATTGAAACATGCACTGTATTTATGTTTATTCAGGGTTTTTAAAATAAACTATGGGTTTGCTGGTGTTTCCTATTAAGAGAAAGAGGAGTTGCTGGCAAAATTGCAGTTCACCTCGAGCTTCTGAGTCCGCATGGCAAAAGCACACGCAGTTTCCAAGCAACTCATCTGCAAATGATGTGATAGACTATTTACGGACTTGTAAAACCTGCTGTTCCATATGTACTGTTAGCTGCTGTCGCAGTAGGTAAGCCGTAACCTTCTGAGCTTCAAACCCTCATCACAGACAGAATCCCTGACATGTGAGTGTGTGTGTGTGCATTTGTACCTGGACACGTGCCTAAGCCTATACATTTAACTGAGTTTATCAAGTTTTGGAACCTATCAATGAAAATGTTGAATGACAGATGAACAAATTTCAGGACGTTTCCTCTACTGACCTTTTCAGCACCCAGGAGAGAGGAAGGCAACCCACAGTGCTGCGTTCGCCCGAGTTCATGAGAGCACGAAGGAAGGAAGGAGTGGTGGGAAACGTGTTTCTGTGAAACACGTTTCTCTTCACCCTTCCCAAAGGAACTGAAACGCGGGATTCCAGAAGGTGCTCTGTCCACAGAGTTCAGGAACCACATGTGAGGTTTTCACTGGTTTTTCTTTCTGATCGCTTTTCCTGTTGTTGATTCTCCTTTTCATTTTCTTTCCTCCCTTCCTCTCTTGCTTTCTGTTTAGCTTTTGTTTTGAGAGTCAGAAGTCCGAGGTGGAAATCCATGATGCGTGCAGCCGGGTGTGTAACATGAAGCCCCCTTGAGCTGGGTCCATGGCAAATCAGCATTTTCCCATTTCAGACTGCATCATAACATCCCATTCTGGACCAGAGCTTCGTGGTCAGGAGCATGATTGCATTAGTTGCAGAGGTGTGATCTCACCGTGTAGTCGCAAGGATCTCTGTGCCAGTCAGCTGTGATTTGAGCTACTGCTGGAACTCTGAGGACAGGAATGCTGTTTGTGGCTAGTGCCCCAGAGAGCTCTTCACCTAGGTTCAAGTCCATCTCTTTTCTATTAAAGAGGATGTTTATCTTATACTAACTCCAAAGTATGACACCAACAATCTCAGGGATATGTGCCAATCTACTCTTGTCCACATTTCCTCAAGTCTTATTAACAACACTGTTCTTTTGATCATTTCAACCCATTTATAAACTGGAAAATATGTAGATTATCACTTTTATTTTCACTTTGAGTGCTGCTGAATTCAAACTTCAGTGCTTCCACTTTAAAAAAGAACAAATAATTCCAAAATAGGAAGAAATTGTGTAAATATCCAAATTATAATTTCTGCATGCCATTTTTCGGAAAGGGAAGTTAACTAATTTATTACTAACTTAACTTCTCAGTAGTGTTTGAAATGACTAAGAAAAATTACAGATTAGCAATAAAATGTTATTTCCATATTTATTATTCCTATATTCAGAGTAAGTCAGGATTTATCAAAAGGCTTGATAATGTATATATTAAATAACTTTGTCATTATTTATAATAGCTATCACTAATTGCCACTTTGGTAATAAGGTGAGAAGGTGGAAAAATGTTAAAATATTAAAATTATTAGGTAACCCAAGTGAGTATAGTGACAATATAATAAAAACCACATATAAATTCTTAAATTGTCTAAAAGCCACATTTTAAGAAGTAGAAAGAAACATTAAATTAATTTCAGTAATATATTGTATATAGTGCAATAGATCTGAAACAAGGATTTGGGCATATAATATTGAAAAGCATTAAGGGAAAGGGAAAGCATCAAAGTCACGTCTGCTTGACCCAGACAGACATAGAATCATGATTTTGTTGATCCCCTATAGAGCTCATAAGCCAAGCAATTTGACACAGTTAACTTTTAGTACCTTATTCATCCCACCCATTTTCAGGTTTAGGTATCAATCACACTTAATATCCAAATAAACACATTAATAAGTTATTAATTCTGCCTAATATAATAAAATAGACAGTAAAACTTAACTGCCAAAGGAAGGAGTACCATTTAATTATTGAATTTTGGTGGGGCTTAAGACCCAACATTATAAAACCAGAAATTTCAAAAGAAAAGCAAAAGCGGTGATGATAATGCTTATTGAATAAGAAAGTCCATTGAGTGTATTTTACATATATTATATCATATTGCTCTTATAGCCAACTTCCGAGGTATGCAAGATTATTTTTCTACTTTATAAAAAAGAAAAGCGTGTGGTGGTGCATGTCTGTAATCTCAGCACTTGGGAGGCTGAAGCAGATGGATGTACTTGAGTGTAAGGCCAGCGCACACCGTATAGATGAGTTCAGGACCAATCTGACCACAGAGTGAGACACTGTCGCAAAAAAGAAAGAAAGAAACAAAGAAACAAAGAAAGAAACAAAGAAACAAAAAAAGAAAACAAAAAAAGAAAAGGGAGGTAATTTTGCCTTGGCAATGCTTGGTCAATTTAGAATCCTAGCTAAAACTGTGCATCTCAGCCCTGAAACTTAGGTAGAAAGTTTAGACATTACATCACCAAGTAGTAACGGAGTCATCGAAGGTTACTAATTTACAGACACAAATAAACTTCCTTTACTTCCGTAGTGTCTTAGTTTTATTGTTGTTGCTGGGACATAACACTCAACATCCGCAACCTAAGGAAGAAAAGGTATATTTTAGCTCAAATTTCAGAGATTTCAGTTCATTTATTGGTGGCTGGCGATAACAGATGGTCCTGGTGCAGACCTAGCCAAAGAGCAACTGTTCAAGGAAGCCAGGAAGCTGAGGGAGAGGAAAGGCAGAGGTGGCCTATTTACCTTTCCGGGTCATACGTCAGTGACCTACCTCTTCCAGGTCAAGCCCCAGCGATCTGGCCCTGCCTACGTCTGCAGGCCCCATCTCTCAACAGCACAGAAAAATCAATGTATTAACTCTATGATTTAATCACTTTCCAAGCTTGAGCCTTTAAGGAGACATTCCAGATCCATTCCCTAACAAATGGTAGATAAATATCTTTGTTTAAGTTTTATTTATTGTTTTTTCTTAGTATCATAGTGTTGTATAATATGGGACTACTACAGTTATACTCAAGGAAAGAATTTTCAAAACTCAATAGCCATAATATTGAGTATATTTATGGCACTCTGCTCCATATTGACAATACAAATTTTGAGTACCCTCGACCTTCTCCCTTCAGTAAAACTTACTCCAGACAAGAAGATATTTTATCCAAAAAAAGATGTCTAACACGATACAGCAAATACAAGCACAGCTCAAATGAGAGAGAACTCAACTTGTGTAAGAAAGACATACTGCTTCAGAGAAGGTTGTGCAGTAGGGTGGCTCGGCGCAATCAGGAGGAAAACATATGAGAGGATAGATTCTGAGTAGTCAGAGGAGCACAGTGACATTGGCAGAAATGCAGCACACCTGAAGAGTCCTGTACGTGAACCCACAGATGAGTATTCTGGCAGATTGAGGCTTGGGGTGTGCCTGGGGAAAGGTAATAAGTAATACAGGTTGAGATAATCAAGATAAATTAGAATTAAAATACCAAGTGGTGTTAAATTGTGACTAGAAACATGTTTCTTAAGATATAATCTATGGGGTGGGGGGGGGGGAAGCAGGTAGCAAGTTTAATACAGGTGAAGATATTCTAAAATAAGTAGGGAATGTTCCACAAGACTTTGAAAAGACAAGACAAATAAACTGCGCATTAAGTCAAAAAAAATCCCCTGTGAATTCAAATTTATCTTACTGTTACAAATTGGATGAACTAAAATAGTCTGTAAAATTAACATTCAAAGCCACAGAAAAGAAATGCGTGTACACCCTGCCATATGCCATCTGAGCTTCATTTTTGAAAGATGGACAAGCTTCATATACTGATCAGCATTTTTTTCAATTAATTACCCAATTACTACACAAATTATATACTTGCTACAAGTTGTGCTATTTTAAGATATTTAAACCACTTCTCTTTCTTGTCTGCTTAAAAAAAATCTTCTGTATTGATTGCACATGGCTGACACTCTGCATTTTAAGATTTTAACTTAATTTATAAAGTTTAGTTAGACATTTATTATATATTTTCCTCTTTACAAGTGTTATGGGGTGGAATGAGATTACTCACACACACAAACACATATACACACAAGGACTTCAAATAATATTCTAATTTTTCAACAAATAAATTTGTTGATATATAACATTATATCAAAAGATTATATATGTATATATATATATATATATATATATATATATATATATATATATGAGATCTGTAAGTAAATTCTCTCTAGAGGAATTAGACTTTTGTTACCACAGGAATTAACTTTAGTCTTTCTTACTAAATATCTCTAAAACGAAAAAAGCTAATGAATGATGATTTTTTTTGAATCATGGTACAGAAGCATAGAAACCAGTAACTTATAAATCACTTAACATTTAAATCCATTCTAGTACAAAAGAAAAAAAAACAGTGAGTGACCCTAGCATGTGTCTGTGAGTTCTCGGTTCCCTATCTGAATCATCACCTAAGTAAATGCAGCAGCACTCCTGAAAAAAAGCAATGACACTTCGCAAATTCTACTCTAGCTAGCTTGAAATACTTAACAAGCAAAGGTCGGTTGAAGCTTTCTAAGAATCCCTCTCTCTACAAAATAACTCAAACTAGAATTTCCCTAAACAGCAATCACCTTCTCCTGCTTGTACCATCATTTGTGCATGTTTTTGAGACAGGTGTGTGTGGTGGTTTGGACCTGGGGTGTCCCCCGAGAGCCTCATGTCCCTATGGATACTGTGTAGGATTTGGAGATGGGCCTGGCTGGAGAGAAGACATTAGAGCTTAACCTGGAGCGAGGGGCGTGCGCTAGTCCGCCCTTCCTCCCAGTCTTTCCCTCTCTCTGTACTCCATGTTGTGAGGGTCTCTGCAGCTCTGACCCCAGTCTCCCCCCCACACACCCTCCTCTCCAGCCCTGACATGTGCTTCCACCATTTTCCAGCTACTCCCTGTGAATGGACTGTGACCCTCGGAAACCGTAAACTACAATAAATCTTTCCTCCCTAAGTTGTGGATGTCGGGTATTGAGTCACAGCAACCAAAAAATAACTAAGATGATGTGGTTTACATAAACTGGAGCAGACTACTGTTCTCCATCCTTTTAGAAATCCCGTAGAATATGCAAGCGTGTTTACAAAAGTCAGAGGAGCACAAGAAAAACCAACCTGACATCTTGGGATCAATAAACCATAGGCACGAAAATTGAAAATCCTCCCTATGTATACTTATAATCTTCTCTCGTCCCAAATGTCAGTAATTGCAAGAAAGTTAGTTTTGAGCATGATAGCTTTTTGAGAAAACAATATGCAAATACCCCATTCAATATATGTATCGATTGCTTGAATCTTCCAAATATCAGAAATACGAAACTATGAAATGAATATTTGAGCTAAGAAATGTTATCAGTAGCAAACCCA
This sequence comes from Ctenodactylus gundi, assembly GCA_004027205.1. Lineage (NCBI taxonomy): Eukaryota > Metazoa > Chordata > Mammalia > Rodentia > Ctenodactylidae > Ctenodactylus > Ctenodactylus gundi. The sequence continues at coordinate 153,355 of PVKB01001058.1, forward strand.
GGAGTAACTGTGTGCGCTCACCTACTTTGGGCACTTAGAACTGCCCGGAAACACCTTTCCTGCGGGACACTGGGGAGGGAACAGGAGGGCTAGTTGGCCTGGCGGCACACAGACTTGTCTCTTCATTGAAATCGCTGCCGCAGCTCAGGCCTTCAGCTTTCAGATTGCCAAGGAGAGGCATTCTCGCCCCCACGCCAGCACATCTCAACTATAGATTTTACAAAATTCCAAGTGCAGATGAAAACCTGTTATATAACGACATGAAGGACTAAGGTGGTAGCAGCCGCAGCATTTGTAATGGAAATGTGTGGGTGCTCTGGGTGGAGAGCAGGGGGTCAGCTTTGAAGAGCAGCTCCCCCTCCATGTGGCCTGCACGTGTCCCGTTGTGGTTACTAAGCTCACATCTGCTGGTTTGGGGTTTTTGGATGCTTTAGTATCCTCTAAAAATATTTAATTATCTAGCACCGGGAAGAAAAAAAAAAGGTCGGAAAAACATAAAAAGAAAATCACACAGGCTACTTTTAAATTTTTTGTGATAGCCCCAGGTAGCCAGTACCTAGGAGACCTGGTATAGATTTTTCTCCTCGACACAGACGGCTGGTACTTTCAGTGCTCGGGGTGGGGAAACTTAGCGTGAGAAGGAGAAGATGCCCCACTCCCTCGACGGCTTCACAGTCACAAGTGAATAATTCACCCTGTAAATCCAAAGGAATAATAAACGGCCCTCACGGAACCGCCTGGCGCTCTTCTAGGCCTGCCCCTGGTGTGGTTGCGTGCACACCCCACTGCCGGGTTTCTGGGGGGGGGGGGGAACAAGGTTTACAAGCGTGGAAGAAGGGGGCGGGCCAGAGAGAAGGCTCCTGCTGGGTCTCCGGAAAGCTGGAAACCTGTGTGGCTTTGATAATGTCGTAATTTGAAGACAGTCCATGTCAAAGACAAAGACATATGTAACTGTTAAAGAATACGTTAAAGGTTAAGCTACCTGTAACAATTGTAGTTTATAAAAACAAATTCAAATATAATGCAAAAATGTTACAAATTGTAGTCATAGATGCTTACTGTTATATTTTTAGGTACATGGACACATCCTCTAAATATTGTGAGCTCATTTGTAACAAGCTCAGTCTTGCTCTCTCTCTCTCTCTCTCTCTCTCTGTACTCGGGGTAGAATACACTTCTGTCTAGAGTAGATACTTAATAAATTGTTAATAATATGTTTATCCATGCAATTCAGCAGCTTGCTGGCATGCGCTGTGAAGTTCTACTAATGCAGATCATGTTTTTAAAGAAATTATCACACTAGGAAGGTAAATAAGTCACGCAAAATACGTTTGAACATAAGACAGGACATACTACGGGAAACTGAAAAGGTGGACGTGGGAACACAGACAGCGTCGAGTCACAAGTTCCAAGAAAGAAGACAGGAAAAGGGACAGAGCTCCCTCCCACAAAGGAGCTGAAGGCTGTTGTTGCACAAAAAAAATACCTAATCAACGATGTAATATTATTTTGGAAACAAATATGATAATAAAAAATTTCACATGAAAAAATATTAGGTTTCACGGAACACAGGAATGGCTGAAAAAATGTTTCGAGATTTTTTATGACAATCTATGCGATATTATCTTTCCAGCAATCTTTTTCCAAGCAATGTCACTCACATATTCACAGCGTGCAAAGTTTCTTTTAAAAAACCTTTTCCAAATAACTATTTTATCACGGCGTACTAAAAGCACAATAAGTTATTAAAAGTAAATGACACACACTCTGTGGTCTCAAGATCTTGCATTTATTAAAAGTCTGTCAGGGAAGAGAATGTCCAGCCTCCAAAATCCCTGTGAGAGAGCTAACTGGAAAAGGGAAACAGAAGTGAAGAAGTGGGGAGCATGTGGGGGTGGGGACTAGAAAGAAGCGAGAAGGAGACGCCTGGGATGGGACACGGGACGTGCGCCAACCCCCAGGTTTACCGTAACTAACTACTATGTACCACAACACATCGAATAATTTTAGGAAATTTTAGTTTTTAAAAAGAAATCATTAGGCAATCATCATGTTGGGAGTGAGTTCATTTTACAGTATTCAAATGTTTTACCAAATACAGCAGGCTAATTTTGAAGTTGTTACTTTCATATGGGTCATAAATAATCTCATAAACACCCAAATGGCCCTTGGCAGATAAAAGGTTCCCCACCTGTAATAATCATGAACATAGAAGCTGCTGATTGTAGACATCCGTAAAGTTGGGTTTGACTCTTCTATTCCTTTTTAATGGGAACTTCTCCCTTACAGAACTTACCAATTTTATCTGTACTAAAATATAGGTGATCTCTACCTTAGCAATGCCAGCTGCTTCTAACACTAGTTAAGCCCACAGGGCCTCACCTGTGCTACTGTAAGGCTGCCTTTTCTTCACTTTTCAAGCTCTTTGCCTAAGATTATGTGTAAAGTTGAGGCCTCATTTCTCACATTAATACCACATGTAGTAAAGTTTTTCTTGACTGCAAATTAAGCCGAAATGCAAATGCTTTTAGTAGACACCCGTTGCGCATGTGCAAAACAACTGCACAACACGAGTCACACTGCCAGGATTCCTTGGAAGGCATAGTTTCATAATCGTTACTAAGACTGTGTAAATCACAGTAAGGGAGATGACACGATGAGTGACTGGGATTTCCCGTACAATAAAATGAACCAGGAAAATTTTTGAGTTGTGATTGTGAACCCTGTGTTTTCTTTTGGTATGGATTCATTTTAGCAACCTTGTAATCTAGTCTTATATTTGAGCTGTGTTTCAGTTGTGGATAAACAAGAAACCCAAAACTTTTCAATCCGTAGACACAAGCATACAGGACTGAGTAGAGCAAAGTGTAAAATTCGGAGATTACTTAAACCAAAATGTATAAATTTGATAGAGAAAAGGCAAAGGGAGTGGAAAAGAAATGAGAGTAGTTAGAGAACACATTATGTGCAGGAAGTTATGTATCCCACTATTGCCTGAGCAGGCATCATCATAGTTTGATGTGTTTCCAAATTTTTCTACTTAACATGAGCCTGCTAAAACTTGTAACTTATCTAGAATTATTAATGTTTACACTGGTACAAAAAGTGACATTGTCTTCTCATTATTGCCAGAATGCAACTGTACATTGCAGACACTCTGTGGCCACCCACAATCATGGTTACTCCTTTTCAGGTGTATGTTAGCCAGTGCTGGACAAGGTTGCTGGCTTTAAAGAGAGGTAAATCTTGAGGCGGGACCTTGTCCTTTCTGGTGCTATTAGAGCCCCGGTGTGCTTATTAATCTGCTCAGGGGTTCGTGTTCTCCTTCAAATGCTTCACTCACATACAAATGGGCCACATAAAAACGACATTCATGTACTTGATTATTCGATTTATTTTATTGTGATTTTTGAGAGAAAATGGGGATCTGCACATGGAAATCGAGGCTGTAGGTGAAAGTCTGTCAGTGCAATCTTCCTTTTCCTCTTTCATGTGCTATTTTCCCAAAGCTGTTTTGCACTGACTAGTTGCACGGGTGTAGTTCCCATTAAAACAAGCCTGACATTTCAACAAAAAACAAATTGTGCCTGAAATTGGAACTATTAAAATTCTACTGTGGTATCCAGAAGTTAGCAGTGACACTGCTGAGGGCCTGGGAGGAGCAAATGATGAAGATGTGGGACACGGGGCGTTCTGTTTGTCATGGCACATGTAACATTTTTAAGCTCTGGAAGCCCCCTCCCATAATTCTGTCAGTTTATAACTTGTAAAACGAAGGTTGGCGCAAGCTAGCTGTGCATCGCTTTGAAAGATTTCCTTAGGAACCAAGTTTTCTCAATGACAAATATAGTCATCTTCAAACTAATCACAATTTTCCTATTCTGTGTAGGATATTTACCATGCCACGCTGCAAGTACCAGGAAAATAAGCATTTTCATCCTCTAAAAGTTATCTATTCTTTAAAAAAAAGTCAATATTCAACAAAGAATGTTCCTTCTACCCAACTCTTATGTATTGATTGGGGGAATAGCAGTTTTTAACACAGGCAAGAAAAAGACAAAATTAGTGCAAGGATTCAAAGGAAAGTTTAAAGTCCTTACAAAATAACCTCCTTACAAAGTGTCCATCGCTGCTGCCATCAGCAATAACTCTCCCCTGGTTTTCAAATAGCCCTCTACAGGGCATCGTCCATTCACGACAGCCAATGAGCCTTACTTTCCATGCGTGTGTGCACACATTTTACACCAATCCACTCTTTTTCCTATACACAACAACTTGAGCTCTCAAAGTGACTCAGTTCCTTCAGATAAAATTTGCCAACTTGAGTTCTTAACACAGAAGAGGAGAGCTAATGTGTTCCAATTTCAAATCAGAGGTACGTGAGCAAGGAAACCGATCTCTTTAGCCAGACAAACCAAGTCTCGATTCCACATCTCACCTGCCGGACTCAGGGAACAGACCGAGCAGGCCTAGGGCAGGGTGGTGGCTTGGGCCTGCCAAGGAGGCATGCTAGGCAAGCGCAGTGGCTGAGGCAGGAAACTTGGTGTTTTACGTCTGTGCTGCCATGATTGGCACCCACATGGAGTGGGCAAGAGGAGGCAGGAGGTTGTGTGAGAAACAGCTGAAGATAAACAATAAATAATCTGAAAATTCGCATGCAAAAAGGGGTCTGCTTGCATCGTAAAGACAGCACAAAGATTCAGTGTACTCTGTTTAACAGCTAGAAAAATCCCCTGCACTCCAACTGAGATGAATTCAAGATAGGGCAATTGTGGCAAAAAGTTAAGAGAGTATCTACTTGTGTTTTGCAAGACTATTGAGTTCTGAATATTTCTCACACTGTTAATTATCTTCTCTATCTACCGTACCACTCGAAAGTGAGACGTGATTTGGGAGGCTGTGCAGTCACGTAAATGCTCCTCCTCAACGGGCTGGCCTCGCGGTGCATTCCTGAATAAAAAGCTGTGGTAAAACATCTCTTCTCACATCCCACAGCTCATCACTGTCATGTCACACAGCCTCTCTGCTGGGGTCTTCACTAAAGAAGCACATGACCAGTTAATTGTTTACAACTGCCTTATTGTTTTAACGTACACAAACTGACCCCAGCCATCCGATTCACGGGGAAGCCCACGTGGATTTAGTTCTCTGAATAGCGATCAACCAGGTTTTCTAAACTACATAATCAGAAGGAATTCATCCTAACTCCTCGTGTCCTACGGCACATTATTTTGAGTGTGGGCGTGGAACAGGCACATTATGCTGGTGGAACAGAAGTAGAGGTCCTAGTGTCATCAGCTAAAAATAGACCATGGCTCAGATTCAAAGTGCATATGCAAAAACAGACTGGCATTTTGTGGAGCTGCCACATAGTTAACTCAAGGCAAAAGATTTCCCAATCAAACTGCCACTTTTAAAGTACATATGGTAATGGGTTTTTTTGAAAGGTAATAGCAACGTGAAGTTTTCTGGTTTTCCAGGGGAAAAAAAAGAGCATATTTGGGAGAAGTATTTTTCTAAAAGTACAATAAGATTGTTATGAAGTTTGATTTAATTTTGCTTCAAGAGCTCAGTTCCCACGGTGTGCACTTTAAGGTAGCTCTTTACACACATTCCTACACTGCCTCTCATGTTCGTACTTTCTATCATCAATTGAACTTAAGCTGTATCTAATACTCTGCTTAATGAACGAGTTAACATATGTGTAATGAACACTTCTCACTCGAGGTGACACATTATTTCGTTACCTAAACATTGTTCAGTGCCGGTTAGTATGTGCATGCTTGTTTTTAAATAAAAAATTTAAAAATGTAGTCATATTTGGGTGATGGAAATCTTTCCAGTTCCTCTGACAATCTGCAAGTTCATTGTGAACATCACAAACTAGGTAAGGGGAGCCGAGAGAAGCAGGAGGCAGTGACGACTTAGGAACAAATCGTGAGTGATTCAGTTGAGGGAGCCATCCTCTGGTAGGACTGGACATTACTCTACGTAACAGGATGGAAACATTTGTATTGATGAACTTCCTGAGGGAACTCAGACACAAGGGATTGGTCTGCAGAGAGGATTAAGGTTCCTGTACTCGTTTGAGTCAACCTTAAGACCCTCAGTGTGTATTTTGGTTTTATTGGGCTTTATGTTCCTCATAAAGTTCATCTGTAGGACAAGGCTTTTATTAATGAAACAGGCCAAAGTAATTTTCCAAGGCAAAGTAGGAAATGATATCCAAAGTATTTCCCACAGTAATCTCAAATATAATTGTTATGGGTACTTCAGATAGTGGCAAAATTATCAATTTATTCCAGCTCATGAGACTTTCTTTGTGAGTACATAAACTTTTATTATAACTCTTTCATGTTTGAACACCTGAGTAAGAAATTTTAAGATTTTAAAAATTATATCAGATTGAGTTATTTTAAAGTGACATTTTACATTATGTTATTTGGAAGCTACCTTACTCTTTAGAAAATTGCTTAAGTATAAACACTCTGCCACACCCTTCCGCTATGATGCTCCTGTCTTTGAGCCAGGTGTGGACTGAATCCCCAAAAATCAAGAGCCAAATTAGAGCTCTCCTTTAAGTTCTACGTGTCAAGTATTGCATCTTAGCAATGAGAAATGAACTAGTAAGTGTGACCACAGCAACCCTACCTAAAGCACATTCTCAGATTAAGAGTAGTACTCCTTAGCAATATTACCAGCCCATTACTATGAAAAAGCCATGGCAGCTATTTGCTAAGTGCTCCTTAGATATAACTTAATCCACACCACAGAGCGAACTTAGTCCTGTCCTTTTCTTCTCAGTTTATAATAAAGGGCTTAGAAGGGATGAAATTCTAGGCATCTTTTGCATAGCTGTCCTCTAGGCCAGTGGTACCAAACCTTTTTGACACCAGGGACTGCTTTAGCTGAAGACCATTTGCCCAAGGAAGAGGCATGAGATTTCTTGACAGTAGGTTCTTGGAGGACAGCTTTTTACCTTTCTCTTGTTTTATTGATGCACATACAGATAGCAAACAATAACCACCATATAGAATGCACTGTAAAAGAATAAACTCCTTCTTCTGAGAAAAAAATAGGATTTTTCAATGATTGCTTGATTTAACCATCTTTATATCTTTTGATTAAACATAGCACATTAATCTGATGGTTTTAATCTCTGATTATGTATGCCCACTCATGCGTGTGGACACACACTTCCATGTTCAAATTTTCAGGTCACATACAAAGATTATTCACATTAATGTTGACCATCTTTCTAGAGGAATTCAATATTACCCAATTTGATTAATTCCCCCTTAATCTAATTTAGGGTTAAAGACAGCAATTTCTTTTTCCCCCAAAGATTTGTGTGTGTGTGTGTGTGTGTGTGTGTGTGTGTGTGTGTGTTTGTGATACCAATGATTATATTAAACTTGCGGCGTTGGTATACGTGCATATCCTACAAACACTGCCCTTCCTTCCTCTCCTCCATCCCTCCATCTGCGTCCCCTTCCATTTCCCCTCCCCCTTTCCACAAATCCACCCTCACTTCCTGCCATCTGTCTTACCCAGCTCCTTTATTCATTTAAAATTTTAATTTCTCATATTAGCAAAACCATGCAATATTTAGCTTTCAAATATGATTTACCTCACTAAGCACGAGGGTCTCCAGGTGCATCCATTTACCTACAAATGACTCAAATTTATCTTTCTTTACGGCACAGTCGTACTCCATTGCATATATATATATATATATATATATATATATATATATATATACCACATTTACTTTAGCTATTGGTCTGTTGAAAGACATATTATTGGCAGATTTCATGATTGGCTAAATGGACATTTGAAATGGAAAGACAATTTTCAAGAGAAAAAATACTAATGATCAACAAATATGTGAGAAAAACATTCTGCATCCTCAGCTAGTAGAGAAATACAAATCAAAACAGCACCAGTGTTCCGTTTCACCTCTGTAAGAACTGCTATTATCAAGGGTGCAGAGCAGAAGGAACCCTGCTGCATTACAGGTGGATGTAGTACAATCATCATGGAAATTAGTATAGAGATTCCGGAAAACTGATATCCCATTTGACCCAGCTATATCTCTCCTGGGTCTTTTTCCAAAACAGTTAAAAGCCCCAGTGTAACAGAGATACACACCTACTCACGTTCACCGCTGCACAACGGATAGTGGAGAATGAGTTCAAAATGGCCAGGAGTAGCCAGAGGGTGAGCTGGGGGCAGAGCCCCACCTTTGTCAGTCAGTAGCCACACTACACCCTCGCAGGAGGGTGCACCCTACTACTCCCTGCTCACCTTCGCTAGCCACTCATCTCTCCGGGCAGCTGGTCCTTTGGAGGCCATGGACCAGTCTGGCCAGTGTCCCCAGAAATCAGGGACCCCTGTCCTGGGCAACCTCGGCAAGAAAAAGGCATTTCTCCCCGTATAGGAAGAGAACAGTGGCAAAAGCTCCCTTGGCACATCTAGGTACGAAGCCAGTTATGCGTTTCTTTCCAGCATATTGATTTGTTCCCGAAACAACATTAACACCTTTCATCTACTAATTAGATTATTGGATATTTGTATATTTTGTAGATTAAGAATATATATTTCATTTGAATGTTTTAAAATACTTTACCTCAAAAAATGATCTTTGTGTTTTAAGAAATCATGCAAAAATATTAACTAATCATACTACTTTCAAAGATATCCTAAAATGTCAACTTAAAAAATACTGAAATATTGACTGAGTTTAGGAGTTAATAAAGTTTACTAATTATGTGTGCCCTCATTTTTGTATAAAGAAGGAAGCATAAATAATCATTGGTAGCTTTTTCCAAAAGAAAGAAAAGAAAACCAAGATCCTCAGGGCCACTGTCTCCTAAAGAATGACTGCGGGTTTTCTCAGCCCGGAGGGCTTGGATTCCGGGCATCCTCTCAGGAGGGCAACACTTCCAATGACCCCGGAGGAAGGGTTCTTATTGGAGGTGAGCAAGCAAACCTGAGGCGACAGTATCCCCTTCCTGTTTACCTTTTAATGTGAGCCAATAGTTTCTCAAATTTTTCATTTTTTCCCACCTAAAAATAAGCTAATGTTGCAAGTGAGCTGTAAAGTTCATCCCTCTACCTTCTCTGTTTAGAACCCCAGCCTGGAAGGGTTCAGTCCCCATACTAAACCTTGATGTGGGCATAGCAGGGGTTTTTTTGTTTGTTTGTTTGTCTTTTGTTTGTTTTTTTTAACCCTGAAGAAAAAAAAAGGCTAGAAATTTCATCTTAATAAGGCAAGTCTACTCATTTGCTACAACTCCAGCCACTGTACACAATCGTTCTGTGCATCAATTTAGTTTTCTCAGAAAGGAAAATAATGACTGGATTCTACCTCTTCACATGTGGTAAGATCACGAATAACCATTTCTTAAGGAAACGCTTCTATTGGTGAATGACCAAACACGCATGGGCAGCATAGCATAATACTCTGAAGAAATATTTAGAAAAACGTAAAAGCTTAGGAAAATTCACCAAAGAATTTCAGACCTGGGAAGCCAGTACACTAATAGGCTTCTGAAATAATGTTTAAATAATACAACTTTAGCTCTATCCAGACATGCTATTACAGCAATCAGAAATTATTTTTATTCCTTCATGCTCAGACTTCTTCCTAGGAAGTTACATCTAAAAAACACAGGATGTCAAGCTGGTGAATTGCTCTGGTGAGGCTCAAACTTGTGATCCTCCTGCCTCAGTCTCCCTAAGTGTTGGGGTTACAGGCCTGTGTTACCAGGTCCAGCTACATCCACAAGTCACTTTCTAAGACATTGTACACAACAGGTAAGCTTTCTCAATCCCTGTGTGTTGAAATTACTTTATTGTGTTTTTATTTTTGATGGCTTTAATGGGTTATATGATAGAGGCAAAAATTATAAGTAGAACATGATACTCTCTTTGAATTTTGAAGGTTAACGGCTGTCACCCAGCTTTTGGTAGGTAACTAACGAATTACCTAATATCAGTCTGATTCTTTTTATATACACATATACCTCTGAGATATTGTGTGTTTGGTACCAGCACACTGCAAATAAATAAATAAATAAGCCACACAATTTCTTCAGTGTTTTGATTTCCCAGTGCATGTTGAAATCATATTTACAGCATAATTTACTTTATTAAATTTTTAAAAGCATTAAGTCTGAAAAATACATGCCTTGATTTAGAAATAACTTATTGCTAAAAAATGCTATCAAACCTTTGGGCTTCAGTGAGTCATAATCCTTTGATGGAGGCTCTTGTCTTAACACTGATGACTGACAAATGCTTCCAGCAGTATTTGTGGAAGGATAAAATAGCTGGACAATTTCTTAAAATAAGACAATGAATTTTGACACACTGATTTCACTCTGCCTTTTATGAAACATTTCACTGTAGCAAGTGATGCCGTTCAGTAGAATATTACCCATGGGAGGTCAAAAATAGAGCCCACCCTATCAGGCTGAGCTTCTGGTGCAGCCACTAAATTTACATAATATTCTCAATCCTTTGTTGCCATTGCACTAATGCTCACAGCAGCTGCACCAGGGGTAGATTCCATCTCAGGAAACCACTTTCTAAACTGAGTGTGGTGACACATGCCTTTCATCCCAGAACTCTGGAATGCTGAGACAAGGATCGCAACTCCGAGCCCTGCCTGGGCAACTTAGTAGCTAAACCAGAACCTCTCACAACATTAAAAAAAAGAAAAGAAAAAAATAGCAAGGGCCGGGGATATAGCTCAGGGTGGAGGTCCTGGGTTACATTCTTCTCAAAGAAAGAAAGGAAGAAGAAACAAAGAAAGAAAGAAAGAAAGAAAGAAAGAAAGAAAGAAAGAAAGAGAAAGAAAGAAAGAAAGAAAGAAAGAAAGAAAGAAAGAAAAGGAAGGAAGAGAGAGAGAGATTACTTTGCTCACACATAAGAAGGTCACATCAACCACTAACTTTTCACCATGAGATTCAAAGGTTAAGTTAGTGTCTTTGGGCTCTACTTGGACTTCGAGTTCTGTGTCAATTCCTGGTGTGCCTGCACTTGCTTTTCCATTGTAGTATCAGAATCTGGGTAGTCACCCCAGAGCCTCGGAATCCACTTCTCCCAAGCTCTCCTCACCCTGATATTTTGGCCTCCTCTCCTGGATCGCGAATGCTTGCCTAGCATCCGGAGGCCAGCCCTCCCCAGAATATTTCCAATTTCCTTCACCAAGAGTCGTCCAAAGAATCACTCCTTTTTGCCAATCACCTTACAAAGAACACACTTGGAAGTCAGAATAACTCTTTGATCCATGGGCTGAAAAATAAATATGGTGTTATCAGACATGAAAACATCAATGATTTCATTTCTATGTCCATCAGAGCTCTGGGGTGGCCCCATATGTTGTTGATGAGAGGTAGTATTTGAAAGGAACTTTTTTTTTTTGAGCAGATCTCAACAGTAGGCTCAAGCCATGGAGAGTAACGTGTTTTAGACAGATGTACTGCCACCCAGGTTTTCTCGTTCTATTTATAGAGCACAAGTAAGGTATATTTTTATGGGCTATTACAACAGTAACATCAAAAGTCACTGATCCCAGATCAAAAAATATAATGAAAAATATGAAATACTGACAACATTACAAAAATGTAACACAAAGACCTGAAGGAAGTGCTTGATTTTAGCAAACCAGCTACCAATATACTTGTTTCACATGGGGTTGTCACTGAACGCCAATTTGCATCACCTGTAAAGTGTAAAAAAAAAAAAAAAAAGGAAGCCCGCTGACAGCAGGAATTCCTGCACTGACTCCCAAATCATAAGACGAGAAAAGTATCTGGGAGAGAGTTCGTAGGGAACCTGACTCTCTCCTTAAAGTTTAGAGTTATAAAAATCCAGTGATTTAATGGCCAGGAGAAAACACTGAAGGAAAGGGGAAGAACCCCAGAGGTACAACCTGCTCGTGCCGATATGAGGGGAGCAAAACCATGCTGCTTCTGTCGTCGGGTTTTCCCCATTGGCTCACTAAATATCACAGGAAACAACCTGGCTACGATGGCCTGACAGGCACCTGTCTGAGAAGACTGCAGTGTAAGGCTGTGGCATCAAAAAGAAGATAAAAGGGAAGACCACTATTAGCAGGCCAACGATGGGCGTGAAGGTTTGCCATCAGGGTGCACAATGAAGACTTTCAGCCCAAAGAGCATAGAAGCGGATCTGGATGCATCCTAAGACATGCAAGTGCCTCACAGAAGAGAGACAGTATCTGCCAGAAAGTCAAGTTGGTGGCCAAGAAAGCGCCATACAAACATCAGTAGCAAAATGAAAAAACATTGATTTTCTTTGCCACTTTCTTCCAACTCTAATTTTAGAAGAGCTAAAGACACGATAGTGAAGAAAGGGACAGACATGTAAGAACTGGGAAAACAGGTGAATTTCCAAACCTATTTTCTTTGAATCTTGCCACAGGTGTCCCAGAATGGTCAGCCCTCAACTAGAACCAGAAGCTGGGGAAAGGCAGTCTCAGTCATTGCGATGACAATAAAACAGGAATTATGGTCTGAGTTACTCTAACTAGAGAACTGCCTATTAGATACAGCTGGGATGTTGCCAGGCTGGGTAAGGAATATTTGACATTGTACACTTGAGAGGACAGAAAAAATTTAGAGCTGCATTTTTTTGTATCACCACTAATCTGAATCTACTCACTAAATCATTACAATTTTTAACTTTATTGTTCTAATAACATCATGATAGGAATGCTTGATGAGCACGTGTGCTCCATTCAACACTCTAGAGGTTCTAAAAATCAGTCATTTTTAAAAAATTGATTTAACACTGTTTTTCTATCTTTTCCTAATTATTCTTCTACTTTATTCTGTTCTGTAAATCTGAAAGCGATTGGAACTCTGAGCTGTGAAGCCAGCAAGTTCAAAGCTAAGACAGTCTCCTAACTCCTGACACCTAGTTTGGATAAGGTTTCCCACAAGCTCTATTTAAATAAAAGTAAACACATTGTTTCAGTTTTAGGAGATGCATTTTACACAAAGATATACTTAATGATACAAATGCCTAGGTTGCACATTAAGTAATTAAAACCCAGAAAATTGCAAAGAATAATACGAACATATTAGCAAGGTGTGGATGACCAAGGTTGAGGATGTAAGGTTGGGCCTTTACCAAACACCACAGGTCAAGTAAAGACACAGCCCCCATTATTTTAGGGGCTGCCTCTCCACACATGCCACTGCTGCACTTGCCAATAAACAAATGTGTGCGTATTAGCCACGTCTAATATTTCTTCATTGCTACTTGAATGTTAGCATTATAAAAAGGAAGAGTTTTTAGCCACAAAACATAGTAAGAAAATATTTATAACTTAGTGGGAAATACAAATATAATCTATTTTTCTGTTGTGCTCAGGTTTCCAAAGGTTATCCCATTGTCTCATGCATACAACAAAGGAAATACTTATGGTGATTTGAGAATTTTTTAATTTATAAAAGGCAGGACTCTAGCGAATTTGTTCAAGTCAATAGATCAGGCATGACAGATTTATTAAATCAGATAAAGAGCCATCCAGCTCAAAAAACTATGTATCTAATGTGTACTTCATTATATGGAACCAAGAAATTCTCTCCATTGGTAACTGACTGGAGAAAATCACAAATAGTTTTTAATCCTTAAGGGCAAGGAAATCTATCATTTTGTGTGATGTCCTAGCCTACATAACAGGTCTAATAAAATTGGTCTTTAGTAACTTTGGGTACCATTTAAACCAATATTATCAGCAATGAAGACAATATTAACAGTAAATTTTTCAAAATTTTTAATACAGAAGAATGTAACAGATCATCACATTACATATAGCAGTGGATATTTATAAAATATGTACTTTTAAGAATGCATGAGTGTTGAGGAAATGGGGCAACTTAAACTGATGACTTGAAATCGTGTGTCTGAGGTTATGATCACATAATTGTAACAAGAGAGGGTTTCTGTAAACCGTCAGAAACAACTATCCACGTGTATTTCTGATTTTCCCAAGCGAACGTGAACAGATGTTGTGGTGGGAGGCAGAAGGCCATCGCGAACGACGCCGAGCACACACTCGCCCCTGTAAAGTGAGTGGCTCTTTCTGTGACTGAGAATAAGGTGTTCTAAAATTGAGCTCTACAGAGAAGTAAGAAAACACTATGTTGTCAATGTCCCTTGGCAGCCATGCCCTTTGAGATTCCTGAGGGCTATAATGGGATGTTACAAAGGCCAGTTTTCCCTAAGTGCACAGGTGGGTTGCAGACTTCTTAAGCCTCTCAGAGCACGTTGGACAGTTTTAGTACAGAAGAAACTGGATGAGTTGAGAGTAGCAAGGGCTCTTCCTTCCTTAAGCACTCCATGTCTGAACTTTCTTTGGCCCAAAGCAATGGAGGACAGATTCAAGGTGGACAGTATTAATAGATACTCTAGATAACTCGAAGGCGAGTTCATTACACACTGGTTACCAACTTGTCCAAACAGAACATGCTCGAACAACAACTTACAAGATGCAGATTTATTACTTACTGATTGTAGCAGGGACAAAAGAAGCCTTGGGCCCATGACAGCCAGGTCCCCACGTCTCCACTTCTGCCCCTTCTACGGTGAGGACCGAGTTTCCTCTGCCCATGTTCTTGTACACAGTTGAAAAACTCTGAGTCTGCACTCTGAGTTGTGTCTATACTTGTGGAGCTCTGGAGATCACTGGATGAAAATGTGGCTATACATCCTGATTCCAAAAGAAACATAAACAAAGTGTCCTTTCTTAAAAGATGATGGTACCTAGGAGGAACAGTAACAAGGCCCCAGCAATGACAGGATTCCCTGCTAACATGGGATATTGCCTTCTGAGCACATTCTACAGTTATTCATGAGAACTGCATGCTAGAAAAGGGAGTGGAAACAAGGTCAGTCAAGGCCACCTGAAGAACCACTGACCGGCAAATCAACATGTGTTATAATCTGAATGTGACCTCCTAAATTCATATTCGAAATCATTACACCTATTGTGGTACGGATCTTGAGTGCCCCCCAAAGGTCTCGTGTGTTTAGATGTTATGGACTATCTACGGACCCATGCGCTGTTAGTAGATGGGGAGCCTGATCTGGAGGGGTGGATTATGGGTGTATGGTGGAAGACAGGTGTGTGGTGGGTTATAGATTACAGCCATGAGGTGGTTTAGGGTCTTAAACCCAGAAGGGGTGGGCCTGGCAAGAGCAGATCATTAGGACAGAACCTAGAAGAATAAGTGCTACTTCTCCCCCTTTTTGTGGGATCTGGCTACCTGTTTGCATGACCTTAAGCTGCTGCCTCCACTTCTGCCTCCACCATGCTTTTTCACTGTTGCTGGTCATCGATGGATCAACAGTGGCCCTCTGAAACTGAGAGCTAAAATGAAACTTTTCTTCCACTAAAATGTGCATGTTGGGTATTGAGTCACTGTGATGAAAAAGTGTAACACCCAAGGTGGTGATGTTAGAAAGGAGGGTCTGTGGGAGGTGATTAGGTCATATTGTGCACGTGGATCCCTATGAGCAGGATTAGCACCCTTATAAAAAGAGGAAAATCACTTCTTAATCTTTTGGCTAAGATTAAGTGTAAAAGGGCTGGAGGGACGGCACAGTGGCTAAAGCACTTGTCTAGCAAGCACAAGGCCCTGAGTTTGATTCCCCAACACCACATAAAGTTGGGTGTGGTGATATATGCCTGTGATCCCAGCATTCCAGAGGGAGAAGCAGGAGGATCACCATGAGTCCAAGCCCAGCCTGGGCTATATAGTGAGTTCAGGACCAGCCTGGACTACAGTGAGACCCTGTCTCAAAAAACAAACAAAAAAACAAAACAAAACAAAACAAAAAAAAATAAGTGTATAAGAGACAAAGAGAAAACCCCCCACCAATTAATTGTACTTGCTGAACCAGGAGGTTGTTCCTCACCAGACACCTAGAATTATGAAAAACAGAGTTCTTGTATTTATAAGAAACTTAATTCATGGCATTTTGTCATAGCTGCTAGAGTAGACAGAGACACTATACATCCATCAAATTAAAGCTTACGCCTTCTTTTCTCTCTGACTTCCAGGTGCACAGTTAATAGTAGTGCCTAATTAACAAGTATAGCATTTCGGCAACAAATTCACAAAGTAAAATTATCCAGAAGAAAAGCATTCTGACCAGAAAAGAGGCCAAGAGACAGGAAGTTTCTATGAAAAAGGTCCAACATAGCTACTACAGAAACATTTCGGTTACTCACAATGGGGTGAAAGCTGTCAAGCTTGTAAGTAAAACAAAGTGCAGTGTCGGCATCGACAAGAAGTAGAGCATTCTCTTTGTGTTATCGTGTGGCAATTTTTCTCTGTTTTGGTTAAGGGCAATTATTGGCAGGTAAGAACAGCTTCTTTCTCTGAGGGGCATTATTTCTTCAGTTTTCCATTTCCTTTTTCTTCACTACTGCCTTATGCTCCAAGATTGGGCAATCGATCTTCTGGTGTTCTTTCTTCTTACAAGACTGAGAGAAGATAACCCTTTGTCTACACAAGGCATAGGGTTATCACACTTCTTGTGGTTTTCTAATTCTTTAATATGAAGAGTTATGAATGTGTTCAATAGGTTTTCAAAGTATTCCATAAACCCATGTAAATCTAAAAGAGGAAAAATGTGCCACCCCATTTTTTTTTAAATCTGAAAACTTTGATTTAGGGTCACCCATAAAAAAGCAGACGAGAAGACTGTTGCGATATCCAGGTTCTTACTGAGACCCAAACATCCTAGAAAGAGACTGTTCCAGGCACTGTCCGAAATCATGGGGCTGCTCATTCCTTCCTGTGAGCAGACTGGCTTCTGACCCATCTATTTGAAGGAACGGCCTCCTAGGTTACAAAAAAAAAAAAAAAAAAAAAAAAAAAAAAAAAAAAGAGTTCTGAGATGCTTTAATATCAACCTGCAGCAAATTTTGATCCGTACATTTTGTATTGATCAATCATGTTAGTTTTCTATTTGACTTCTTATCTCTAAGTTTTAGGATTTCTCAATCCCACAAAGAGATGAACTGTCCATAGATCTCAGGGAGTCCCAGACTCCACGTCCCAGGACAATCCTAGATTCTTTGGCATGCACTTGTCTTTCCTTAGGAGGGTTTGGCAAATGCTTAACTAGATTGCTCTAACCCGATCCTGACCAAGGGTTAAAGTCACAAGACCAGCAAAGCTGGCTGTCTTCCCTAACCATGGTTGAGAATCACTACTAAATACTACCAGCTGATATGGTGACTTACTAAACTTGTCCTGTCACTAGGACATCAGAAGAGGGGACATCAGTGGACCTCCCATAGACAATCTTTGCAGAATCAGGCCAGGCTGATCAGCAGAAGGTTCAGTGCTGATATAACTTACAGCACCAAAGACCGGAGCTGTTAGTACAGCCCGTGGCTGTCCACTGCAGGAAAGAAGGCATTGATTTTGTCTACAGGAGACAAGTACCAATGTCTGAAGACATTTTGGTGGCATAATTTGGTGGATGGTAGGGTTTGGTTCTCAGCAAGTAAAAGCCAGTTAGCTGCTAAACATCATGTTATACTCAGGACAGTGCCCACAACCAAGAGTGATTGTGCCTACACATTAACAGTGCAGATGTTGAAAGATCCTGTCAGATGCTTTTGTACTAAAAATGCCAGATTTGTGAAGTCTCTGAAGGAAAGCCTGTTTCAGAGAAAGAAGATAGACTTCTAAAGCGTTGGCAGAAAGGGTCATCAAAAGTTCAGCTAATTTGGGAACTCGCTGGTCACAAAAGGTCCTCTGGGTAAGAAAAAGAAATCATTATGCAAGTTAGTAGGTGTTTATCAAGAGAAGTGGGGCAGAAGAGCTAGGAGCTAAAGTCACGTTCTGGAGGCAGGTTGAGAGAATCAGCCGGGGAGGCACGAGAGAGTCAGAGAAGAAACGTGTTTCAAGAATGTGACAAACATATAATATGCATGCAAGTAGAAATAATGATGTCAAGTGACAGGATAATTTTGTCTCGTGGAAGAATTTTGATCCTTTACTATAAATAAGAATATGAACTTTGCCAATGAAGATAATGTACTCTCTGTCCAAAGAACTTGTAGTGTGAAATACAACTTGCACCTGGGTCTGGTGGCCCAAGGTGTATAATTCCGGCACTTAGGGAGGCTAAGACTGAAGGATCACAAGTTTGAATTTAACCTGGATGACTTAGTGACTTGGCAATAAAGTATATACTTGTCTCAAAATTTAAAAAAAAAATTAAAAAGGTTGGGAACGTATCTCAGTGTGAGAGCCCTAGATTTAATCCACAGTATGAGAGAGAGAGAGAGAGAGAAAGAGAGAGAGAGAAACTGTAATAGTGGCCCAGTCAAGGCAAATTCAGTAAATAATGTAAAGCTTGTTTTGTGTCTGCTTTAGAATAATGTCAAAAGTTTTTAATTAAGTAATTTTAACCTCACAATTCTTACCCAATGGATCCTTATACAAATAAAACCAAAGTGAGTAAGATTCTTTTCTATGGTGGAATGTCACCTAAAACAAAGGTGTGGTTAAAGTAGTTAAGGGCAAATTATGTGGCGTGTAGACAGTCTGGATTGTTTGTCCTATGTGAATGAAATCTGTAAAGATGGCAGGCTTTTATTCAGAGGTACAGAAGCAAGCTCCTTTGAAAAATGTTTTCAAATACAAACATCAGTTCCTCATTAAATCGACATGTTTTTAAATGGGCTTCCACCAACTGTTTTTCTAAGAGTTAAACAAAAATAGTTGAAGGAAATTGAACAAGTTTCAATAGGTGAAAAAGACTTCCTATCACAACCAGGCAGAGCAAATGACATTTTCGCGAGTGGAGGCCTGCCATGGAAAGACTGTTAACAAAACATCTCCCACAAAGGAACCTGGGCAAAGACTGAGGAACAGAGATATGCAGATGAGGACGCACAATGGCTGGTAATAAACAGACCTGTTTCTTTTTAATGTGTAATCTTTTAGCTTTCTGCCTGGATGATGTTATATAAGGCCATCATAATCAACAAATTTCACTGCTGCCGGGGAGAAGAGGAAGTCTAAACACATCAGCAATTTCTTAAGAAAGTGCAAATGCCAAACAAATCAGGAATTCATTAACTGGATGGCACTGACATTTCCCTGTGGCTTTTGGAGAACTGACCCGTTCATTCTTGAGTCTTTACCAAGGGAATGGGGGCTCACTGAGAGGACGTCGGCAGTGTAACTTTGTTTAAACTGGAAAAAAGAAAAAACCATGATCTGACACTCATTCCTACCTTCGATGTCTTATTGGACGTGAGCCAAGGCGAGTCACGGGGTGATAAACCCTCCGTATCTCCTTCCCAACTGGTGCTCGCTGTTCTTTGCTGGCAGGAGATGGTGAGATATCCGCATTACTCTCAACTTCTTGCAGCCCAGAGCTTCAGGAAAATGTCACTGTCAATTCTGGTTATGTTTTCCATGGATTACATTAGTTGGTCTTTTTGAAATATTAACTTTGTGAGTTTGTAATCTCTGACTCAGTAGAGTCAGGATCTGTTCAGTCTATAAACTGCAAGGCCAAATAATGAAGAGCCTGTCCTTACTACATGAGTAGACAGTCCCTGTGTCAGCACAGGAGACATTTTATACACTTGCCCAACACAATATGTTGTTTCCTCCTGTGTTGTCACCATTGTGATTGCATTCCTCTGCCTTCAGGATTCCTCTAAGTGTCTTCTGCAACACTGGCTCAGTGTTCATGAATTTGCTGAGTTTGCAGTTGTCTTACAAGGTCCTTAGCTTCCCCTCGATTTTTGAAGGCTAGTCTAGTAGGACATAGCAATCTAGACTGGCAACTATCTTCTTTCAGGACTTAAAGTAAATCATTTAAGCCCTCATGACCTCCAGAGTTTTTTGCTGCAAAATTTGCTGTTATTTGGATGGATTTGCCATCATAAGTGATTTGGCATTTCTCTCTATCCATGTTTAATGTTCTTCCTTTGCTCTGAACTTTTAGCAATTAATTATGTGTTGTGAAGATGTTCTCTTCTAGTCGTATTTATTGGGAATTCTAGATGAGAGATGGTTCAAATTGTCCGTGTGCATCACAAGAACTGAAGGTCCTGGTGGCTACCCAGACTTGAGCCAGAAGAGCATCAGTCCAAGACTGCACGACAGAGTGTGTGAGCCTGCATGCATCCTTGTCTAAATAAATGCAACGGTGAAGACTGGAGGCTGAAACAACTCTGTGACGGAGATTGGCAGTGTGAATGCAAGAGTGAGTCAATGTCTGGAGACTGCAGCAAAGGCCAGAGCTTTCCCAGGAATATCTGTAACAGTGTTTTTTTTTTTTTTCCTCCTGTTTATTTAGTTCAAGCTTCCAGTGGGGCGGCTCAGACCCAGGGTGGGCTTCTTTTCTCATTTGCTGCCTCACAAGTCAGTTATACACACCTGAAAACTACCCCAGGTGTTTCCTTATCTCAGCAAGTTGAATGAATCCCTCAAATGGCCATAGTCCACCCCATTCCTGGTATGAATTTCTGTCTGTTACTTTCCCAATGCTGTAATAGAATACTCAACACTGCCAAATTAAGGGGGTAAAGATTTATTTTAGCTCACTGTTCCAGAAGGCTTCACTCACGGGCAGCTGGCAGCAATTGAAATTGAAACACATGGTAGGAAGGTCCAGTCAGCTAAAGAGTTTGTCATGGCATGGGAAAAGACCTAATGAGGAGGGAGGGTGAAGCTACCCTGTCAGACCCTGTGGAGGGGTCTGCCTTTACTGGGCAGGCCCTGCCTCCTGCCACGGACCTTCCACAACACCCAAGTACACGAGGCACTGGGGGACGTTCCTGACCCAAACCATGACAGAGGTTGATACTCAGCATCTTCAGCTTTCTTACACTGACTCTTGCCCGCTTCCTGTCCTTTGACCCTTGTTCTGAGGCTTCCTTCTCGTCTGAGCAGCCACTGGATCCTCTCACTCTCCTACATACAGATGGCCATTGTGAACTCTACTTCTCTGACTCCAGGATGGCAGACCCTGCAAGCCTAATAAACCCCTTGCCTAATTTTACACATGTGTTTTGTACTGATTCTCTTTTCCTAGAGAATTAATTAATTAATACTTTTTAAAATAAAGATACCACAAATGAGTTGAAAAGAGAATGCTGCCTTCTCCTTTTTTAATTTTTGAAAGGAAGAGAACCAGCCCTTGTATCTCAGGGACCCTCAGCCCTCATGCCAGTAGGTCCAAGACAACAGGCTGGAGTTGCTACTGTTGT
Organism: Ctenodactylus gundi; assembly: GCA_004027205.1. NCBI lineage: Eukaryota > Metazoa > Chordata > Mammalia > Rodentia > Ctenodactylidae > Ctenodactylus > Ctenodactylus gundi. Next base: position 174,647 of record PVKB01001058.1, read on the forward strand.
GCAAGTGGCTCCGCATTGTGTCGCAGGCTCCTTAACCAAACACAGGAAAGAAACCCACAGCAAGGCAGATTAAGAGAGCCTAGAGGTGGCCAGACAGCTCGGTTCCCTCTCACATCCCAGAAACTTTCATTAAGATTTACATCATGATGCTGACCTAAGTGGCAAAGCAATTTTTTCATAGCTGAACAAAAAAGCTAATACTCTCCAGTCGGGTCAGGCAACCTTTTTCTTGCTCACAGCAAGTAATGGAGTTTGCCTCATGTGAGAGGGATTGACCAATGGACAGGTATTGCTGCATTCCACAGAAGCAAGTTCCCCCTGTGATAAATCTGCACTCTGCTTATTAAGGTTTATTTTTAACGGCCCTTTCTCATTTTATTCATTTTTTAGGGAGTGTAAGAAAGGTTCTATACACACCTTTTAAAAAAATTGTGCCAGTTGACATTAAAATGCCCTGCATGATTGCCAAACACACCTGGAGAAAAAATTACCCAGGATCTCAGAAATAAAGTCCTAAAATAAAACAAAACAAAACAAAACAAAATGAAGCAAAGCACGCACACACATGCACACATACACACACACACTATATTAAGGTTATCTAAATGATGGCAGAAGTTCATTGGAGCATTATTTAATGCAAGTTATTTCATAAAAATCCATTTTTGTAAATGCTAATCACAGAAAGGTAGTTGTATTAGTTTGGGTTCTTCCAAAAGGAAGAATTTACAGAATTATAACAAAAAAAGATCTAATTGGAAGTCTTACAAACCTGAGGCTAGAGCTACTCCAAGATGGTGGCCTGTGTGTGCGAGAGCTGGAGTATCCGGGGGCTGCTCAGCCATGAAGTAGGGGCACCTGGCTGTTCCTGCAGGACAGCAGGTGAGAGCCTGCTGCGGATCTTGGTTGTTCAAAGAACAATGGCAAAGACCAAAGACTGAAGTCGGGCAACTGAAGATCAACGACTGGCAGACAGACCCAATCTGAGACCCAGGCTAATCTGCGATGACGATCTGCGACCTGTAGCAAGTCGGCGTCCGTAGACAATTGTGCAGGCGAGAGCTTTCCCAGAGGAAGAAGCTGTAACAATCTTTCTCCTTCCTTCCTTTTACATCAGTCAAGTTCCAGTTGGGCCTCCCACATCTGGGTGGGCCTTCTTCCCTCATTTGCCGGCCCACAAATCACTCACACTCTAATTCAGGCTGGTTCTCAATTCCCAATGTAGGCGTGGTTCCCAAACCCTAATCCAGGTGTAGTTCCTGATTGCCTCAAATTCACATACTCCTTCTAAAAGTCACAGTAGTTTATCCCCTTCCCCCCACCCCCAAAGAGTGAGTGTCTTACAAACCTTCACACTAACAATTCCAGAACAATAAATGCAGGTATAAGAATATACACTGGTGAATGACAACCTATGTGTTGGATATGAGACCTCCACCCTCTCCACCAGGCAGAAATCACAAGGTAAATCTAGTCTTTTTCAGCCAAAGCATTTTCTTTTCCTAACTACCAGCAACTAGTTTCCTAGGGCTATTGAAATTGAACACGGTGACTCCATGTAAAAGTGGTTGTTTTTTTTCAAGTTTTCCTCCTCAGGTAAAGAGAGTTCTTCAGAAGAGCATCTTACCAATTTCACAGCAATAGCAAACTCATTTCAAGCAAGTTACACAGTTCAAATGCTTAGATTAGAAGTAAACTAGGAAGCAACTAGGAAGTAAAAGCCAACTCGGAAGGATGTGACAATTTCTTATACAATAGCGACTTCTCTGCTTCCATGGAATCAAATTCCCCATGGGAGTTTCCTTTTTTTCCCTTTCTCAGAATCTGCATTTTCATAGGCAACGTGGTGATGAGGCAGCAAAGTGTCTTAGACATTACTGACTTTCAGTTTTTAGTAGTCGGTAGCTTTAAGGTGAAGTTTTCCAGTGTGGCTGGTATTGGAAAAGTCAAATAAACACTAGAAGCTCCAAAACTACTTAGAAATATGTCTTTAAAAATTGTTCTGTGAATGTACTGCAATATCTCAATAGGAGTCAAATCACGTTTTATAAAACTGCAGTTTTTTTTAATTCTTCAGTTGACGATGTCCCATCAACATCCCAGTCCCTTATTATATTCACTGTTACATGCCAAATATAGTTTTGTACAAAGTTGTGGTATGTTCAGTTTAATACAATTTTGAAATTATAAAGGTCTCACGTGAATCCCTTTTGAAATGTAGTTTTTATCTGGGCATGGATGGCACAGGCCTATAACCTCAGCATTCTGGGAGATGGAGGCAGGCGGATCGCTAGATTGAGCACAGCCACTATAACTTGGTGACTTAGTGAGTTTCTGTGTCGAAATAAAACAAAAAGATAGAGGATGCACCTCAGGGTAAAGACCCTGATTTCTATCTCTAGTACCAAGCACCCACCTCTGCACACACATGCACATAAACATACAAACACACGCACACACACACACACACACAATATGCACTTTCTGCATTTTTTCAAGCTCCTAGAAAGAGTATTATTATATGTCAACAATGTGAAGCACAATGCACTCTCTAAAGAAAATCTAGTATCTTACTTTAGAACTTGCCACACATAAGAATTGAGCACATCAAGCTGCAAAATTTTCGCAAAGTTGCCTTTATATTAATGAAAATATCTCTTAGAAATACTGACTAGAAACAATTTCATAATATAACTAGCTAGATGTCAATTTTCTAATTCTTAATTTATATGTAGCATCTACTTCAAATTATTAATAGTAAATGTATATAGATTATTATATAATGAGTCACACCATAGGGAATGTGCTTATGAATTTAACTGAAACTAAACAAGCAAATAGCATTAATATAAGCTAAAATATAAAATGTCAAATGAATCATTTCACTAACAGTAAATGGGTTTTCTAATTGTTTAAATTTTATTTTGAGATGTTCATCCATCAGAACATCAGTGTGAAAAGTAGCAATACCTTCTTATTTAGACGTGATATCAAAAATATCTTCTATTACTGAGCATTCCTCTACAAAAGAACAAATATCAATCTTGTTTGAACAAGACACCGCATTCACTTGTCTAAAAATGCATGCTGACTTTGTTAAAATGATAAACTACAATATCTGCTGTAAAATCATCACAACAAATACACAATCAGTTATACATGAAGAACACAAAGCGATGACCAGAACATAAACATTTTCTAACAATAAAGGAATCTAGGGGGTGCACAGTGCGTTCCTAGAAGTGTAGGCAGATGTATACGGGACACTGGACTCAATGGTGCTTCTGCCTTGGAGCTGCTGATCATGCGCTGAATCTCCAGAAGCCAAGTGAAATTAAACCATTCCTCCTCAGAGTTATGGGCGCCAGGCATTGTGTGTCAGAAACAGGAAAGCTGACGAAGAGAAGGGAAGTACCAGCCTCTCGGAGGCGAGATCGCTGAAGGCGGAAGGACTGACATCCTCCCAGTGCAACGCTCCTGCACAAACAGGGTGTCCCCAGAATCTAACCCAGCTACTACTGCCTGTCTCACACTGAGGAGGGGCGGCACGTGCTCATTCACGTGATGGGTTCTCACTGACCCAGGAACCACTTTCAGTGGTCGCTGCCGTTCAAAATTCCTGTCACAGAGAGATTAGTCTCCTTTCTGTTAGGAAAACCAAGCAGTCACATAGAATATCACTGTTTCTTTTCCTTCTTTAAATTTATAACATGATGCTGAAATTTAAGTGTCAAGAATTGCCTGCACCAGGCCCTGTGGCTCAGTTCTGTAATCCCAGTACTCCAGAAAGCTGAGACAGGAAGATCACAAGTTTAAGCCCGGCCTGGGCAACTCAGTGACTTAATGAGAACTTGTCATAAAATCAAAAATAAAAGTGGCCTGGGGATAAAGGTCAGTGTGAAGGCCTTGGGCATAATCCCCAGTACCAAATAAATACATAAATGCATATCTAAAGCCATGCTTCTTTGCCTAGCATCACTTTCCTCTTGACTCCGGTAACTGTACTGTACCTGAGAAAGACCCTGAGTATCGAGGTTTCAGTACCGACTTACAAACCACACTGAAGGGCACACCACTAACGTAATGCATTGCAGTGCTGCGTCTTAAGAGGAAAAAACTTTACGCTAAAGTATTTTTATGATAACAGCACTAAATATAATACCTGCTGAAAACATTCGTGATGAGTAATTACCTCATAAAAACATCTGTCACCATCTATTTCTCTCCTTTGATTGATGTAGTTCAGAAAGAGATCACATAATATGACAGAAAAAGTGTTTAAAGACTGTAGCAGAGATGTCTAGCAACATGGTAGGCTGGGCAGGTGCAAGTAAATATTTTTCTCATTACAAACACATAAGCTGAACACAAGATAACAAAACATTTAGATGCACGATAAATGGAAAATGAAAAAAGAGAAACCCACAGTTATAAAAAGAAGAGAGAGATAAAAATAAAGCTGAGACTTTGCAGGTTCGTGGTTGTTTCTAATTAGTTCTAGGCTTTAGGATTGTGAGGACCACAGTGCTAATTATATGAGAGAGGTGAGTTGAACAGGAGCTAGCGAATGTGAATGATTTTGACCATTAACATTCTATTCGCTGACATCTCCGGCACATATTTTTCTAGGCCACGCCCTCTCGGGAGCCCTCCCTTCCCTTACCCATTCCTCCATGAGCAACCAGCACCAAAGCCGGCAGTGGGCCAGAGTGAGCTGGGTGTAACTGTGGTGGCAGCAGAAAGTGGAGACCTAATAAGGGAAAGTAGACTCCAAGTTGTGGGGGTTGGGAGATAGACTGAAAGGACATTCTGAGAGAAAGAGAAAGAAAGAGAGGAAGAGAGAGAAAGAAAAAGGACAGGAGGAGAAGGAGAATCAAAAGAAATCAAGATGCAACATGTGCACAAACCGATTCCTCGACATGATTATAATTATTATGTGTTGCATTCATATATCAATTAAAACCGAAGTCAAATGAGAAGTGAATCTCTGTGGGACAAAAAACTGCATTAAAATGAATGTAAGGATCCAGGGTGGGTGAGAGGGACCTCGCTGTGGCGTTGCCAGAAGTCGGAGGGCTGAGGTTGTCGTAGTGCAGCTCCCGCCAAAGTGACTCCATTCTGCAATACTAAGTCTTGCATTTTATTATTCATTATTACTATTATATTATTCATTGTTCCAGAATAATTTTAACTAGAAATTTACTTTAAGGCTACATTTATTCAAATGTGCTATGTAACTGTGGGAAAAAGCACATGTAACCTTGATGGAGACCCATAAGCCTACCCTACCCCCTGAGATGTCCTCTGATAGCCTGGAGAGAATTATGTAACGTCAAAGTACTCTTTGGTGGTGTGGGTCATAGCTATAACCCAAAAAGTCATTGGAATTGCTGACTGCCTCATTTGTTTCTGTAGACCCCTGCTTAACTTGAAAAAATAGGTGTGGGTCTCCCTTTGTATTGAGAAAACGTTGAGATAATTCTGCTGCTCTGGTGCCCAGGCCAGACATGTATTCACCTGGTGGAAGATAGGAATCCACTGAGAGTCATGTCTCTCATGCTTGCGATGACTAGAATGACTATTTTGTGGTGCTTATTCTATTCAAGTTATGTGTTTGCTGTATAAGTTAGTTAAACTTCTATAATTTGGTAACTTCTGTTAATTCTGTTAATTATATCAAGTATAAAGGCACTATAAAAGCCTCCATCTTCTATAACCTTATAATTTTCCATATTTTTGTAATTCTGTAATTTTCTACAACCTCATTCCATAACCGTGCCTTTAAATTGTATATTCACTGTACAGGTTAGAAAGCTTCTGGAACTCTAAATGGCCCTCTGTTAACCTTGGAAAAGACGTCACTCAGTAAGTTCCCAGAGTTGCTAAGCTATTTTATTTTGCCCTTCTCAATCTACTTGTTTGTTTGTTTTCTTAGTATCGACGTTGAGGCCCCAAGGCCAAATCCCGCCTAATTCCTCTTTCCAGGCATGCTAAAAAGCACATATTACCCACCAAAGATGATCACTGGCTGTAAAATTACAACTTGCCATTTGGTAGCAATGAGGCCCACCCCAATGAGACAAAGAAATCCGAATTTAATAGGTCACCTAAAGTGTCTATGTTTATTTGTCAAATTGTAATTGGTTGCTATGTAATAATGTAAAATTCCTCTTCTGATGCCTTTATAAGTGCACTCTGCTAAGCTTGCTCACTGCTGCTCTCTGGAAACTCACTCAGACGTCCAGAGACAGCCAGGCTGGAGTCTGTTGGCCAAGTCGTAATAATAATAATAAAAAAACTTACCTTGCCCCCATTGGTGGCCTCTTGATTTCGACCTATAACGAGGAGAAAGAAGTAGGAGGAGAGCTCCCACGAAGGTGGGTGCCAGAGCTCACGGGACAGCAAGGCATGTGCTTGGGAGGTGGGCTACTCCAGGAGGATGAAGAGACCAATACCCACAAATATGTTGCCTCAGTCAACTTTCCAGTCACCAAGCATAATACCCAGTGCCCACAACCTAACAGATGAGAGGTTTAAGTTGGATTACAGTTTCAGGAGATTCAGTCCATGGGTCACTGGCAGAACAGCTTGGCGAGATGAAGCTTCTCGTCTCGTGGCAGTGAGGAAATATAGCTCGGGGTTCCGTGACATAGAGAAAGGGGTTAGGGACAAGAACTGGGCTCCAAAGCCATACCTCCATGACCAACCCAGACACACACAGAAGTGTGATCCACTAATGTCCCTAGAGAAACCCACAGCCAATTAAGTTGATACTCCACTCTGTCTACTACACATACAAATTCTTCATTTTCAGAAAAGGGAATCACACATGTGAAAAGAAAAAATATTGAACGTAATGGTGTTGGTCTGGAATCAGAATTACGTAAAAACAAGCAGAAGTACACGTAGGCATGCCCATGACTCTATTGATATACACAAAATACCATATTCCTTAGCTCTCTCACTTAGAAGGCCTCATAGTATCAGATCTTGGTTTATAAATATCATTATTTAGCTAATGGAAATAGGACTCTTATGAGAGAAAAGCCTGATTCCAAGATTGGGGCAGGGGAAGTTCAGATGTGCTGAGACTATTTAGTTTTAGAAAATGAGGATATTCTCCAAGAGTAATAGGGTAATATCATACCAAAACAAAAAAGGAGTCATCTCCAAGGAGCCCCCGATGACCAAATCTTGGAAAGGATGAGCTGTAGGTAAATAATGGTGTAAATGGATTATAGCTCTTTGAATAAAATAGGAAACTGTAGTCTATTCCCATGAATGAGTAAATTGACAAATTTGAGAAAAAAGAATCATATGTACCCAGTATTACAAACCACATCCTAACGCATTTATTGATTGAAAATTAAAAGAACCATTTTAACACAGATATCCATGGAAACATCCTCTTACTAAGAAATCAAAGGGGATATTAATAGTAATGGGACAAAAGAAAACCTATGCATTACTTTAGAGGATGCAATTTTAAGAACAAAGCATCATTTTGTGATACTTTAGTCAAAGATGGATAACCAGAATCTCCCTTTAAGGAAACATCACCCAGAGCCAAAGAGAGCACCATTCTGCATTCCAATGCTCCCTTACTCTTGGCAAATGCTAAAATCTCACAAGGCACAGGAAGACTGAGAAAATGGTCTAGAATGAGAAAAGCACAACAGCGACACGCACCCTTGGACCCCAAACTGCGCCTTCCATGGTACCCAAAGAAAGAACTGTAACTGTTGAAATATGAATGAAGTCTGGGAGTTTTATACATACAGTATCAGTGTGAGTGTTCTGGTTACATTGGAAAATATATTTGCTTCTAGTAAGTACATACTATGTAGTTTAAATTATCAAGATTTAAATATAAGATGTTCGGCCAGGGTTAAGATGGGTCCTTCCAAAGGGAATCGTGGGAAAATACAAATTTTAACTATTTAATTTCAGAACACCATGAGTGTCATAAAGATCAAATCTGAGGCACAAATGTTGTGTAATTTGCCCAAAGTTATCCTAAAAGTAAGATGTATCGAGCTGAAAAATTTTTATATCTATACATGCAATTGGGTGTACATAATTATATTAGTAATACATACAAATATATAACTTATAGTCTTTCTAACCATATACAAAGGTAATTTGTCCAGAATAATTTTACCTAGAAGTTTACTTTAATGCTACATTTATTCAAATTAAAGTCTCTTGATCTTTTTAAACTACTATATCAAGATTTAAATATAAGATGTTGGGCCAGGGTTAAGGTGGGTCCTTCCAAAGGGAGTCGCAGGAAAGACCCTGCTTGAGACACTGCTCGAGTCTACAACGTGGATGTGCAGCAAGAAAACTGAGGCCTCAGTAATTGGAGAACCGATTTCCACCCAGCTGAGTCAGGTGAACCCCTCACCTGTTCCCACGTGGGCAGAGCATGATGACTGTCACAGCTGGGGCAGAGCATAGGCAAAAGAGAAAACTTGAGTGCTGCTCCCACCCAAAACACTGAACTATCTTTCAACTGAGAGACTCACATTGAGTGTCATCAAATGTATGGGGGAAAAACCTTCATGACACATTAAAGAAAAAAGCATAGCAGAAATTCAGATCCATTCCGAAAATAAAATATTCTAAAGCTATTCATACCCAGAACAAAGCCCATTTAATAAGACCACTGTCCTCACTAGCCCCCCACATGACTATTGGATTTAAATTTTTTAAACACAAGAATAAATATTAATTTTCATTAATGAACAGATAACCAGGCTATCAAAGTTCCTAAAGGCTATGAGGGAGTGGGAGCCAAACTTGAGAAGACACCCATCTGGCTGTAGGCAACCCACCTGACAGCTTGAACTAAATGAAAGAAGGAAAGGAAGAAGAAAGATTGTTGCAGCTTTTCCTGGGAAAGCTCTGGCTTGGATGCAGCCTGCAGACGAGGACTCGCCCCTGTTTTCACATCGCCGACCTCCACCACCAATTCACTGCAGTCTTGGGTCCTCACCATTGCTCTTTGGATGACAATCTGTGGCAGACTCGCAGTCTGTTCTGCCATCTCACACTGGTGCTCTTTTGGCTCAAGGCTGAGCAGACACGGGGCCGTCCTGCTCTCCCACGTGCACGCAGCCATCTCCTTTTTTCAATATAATTTCTATTAAGTCTGCTTCTTGTGGAACCCTAACCAACACAAACAATTAAAAAAAAATCTTGTCAGTAATACAGGCATAAAGCGGTGTTCAAACTGGAAAAGAAGATCCACCACATCGGTGTTCAGCAGTGGGCTGTGACCTGCAGGCAGCTCCTGGCAGCGGACAGTGGCCACGTGCAACCCTGGTTTAGAATTTGTCTGAATGACACTGAAGTAAGAAGATTCTTCCAGGGAGTGAGGTGTTCAACTAACACACCTGTGAGTTCACTTTGCCTGGGAAAGGGGATAGCTACTTGTATGGATCTATGCCAATAAGAATATGTGAGCTATAACTAGGGGTTTAAGTGAACGGTCTTGAACTTGGTAGAAAATCTACTGAAAAATCCTTCTGAACATCACAGAATAAGAAGATACTGGAAGTCCACATGTCCAAGAACCAAGCGATGACCTCGGCAGGGAAAGAGTTTGATGTCCAGGTGTAGGATCCAACCTGAAGAGCCTGTCACCATCTCTCAATACCACTTAATTTATTGCTCAGGATAGTAAGGAATAATAAGGTGACCAAGGGCAGCAGGTAAAGAGGTTGTTACATGAGCTAAGGAGCATGGAGTTCCACTCACCAAGCCGGCTGCTGAGGGCTCTTTCTTCCAAAAGTGCAGACCAACAACAAACTCCTGTTGTGGCTGAATAGAAGAAACCAGCCACTTGGCAGCAGGTTGATTAAAGTGGATTGTTCCAATCGGGGAAGGCACAATCCTTTGTGACTACTAGAACAGACACCATGGCTACGAGTTTGCTTTGAGTTCTTCCAGTCAAGAAGTCTTAGCTGCAAAGCAAGGATATTGTACTGAGGGATAGAGTAATCGTCTCCTTAACCTGGACATGAAGACAGCCACATGGCTACTTTGGGCTAGTTTTACTACTGAGCACATAGTAATTATTCATTCTATTCTTAGAGATCTAAATTAATTAAGCCTTGGGAATTTCCTCATAAAAGCAAGCCAGCAAATTTAAAATAACAGTCTAGGTTTGGTCCACAAAATCTTTCTCACATGGTCAACCACTTCTATTTCAGAGAAAATCCAATATAGCACATATCTTGCCTCAGGCATCATGCGGAAGCGAGTCACCAGAGAAGGGCGGCTGCTAGCCATCTTTTGGTCTCACACCTGCTACGTAGAACCACAAAGCAATGAGACTAGAGACTGTAATACCAGGCGATGTCACTGGAAAGATACTGCAAGTCCTAGGCGCGATCTCCACTTGCTTTTCCTGTTCACCCCCCAATCACTGCTTTCTCAGCAAGTTCAGATTATTAGAGTTGTGAGTAGACATAATCCTATTTGCGTTTGGGGCTTCAATGCAATGTGCCAGCCACAGTTTTGTGGAAAGTTTGAATGATTTCTCCTCACTGTAGCTAGCAGAGATGGCTTTCCACATCTCTGCTTGCCCAATCCAACCCCAACAGCTGTTTCCTAGTTCCAGCCCTAAATACCTAGAAAACAATCTTCCTGATGGTGTTCAGAGCTTTCAGTTTTCTTTCTGTCCAAAGCTCTTCGATGATTTTAAAGAAGCGTGTGTATATTAAGCTCATCTGGAAATTTCTTGTTGCTATAACAGGAGGAAAAAAATCACCTCTTCCTACCTTTTAAGAAGCAAGAGTACCCTGATTCCTCCTCTAACTATTCCTAACATTATTCTGGGGGGTTGTAAAACGTGATGGGTGGCCAAAAATAAGCAATTTTAAATACAGAGAGAGAAAGGAAGAAGCAAAATACTGTTCACATATTACCCGAATAAATACCAGAATACTTGAGAGAATCACTACAAATTAGAATTGATTGAATTCAAAACCAGTGGGAGACAAGATTAAATATATAAAAAAGCTTTCTTGTATAACACAAATAACATAAAAGAAAATAAAATAAGGTAGAAGCTTATCAATAAAAATCCATACAGCAGTAAATAAATATCTAAGAATAAAATTAAATTATAAGATCCTTATTAAAATGTATTACTAAATATTTGAGTAAACAAAGAAGCATACCCCTTGTACAGATAAGAAAACTAAATATTGTTTTAATAATTCGCTTTTTTGAGAATTACTTTGTAGGTTTAATACATTTATAATCAAAATTGTGGATGTTTGTAATTTCAGATAAGCAGGTCAAGGAAGATCCCACTGAGAGAAGACACTAGGCCCAAGAAGAGGGTGCCAGATCAGGCATGTCCAAACTCAGGCCAAGGAATTTCTTTACAACCCTGTTTTTTTCTTTAATATTATAATAAAAATTTAAAGGAGGTTTTATTACTTATATAAACTAATTATGTTAGATATTTTATATGTGCACCAATACAATTCCTCTTCACTCAAAAAACCATTGCCTGGCCATGCCAGGTGGTACAGGCCTGTAATCCCAGCACTCCGGAAGGGTGAAATAGGAGGGCTGTAATTTCAAGCTCACTCTGGGCAACTTAGCTCACTCTGGGCAACTTACTGATTAAATAAGACCCTATCTCAATAGATGATAGATAGATAGATAGATAGATAGATAGATAGATAGATAGATAGATAGATAGAATGGGCTGGGCATGTAGCTCAATTCTCAATACCCCCCCCCCCATACACACACACAATGAGCCAAAAACTCAGCAGGCTGAGGACTGGTCACATCTGCTATTATGATCTGGATCTGGAGTGCCCCCCTAAAAGTCTCCTACATTTGGATGTTGTAAAATACTAGTGTGCTGCTGTGATGTTAGAAGGTTGGGCCTGGTTAGAGGAGCAGAACATGGTGGCTTGACCCAGAGGGTCAGATTGCTGGGAAAGGACCTGAAAAGGAAAGTCCATCCTTCCTTCTCACCTGGCTTTTCTGTTTGCCTTGTCATGAGCTGCTTTTGCCTGGCTACAGTTCCACCGTATGTTTTCAACATTAACCAACTACCTAAGTATGTTCTTCTGAAACTGTAAGTTAAAATAAATCTTTCCTCCCTTATGTGAGGGATGTTGGGTATTCTATCCCAGCAACAAGAAAGTAACTAAGAAAGAAATTGGTACCAGAGAAATGGAGTATTTCTGTGACTTTGCCTTGTGGTTTCCAAGCCTTTGGAACTGGTTTGAAGAAAGAGTTTGGAAAGGTGTTGAAGATGCCAGCTAGAAAAGCCATAGTATGCTGTGAGCTGTGTATGTTTGGAGATTCTGGTTGAAGCTCAGAAGACCAGAATGCTGTTAGAAGAATGGATTGTAAAGTCCAGGCTCAAGAAGTTTCATAGGGGAAGGAGGACTTTATTGGCAATTGGTAGAGAAATCATGCATGTTGCGCTGTTAAAAAAGTATGTGAATGTTTTGTGTTTGTCCAGGGACTTTGACTAAGATTGAGATTAAGGGCAGTGGATTACTTAATCTGGTGGAAGAAATCTCAAAGCAGTCCAATGTTCAGCCTGTTAGGTGGGTACAGTTTGTACTGAGAAACAGGAGAAAATGGCAAGAGTTCTTACAGAGATTAATATACAAAAAGAAGGTAAGTACTTGGAAGAAGGACTACAGAAAAGACACCTTGAGGGAATTTCAGGAATCCACAAGACTCTATATCCTTTACCATTTAAAGGGTGGAAAGACAAAGGACCTGGCTCTGAGAATAGAGCAGTACCTCGGGGCATCCTGTAGGGTCAAAAAAAAAAGACGTGTTGGAGTTCAATCATCTGAAAACTCAGCAGCCTCAGCAGTGACTGTCTAATAGTGGCAGGATTAAAGAAACTCTATTCAGGATAAAAAAAAAATTCAGCATTTTTGTAGCAATGAAAGAATTACTGAGTGGATGAAGTCTATAAAGCTGCTGGGACGAATGGTGACTAATGAAAAATTGTCCCAGGTGGAACAAAGATAGAAACAGTAGCATCAAAAGAGATGAGTGGGAAGGGAGGTATTTCCACATAAGGAAAGTCCTGCACCAAACATTCCAAAGTCTGAAGAAAGTAACACAAAATGAGAACTCTGTAGTGTGAAGTCTTTCACTGTGCTGAGACTGTTGCCACAGTCTGTGTGAGAGATTCCCTGATGCCACCTCAGCTCAAGAGGTGACTGTGGTGATCACAGCGAATGACAAATGAGGGCACCAGAGGGACAGGAGAAAAGTGGGGAGGCTCAGAAGTACTGACAGGAGAAAAGTGGGGAGGCTCAGAAGTACTGACAGGAGTCTGAATGAGTTGGAGGGAAGCGAAGGAATGCTAAACCTAGCTGTGAAGCCAGTTACAAGAAAACCTGAATTTCTAGGAGAGAGCCAAACCTTTCTTTAGTACAGGATATAATGCAATTGATAAAATGAACTGTTTTGATATAAATTTCCAAGGAGGGGGGTCTAGACATTATTTTTTCATGCTCTCATTTCTGTTAGCATTTTGATACTATATTAAATGTCATATAGAGTATATTAAAATGTATTTATGACATATTTCACCTGCTATTATTATTTTAAAGGAAGGCTAAAGCATTTCACATTTATTTATTGACTCCTAAATTTTGAAGACTAATTTGTTTTTATAATTAGAAAATAGATACAAACAATTTTACAATCTCAGGGAGCTGAGAGTTACAGCTGAGAATGCTTGTATCTGTGGTGTTCCAAACCCATTGGCCAAAGACCTAAAAGAGAAAGTCATACTGGGAAGAGTGAGCAGGGGGACCCAACAGAAAGAGAGGAGTGTGGGACTTTCTCTCACTCCTCTGCATATGTTCACTTGCCAATCCCAAGCCTGCAAGAGCTATAATGGGATGGCCCTCTTCTTTGCTAGATACTCAACAGAAGATTGATGTAGGAAGGGGCGAACTTGAGATCAGCTTGGTTCCATAGGGAGCTCAGGACTAACCTGACTATGGAGTGAGACCTTTTCTTGAAAACAGAAAGAAAGACAGAAAGAAAGGAAGGAAGGAAGGAAGGCAGGAAGGAAGGAAGGAAGGAAAGAAAGAAAGAAAGAAAAAAAAAGAAAGAAAGAAAGAAAGAAGGAAAGAAAGAAAGAAAGAAAGAAAGAAAGAAAGAAAGAAAGAAAAGAGATAGGGAGGGAAAGAGGAGGAAAGGAAGGAAGGGAAGGAAGGAAGGAAAGAAGAAAGGAACAAGAAAGGGAACAGGCATGAAAAAGTGATAATAATATGGCTTTGTGACATGTTCCCTCCAAAAAACCCTGTACTTTTGGGCATGTGGTCATAGACCTTTGACACTAGAAAGACTACCCCTCACTTTAAATAAATTCAACATGCTAAAACAATGCTTAATATGTGGAAAATATAGATCATAAATTTATTATTCACTAATTTCATTCAGCCTACCAGCAAGAGACATCGGAGTAGTTACTCAACGCAAAACTATTTACATATAACACATTAAAGTGTATCAAATTCTTCCCAAATTCCAAAGCAGAAGCAAAGGTAGGCCAAATGTGGGTCAGTAATAACGTATCAACTGTTGCAAAGGTCTAAAGTACGTTTTGTGTTCTTAATTCCCTTTCTTTGTGGACAAAATGATTTTCTTAAGCATTTATAAAATAAAATAGAAAGTGTTGGTGAAGAGGAAACATCTTCCCAACAAGTGCACTAGCTGAAAGAGAACTATTTTTGTCATCTATAACATTCAGAAAACGGTTTATAACATCTATTTGAGTATCTGCTCCCTTTTCTCTGATCTTAGATCTCTGTGGCACTTAAGAGTGGAAACTTTGCCCAGCTTTATTCCTTTTTGATATCTAATTAAACCTGATTTAGTGGAGAATTTATCAATGTGCCTTTTCCCTCGTATTTCATTTGTGGATATGGACAGCCACCCATTTTTACCATGCACTGTATGTTGAAAGATCAAATACATCAGCATAATTTAAATAAATCTGAGCCCTATAAATTCCCACTGGATGTAAGACTACAAATGGAAACAAGAGCGAGGGCATGTTCAATGACATTAAAATGCAACTAATTTAAAACACAGAGGAAATACATTTCTACGGAGCACCCAATAAATCTACAGCACTCATTTCCCTGGATTTTTAGTGAGCCAAATATCTCAGCAACTTCAGGAAAGAAATACACATTCACAGCTTGGGGACACGGTATTTGTGGCTATGAGACTACACGGATTAACAATTTACATGCTTTGTTTTGGAGTCAAGAGAGATCCCAATCAACTTTTTAAAAATCAGTAAAAATTCTTTGAAAATGATATTCTTTGAATGTGCTGAAGATATTTTTATAGTCAAGAGTCTTCTTGCTAGAGCTTTTATTTCGCCACTTGGCCTAGATCAAATACCCTTGAGATTACAGACATAGCAAAATTTTTCCTTGGTTATTTTTGAATTGATTACATCAGGAGATCATCCACAAAATCAAGCTCATCTCTCCAAAAGACAAGGTGATATATAAAAACATAGTAATTTTTATAGTAATGTGGGTATACTATATAGAAGTATTCATGAAAACTGAAAAGAGAAAAATGAGGGGAAAAAGTGAATGAATGAGAGCTGGAGAGATAAAAGAAACAGAAAAAGTGCAAATGTGATAACACGGCTGGAGTCACAGAACAAGCAAATCAAAAGGAGCACACAAAAGCTTTCTGCTCAAAGAGTAGATCTCTTTATTTTTTTCTTCTTTAAGACATGTACCTCTACATAATGTGCTTCCCAGAGTTTTTCTTTTTATTCCTCCTCCAAGACAATAATTACCAAAAAGCAGAGGTGCATGTGAGCTTCTTGGAATAATCACTGAGTTTTAGAGGTCCAGCTTTCCCTTCTGGTAATCCTAATATTTTGAATTCCTTTAGTGAACTCTGCACAATGGAGGCCCAGGATCCTTCCAACCATTCAACAATTTGGTGAGTCTTCTACAACATCACAGGCCTTAATTATAACGGGCTCTAGCACTATCATGCTAAGCAAAACAGGCCAAAAATATTAACCAAGCATGGTAGCACATGTTGGAGATCCCAGCACTCTGAGAGAGTGAGGCAGATGATAGCAAGTTTGAGTCCAGTTTTAGTTTCAATATGAATCCACTAAAAGTAGATTGGGGAGTTACTAGGAATATATCTCAATGTGAAGAGCCTAGGTTCAATCTGCAGTACAGAATAGATAGATGGATAGACAGACAGACAGATAGACAGACAGACAGACACACAGATAAAGGCCAAACTAATTGTTTTCATGGAGCCTGTACTCTATTGAGGAAGGGAAAAAATTGTGACGAGAAGAACATAATAAAATTAAATGATAAAAATGCAATAGAGGAAAAAAAAACCAAGAAATATGAGTAGAGTGTATGTGCAGCCCTGGGGGAAAGTAGATATTTTTAAATAGAATGGGCAGGAAAATCCAGAAGAGGTCAATGGAATTTCTTAAAAAGAAAATTTCAAAGCAGAGGGGAGAAAGAAAGGTGTGTCAGCTATTTGCTTCTGGGACAAAATACCCAACACCCTCAGCTTAAGGGAGGAAAGACGTGTGTTAGCTCACAGTTTCAGAAGGCCTCACGCAGTCCAAGCAGACAGCCCACTTTCACAATGAAAGTACATGACAGAGGTTGAAGAGCTGCTCAACGCATGGCACCAGGAAGTCAAATGAAGCAGGAGCAAGAGTTGACATCTGGAGACGAAGCCACATCCAGAGTCTTCCCAGGAGGAAGCTGTGACAATGTTTCTTCTTCCTTCCTTTACTTTGTTCAAGCTGCTGGTTGGGCCCATACACCCAGGGGCCTCATTTCACGGATTCCGAGTCAATAGCACTAGCCTGAAAGCTCTGCCTTGGCTGCCCAGCGCCCCCCCACCCCCACCCCATCTCAGTAAATTGACACAATCCCTCCTGTTTAAATTTCTAGCATCTGGTCCTTCCAGCCAAATTCATCTCTCAACAGCACATAGTTCCATAGTGTGACCGTTAAAAGACTTATGTCAACTTGTTGGCATTAGGAATCACACTCAGTGTAGAGTTTAGGTGTGTGTATGTGTTGTGGTTAGGATCTGGAGTGTCCCCCAAAAGTCTCATGTATTTTAATATTATGGATTGTCTATGGAGTCATGTAATGTTGGTGGATTGGGGTCTGGCCTGGAGGGGTGGATTGCAGTTGTTGGTACTAGGGGCGTGTGAGTTAAGACTAAGGGCATGTGAGTTAAGACAAAAGGTGTGTAGTGGCCACACCTTCGATACCCGGATGTAGGAGAGACTAAGACTGGGAGTCTCACTGGCCTGTCTGTGTGTGACGTCCTGAGAAGCTGCCTCCACTTCTGTCTCTGCCATGTACTTCAACTGCTGCTGGCCGCCCCTGAATGGACTGTGGCCACCTGAAACTGTAAGCTAAAATAAACCTTTCCTTTGCTAAACTTGTGCGTGTCAGGTACTGAGTCACAGCAACAAAAAAGTAACTGAGACAGTATGAATGATCTATGGGCCAGCGAATGAGGGATGAACATCTACCCTGGATGTGGGAGGCCCAAATGGCAGCTTGAACTAAATAAAAAGAAGGAAGAAGAAAGATTTTTACAGCTTTT
Source organism: Ctenodactylus gundi (assembly GCA_004027205.1). Classification (NCBI taxonomy): domain Eukaryota; kingdom Metazoa; phylum Chordata; class Mammalia; order Rodentia; family Ctenodactylidae; genus Ctenodactylus; species Ctenodactylus gundi. The sequence continues at coordinate 192,305 of PVKB01001058.1, forward strand.
TCTTCTGATAAAGCTCTCACCTACACAATTATCTATGGATGCTGACTTGTTAAATGCTGCAGATCTTCATTACACATTTTCTCAGTCTCACCTTGCACCTGTCTATCCATTGCCAATCTTTAGTCTCAGTCTTCACCATTGTTCTTCGAACAACCAAGATCCCTAGAAGACTCTGCAGTCCCAGGACGTTGTGGCTGAGCAGCCATTGGACTCTCCAGCTCTCGCATGTGTAGGCTGCCATCTTGGACTGTCTCTCTCCTCACTCTTGTAAGCCCTCCGAATAAATCCCCCTTGCTCTTAATTTCTGTTAGCTCTTCCTCTTGCAGAACTCAAACTAATACACATAGATATCCCACTACATCCAAATTCATGAGGCTGTTGGGGGACATTCCAGATCCAAACTCTAACAGAAGGCAAATTCACGCAGGAGGAACCTTGACTAGCTCAAATGAGAAACAAGTCCACGGAGACTTGAGCTTGGAGAGCACAAGAGAGGAATCCAGAGAGCTAATGGGGGCTGAGGGTTGTGACACTGGATCTACGGGGCCTGTGGATAAGATAATGATGCTGGCTCTAGTTTTGGGAAAGATGAAAGCATCTTTGACACTGACAAAGTTGAATTGTCATCCCATTTGTGGTGTCACAGGAGCATCCTCGCTTTGTAACTGAATCCAGGGACCTGAGTAGGTGGACTCAGAGTGGCAAATGTATGAAGGAAAGATTTGGGGGACAAATGCACCAGTCAAACTAATGAAACTCCCAAAGAGAAAATGTGAAGATTGGAAAACAGGACTTTTTTAGAGACGGACTTCTGCTGGGAAGTAATGCACAAGGGATTGAAAAGCACGAACTCACAGAATCTGAGAAAGAGCTGGCCAGAAAAGGTATGCAAGCAAATAAACAGAAAAGATAACGAGTGTTGAGCCCCACTAAGAACTCTGTGGAGCTTAAATACCATGTCTTTGGACTAACATATATATAGGTATGAACAATCCGTTTAGCAGCACTTCTGCCAGTACCGGCTCAGAAGCCAGATTAAAGAATTGATTCTTGGCTACGGTTTTGCTAAGCAAACAAAATTAGAGATACAAGTAACAGCTAACTGCGATGTTGATGAGAGAGTATAAGATATATACAAGTAAAGATAAAATAAACCAAGAAGGAAAATAATAGAAACCTAGGAATCAAGAGACAACTGTGCCTAAGAGTTTGAAGAGCAGATTTTGAGGGTAAGAGAAGTCGTTACAAAGTGGGATTTTGAGGTTTGAAATTTTCAGTGTGAAACATAGTAAATGGTATACAATAATTGCATGTAACAGAATCAAACTAGAATTTGATGTATTTGCTAGTGCTAGGCTACAGAGAGTTTCATTTCATGATACAGATCTGATCATTCTCCTTTAATTTCCATTGTGGCGATCATAAAGTCTCAAATCAAAAGACTGTCCTGCAGGTGTTTAGTTAGAGAAGTCCATTCTAACACATGCCAACTAAGCATGGTAAGCAAAATCGAGCTGCCCGTTGTAGGAAGGCTGCCCTAACTCACAGTTCGTCTTCTCACAAAACTCATTACAGACTGGTTGTGAGCATTGTACACAAACTTACATAGCTCTAGGGAGTTCAGATGTCATGAAAGATTTGGTTGTGATTAGACTGTCCAATACCATCTGAGGATATCCACTGAAGAGCCTGAATTAGGAACATTTATACTCATTCTGTGAAACCAAAGGAAAATCAGGCATAAAGGTGCAAACACGCATTATTGAAATACAATGCATTGTTTACTACCAAATATAAGCATAATGATTGATAACCTGAGTTAGCTTTTTTTTTACACTGAAGTAGAAAATCTTTCCTGAAAGAAGCTAACACGTTTGACTAATTCTGCTTGTGCTTTGCCAACTTTTCTGACTTTTCTTCCTAAATCAGCAGAGCATATTCTGCCAAGGGTAATTTGTCTTTCTCAGAGTGCAGCAAATTGCCTCACCTTCTCTTAGGCAAAGTGTGCTACTCTGAGTTTGCTTCTAACCCTTTTAAATTCCAGCCATTAAGAGTAAGCCTCTGTTGTATGTTGTTTTGGCCTCTTTTGGATATATTCCCAGGAGGGGTGTTGCTGGATCAAAGGGGATTTTTTTTTCTAGTCTTTTGAGAGCTCTCCATACTGCTTCCCAGAGTGGTCGAATGAATTTACACTCCCACCAGCAGTGCAGGAGGGTTCCTTTCTCCCCACAGCCTCGCCAGCACTGATTGCTATTTGACTTGTTGATATAACAGAGATACATGTATACCCATGTTCATAGCAGCACAACTAACAATAGCTAGAATATGGAAGTCACCAAAATATTCATCAACAGACCAACGGATATACAAACTGTGGTACTTATACACAATGGAATACTACGTGTCTGTAAGGTCCAACAGCGTGGAGGAGGTTTTCACAGGCAAATGGAAGAAACTTGAGAATATTCATGTTTAATGAAGTGAATCAGAAGCAGAAGGTGAAACATTGGATGGCCTCTCTGATATGAGAGACCCAGACCACAACTATCTCATGGAACTTTAGACGAAAGACAAAGCAAAAGAGGGGGACAGGGTGGGGGTGGAAGGAGGGATGGGAGGGTAAGGGGAGGGACAGAAGGAGAGCGGGAAAGCCCTTGTCACTTTGACAAGAAATGTATGTTCACGAAATGCTCAACTCCATTGTAAACCTTAAATTCCGCACTTGTACATATCAATAAAATGGGGAAAAAGCCAAGCCAAGTGTTGATTAAACGGCAGTGATGAGGGTCTTACAAGCTTGCAATCAGGGTAAAAAAAGAAAGAGTAAGCCTCGGTTTTCAACTTCTCAGACTTTGACTCCTCTCTAAGTCTTGCTGTCCCTGGATTTCCGTTTCTTTAAAGCCCTGTGTGAAAACATGACAGGGTCGCCCAAAAGGCTTCTTTTGGTCATTAGTCTCCAGTGTCTTGTTTTAATGAAAACCTACAAAAGGAGAATTTGGGATCCCCTGCGGTAGAGTGAAACCAAGCAAGATTCTACCTGGGATCCTCAGAGATGGTCCTCCCTGAGGAATCCCGGCAGCACAAGCGCTTCTAGTTTTTCATTTTCAAACAAATACTCATTTTCTGTAGAAAACAGAGACGTCGTCAAAAGAAAATTTCTAACTAGGTGATAAAAGAAAAATTTAAAAAATTCACCAAAGAGCTGACAATATTAGGCTTAATCTAGTGAATACCAGCAACTACTGTGTGAAGATAGGAAGTCAAAAAGTTGCTGAAAAAGGGAGAAAGGCAGAGAAGAAAAGGGGAAATCTTACACATATATAGAAGGGGAAAATAAAGAAATGAAAGAAAACAATGAAAAGTAACTTTAGAAAGAGAATAGAAATGTCCTACCATGATAAAGTATCATTATTTAATAAAATTTAATATTTAATAAGGCATTCAATAATCAGATATATTTTTATTAAAGTCCTATTGACACACCACTGTATAATTTTTTTCTATTCAATGTGCTGCCATTTCAGAAAAAAACTATTAATTTTTCTTATAGGATTGGATAGATTATTTCATACAGATTAGTTCATATAAAAACAATTACCACCCAATGTCTTAAATGCAAAAATGTTCCATTTGAGTATACCCCATCCTATGAGAGTGAGCACAGTCATAATGTTAAGTTTTATATTTTATAAATGCCTACCAATTTAATCAATGTTTTAGGTTTGCCACTTGTTTTAAGTATAATTGGAAATACCATGAAGAAAAAAAAAAAAACTAGTAGTGCCTTCTTCATTGTAGCCATGTGGGAAAAACTAAAATACAAAAAAGATTTTCCTGCTGCATCCTTTAGAAACAAAAAGTATCTGATTGCGATTGTTATTTGTAAGTCTGCTTTTAATGCATTCTTTTTGAGAAAAAAATAGCAACAACCAGGAACAATAATCACAGGCAAAACTTTGCAACACCAATTGACTTGAGAGAGAAACAAATATCTCCCCCCTCACCAGAAAAAGTACTGTCCATCCCTGTCAGCCTTTTCAGCCTCTTTTGTGTTCCAAGAAATTGCGAGTAATGAAAACAGGGCAGAGCCAATCAAATGGGTGTGTATACGAGGGCACTGTGAGAGTTGAAAGCTCTGCATTTCAAACAAGGCTTATGCATAATTCATAGCCCAGGCATGTTTATGTAAATTACCAAACGCGGAAGTGTACACGAAACCAGAATCTGAGGTAAAATGACGATGTTGTAATAGACTGCTGGACTTGCATGTCTCCAATTCAACATACTCCCGTTCTACTATTCTCGAAAATTACATCATATGCCAGTTCACACTAGGAAACCTAATAAAACTTGGAGGCTTGCACACATTGTATATTTTCAACACTCCTTTCAGATTCAATAGGTTATTAAATACTGAAACTTAGCCATCCATAATTCAGACAACCCAAGAATAAAGACGTACGCACATACTCCTGTGAGCGAGTGCTACATAAGTACCTGGAAAGAGAAACGCTGGCTAGAAATACAATTTAAACATAGGAAAGTTTGTAATGTGTGGAGATTTCTATTCCAAGGGATGAGTGGGGGAGATACTAACTTCTTCCGGAACACAGCAGGTGAATGTTAGACAGTTTCATGAGCCAAAATAAATCTCTCCTCCTTAAAAAAAAAAAAAAAAAAAAAAAAAAAAAAAAGGTAGTATTTGGGAGGCAGCTCCCACGTGAGGTGGAGCCCTGGGTTCTCTCTGGCTGACCACATGCAGGCGGACTCATTTTCTAGCTCCTGCATTCTTTTGATTTGTCATCTTGGGCCAGCACGAAGGGATGAGCTCATTTGCATGAATTCTCCACCTCCTGGTCAGCTCTGAACGTCCTGGCAGCTTGGCTCTGAATTGGCGAAAGAGCCATTAAAAAAAAAAAGGAAATTAATAAATAAGAGTTTTCAAAGAAAACATTGTCAACGAAGTCAGGCCAGTGCACTTGAAGTCCAGTGTTCTTTTATCTTTCTAAAGTGTTGCAAATGTAGCAAGCATTTTAAAGTCATTTCTGTTTGTCCTCCTAATCTACTGTGGGAACCATTTTTCACATATGTTAACGTACTATATGCAAATGGATTTTAATGTGTTTTCTTCACAGAATGCATTTACAAATCATTTTGTGTATGGGGAAAGCAGTTGCTTTCCTTCTGTGTGAGAAGCTGTAAAAAAAGTGTATATCATTACAGTTGGAAAATGAGAGAAAATTTAAACGGAATAAAGAAAGCTCACAGATGCTATCAGAGAAATTGTCTATGTTCCTAATTCACCTATTAGTACCTCTTACTGACTTCATAGACTTACAAAATCCGGTTGCTGAATTTCCTCTCTCTATGAATTTGAAGATCTTGTCATTTGAAACAATTATCTCTCCCATTATTCAGGCTTAGGACCACGAGTACTGCTCCTCGTAAGAATCCTAAGAGGAGCTCACGAACGGCAAACACTTTGATGCGAAGAGAAAAAATTAACTTAAACATTTGTGCTCCCCACACAACTACAGCTACAGAGTAATTTCGCACACATCTAATCTTCTTGTATTTTATTTGCAGCATTTAAAGACTTCCAGATAATATACCACAGAATTTATTTTATCTTAAAATGTTCCTGTGCACTAAATAATATAAAAATCACTAGGTGTCAGAAAGGCAGAATAGACTATAGAAAGTATATTAAAGATTCATTTTACATGGTATTGCATACAGCCCAAAATAAACATCTCCAATTGTGATAAAAATTATGTGAAGAACGTGTACAGCGTGCTTTTACTCTGCTACTTTATAGAGAAAGGATCCTTAAAGTGTTATTGTTTCCATTTCGTGTACAGAATGACCAGGAAAAAAGCTGGCAATTACCCTGTGAATGGTGCTCTAGGCTGGCGTGAAGCTATGACTAATTTGCATACAGCATTGTTGGAAACGAAGCCTGTGACACGCGGATCGTCCACGCCGATGAGCATGCACACTGCCAACTGCACCTCCTTGTGCAAACAGATACTGCCACTTACGGATCAAGGGGAGGGTTGTGACTGTGGTCCTGTGTGATTAAAACACATCACACTGAGGGAATCTTCCATGTGGCTTATAAGTAGGGCCTTTATCATTAGAAGAATTTTTTTTCCTTTGTTACATAAAAAAAGAATTTTCTGCTAAACTTATTCCACAGAAATATTTATCTTTTACCTGTCCTGTGATATTTTTCTCCTAAAGATAAAGGCATGCAGTATTAAATTTTAAGGATTAATTATCTGACATACTAGTAAAGGATACTTGGTATTTTTGTAATAGAAAAAAATCAATAAATTCTTTAAATTTTAGAGTAGCAAAAAGAAACAGAATGTAGACACAAAAGCCACCAATCTTAAGGCGATGGCTTAGTAGTTTCCATGGTGACATGAATCTACAAATATAAACTCAAGTGAGGCAACCTTTACCTCATTTACCAGAAGAAGAAAGCAGAATTGAATTTTATTTTCAATGATGTGGATAATTACATTTATAGAGCATACATATAATTGATTTCTGTAAGAAAAACCAAAACACCTAGTTTTCATATTTTAACATCTACACAGTTGATCCGTATATTTTGGGAGACTAAATGTTTTGAATTTAACAAAATACTTCAGTATTATTCTTTTGTGAAATTAAAGAAAACCTTTTTGGTAACAAAACAGTGGATCGATCTTAGAACTTTGAGGGGATTAAGCTTTGAGGACTCATGGGGGCATAAAGATTTTATAACCACCCTATGGGACTCTCTCTAGAAGATTGTTTCTATCCATTATTATCTCTAGACTTGCCAATGGAGGCACAGATACGAGGTATTCGCTGGAGTATAATTTACATGTATGCTTACAAAATGCGACACTATGCCCTCGCTGATATGTCTCCTGTTCTCTGATTTTCACGACACACCCTTGTACACATTATTTACTCTTTAGTGAAGAAACGGAGTGATGGATTATGGCTGTAAGAGGAAAATCAGTTAAACGTGGACAGGCCTGGCCTGATAAGAGTGAAAGAAAGTAAGCCTCTAGTTGTGTAATGGTTCCCAGCTGTGTTCTAGTTTAAGAAAATGTCCAACATGACACTCAGAGCTTAACTCAGTCACACATTTCATACAGGTAGCATTTTTCAGACGGCACCAGGATGGAAGGGTTAGTAACACCTCAGAATCAGATCAGGATTCAAAGTGACCTCGATAAATTGAAGAAACAGCATGAATTAAATGGAAATACTGGCTAGCCACAGGTCCTACCAGGGAAAGAGCCTGCACTAGAATTCATTATTCATTTATTTAGTCATCAAATAGTTATTGAAGGCCTACTATGTGTCAGCTGCTGAATAACTCCCCCCCCACTTTGAGTTTGGAAGTCTACCTCTCATTTTACTGAACAGATGATGGCCTCTTTCAGAAAATTGGTCCTTTCCTTTATTCCCCCGAATAGTGATTACTTTTATTAGTATAAATCTGTGATATGCAATATTACATTAACTTGAGATATCAGTGCACATGCATATCACATCATCTTCACATCGAAACTATGCTTCTACACTGTGTAAAACTAAGAGTAGTTGACTTAAAAAGTGTAAACAGGCCATACGTAGATATAAAGTTCAGCATTCTAAAGCAATAAGGCAATTCAGCAATAAACGGCAATTAAACATAATTAGTTGATTCAATCTTTCCATGCAAAAAATTCAAGAATATTCAATGCACCTTTAAAATCTGATTCCACCCATGTCCCCACCTAGTGGCCCAGGGGAAAGGCAGTCACGCACACTAGTACCAATGATACGGCTTGCTGCTGCCCCAATATGATTATGAATCTGATTTTGAATCTTAGAAGAGATTGATTTAACCAATAGATTATGTGACCCTGAGGCTCTGAGATGTTTCCACAACTGTGGTCCAGTTCTGCACCTCTCCATGAGGGTCAAATAAAATGCCATTCCCACCTTTGAACAGATCCCTAAGCAATAGGAAAGACATAAACATCAGGAGACCTTTACAGGGAAAACCAGGGACCCGAGAGCTCCACAAACTTCACACACAGGGACAAATGAAAGGAGTTTAGTCTTCCAGATCCTCTTAAAGCTGCTACATTTGAGAACAGAGGCCATCTAACCCTAATTAACAACTCATGAGACACAATTCATCTTTGGACAAAACCTACTTTAGAGAGTCCTGTGTAAGTTGAAAACCAGATTCCAGAGCTGCGTACATGGAACATCTGTGTACAGAAAGTGATCCCGACTGCTCCTTCCCTGTCTGTCACTCTTTGATAGTGGACAATGCATGGTTTTCTTATAACAAATATTTTATAGCTATTCTGCGTGGATTATATTTCTCATGTTTGTCTCTTTTTACTCCTGTAACCTGAGGTGTGAGGAGATAGAGTTAAATTTTTAAACAGCCACTGATATGCTCTCTAAAGCAATTATTCCTTCTGTCACCAAGAGATGAATGTACTACCACAAGACATTACAAATGTGCTCTTCCAGGCTCTAATACAAATTACTGTCAGACCACACCACTTAAAGCTTCCCCCCTCTTATTTAGTAAAGCCAATGTCTTGTGATTCTCTTACATATAAGAAGGAAATATCATGTTCTGATGATGGTTGCATACTTTTTATAACAATTTTCAATTCATTTTAAACAATATTAACTGATTATTAACACCAAAAAACCATTTGGTACCGAGGTTCAGAGACATTCTGGAACAAATCGGTGGAAAAACTGTCACAGGGAAGTTCTCTACCATCTACTAGAGTTGCAGCAATAGCTCAGTCAATGAGAGGAATTTTTTAAAGCCCTGTTGAATCATACTTTACTGAAAAAAGTATACTCTGGGCTTGCCTCAATTACATCAATAGTCTCTTTTATAGTTTAGGTAGATCCAAAACCCACCCTAACAGTCTCAAATTCAGAGGATGAGACATGATTTAGATGAGTGCTTCCTTTCTTTCTCTTTTTCTTTCTTTTTTGTGCTCCTTTCTCTAAAGTTCATTTGTGCTGGCTAAACTTGTCATTTTCTGTTATAATAAGCTTACTGCATGCTTCGGATGTTTTTACGTTACCTTGTTACTTAGAGTACAAACACAGGCCTCCATCACCTGTGCAGGTGCATTCTGAGTTTCAGCATGGTGTCAGCATGGCCCATGCACTCGGCAGCAGCCCATAGTCGACTGCTTCCAGGCAACTGGCTGGCAGCACCTGCCATCTCCAGCATGCCAAGAGACCATGGACGCAGCCACTCGGCACTGGGAAGTGTTCTGAGGTGCCTGCAGATTCCAAAGAAAAACAACAGGGAGCCAGGCCTCAGATCCCCTGCCTACTCCCATCTGCACGGCAGCTCCGCAGGCCCAGAGACCGCCACTGGTGCTGAAGCCTCACCACCTAGCGGAGGGAAGGACCAGTAGTCGAAGGAGGATGTTGTCCCTAGCTCCTCCCTGCCCACTCTGGCTTCCGCTGTGAACAGCTTTCCTCTAAAATGCCATTCAGCCCCGACATTTCCGTTGGAGATGGCCAACCATGAACTGATCCCCCAGAAACTTTAAGCCCAAACACATCTCCTCTTGTCAGGTATTTTGGCCCAGCGACGGGAAAGCTAGTTTAGTTCCTCCTTGGAAGAACACCAATCTGCCCACAGATCATAATTTTTTTTTAATTAATGCAATCTTTTTTTTTTTATTTTTGAGACAGGTCTCACTTTGTAACCCAGGCTAGTCCAGAGCCCACTGGTGTAGCCCAGGTTGGCGTGTACTGAGGACAATCAGCCTGCCTCAGGCTCCCCAGTGCTGGGATTGCAGGCATGCACCACCATGCCCAGCTTTATGTGGTACTGGGGAATTGAACTCAGGGTCTTGTGCTTGCAAGGCAAGTGCTTTAACGACTGTGCCATCTCTCCAGTTCTTAACGTGCTTTTTAATTAAATATTTCCTTATCTACTTTCCAGTGGGAGGAATGGGCTACGGTTTTTCATTTACTTACTCCTGACTCTCTATGTGGTTGTTAATAAATAATAATAAATAAACTTGATCTCTGTTCTTCTTGTTTTTTCTTCCCTTAAAGCAAGAAACTCTACTGCGGTTCTTGTGGAGAGTTTGTGTTGTACCAAAACCAATGACAGATCTGAGCAGTAGACCCGGGCACCTGCTTGGTAGGGAAGTTTCCTTCCCAGCCTGCATCCCAACTCATAGCCTTCCACCAAGACCACACCTGAAAGATGCATTTCCAGACTTCACATTTCTTCCACAGCTACACAATCTCAGCGGCTCCTATTTGTGCTCAGCAACAAACAGGACCTGGCTGGCCTGCTCTGCCTCCTTCCTCAGTCACCCACACCTGTCTCACATCGAATCTCTATACCAGCCACACAGGCCATTCGTCAGTACGACTTTTCCAAAGAAGATCTCTCCCGCTTCGCTCCCTCAGAAAGCCCTTTCCTCTGCCCGTCTCAGTGACATCCTCTTTCACACTTTGCCTCTCAGTTTAAGTGTCACCTCCTCAAGGACACTTGTTCTGAGCCTGGAGGGCACCGTATTACCCCAGCAGTCTGTATTTGTCACACTGTTCATCATTTAGTGTGGGTATTTTACTGAGTTTTCTGTTAATATGTTGATCTGGGCTGTCTGGCTTTGTTCACCATAGCATTTACAGGCAGGAATAACATCTATATTACCTGTGGGCTTCATGCTTGATTCTCGACACTGAACCCCATGTCTGGCACATGACTACTTGTAGCTCCTCTTTTGTAAAAGACATGGATGAGTGGCACAACAAATGCCAGGAGAAGCCGGCAGTCCACATGCACACACACACAAACACATGCTCACAAGCACACAGGTAACAAAGATTAAGATTACACAGCTAAGTAAAGAAAAAATATGTTTTAGTCTTTTGAAATAAATGAGTCGCTCAACTCTGGAGAGCACCAAACTCTTGGGAACATCCCCCAAAGTTTTCCCTTTGGGCTTCAAAAATCCTGGAAGTCAGTAACTAAGGGGTAGATAAAAAGTCATGGCATACCTACGAGGGAAACTGGCTAGTCCAAACGAAAACATCGGCAGCTGCAAACCACTGACAGTCACTGGGCAGCCTTCCTGTGCAATCATCAGACAATGATGCTCATCATGTACTACCCTTGCTTGACCCTCAGGATTTTCAGTTACGTGGCAGTTCCTTTAAATCTAAAAAGTAAATCAGTGGTCACCAGAAATGTGCAAAGAACATTTTAGTTTTCTACATAAGTACAAAAGAAAAGAGGTTGGGGATGCAGCTCAGTGGTAAAACGTTTACCTAGCATGTGCAGGGCCTAGAGTTTGATCCCCAGCATCTACCTCTAAAAATAAATAAATAAAAGAATGAGAGGAGAAATATTAAGAAAAAAATAAAGAAAAAATGTAAGGAGGAAAGGAGTAAGGGGGAAGAAAAGACTCAGAAAAAATCCAGACTCTGAAACAACAAAATGCTTTCCTTAGAAAATAAGAAAAAAAAATATTGGGTCCATCCAAGTGAAGAAAAAGGACACAGGTAGAAAGAGGGGAGACAGAGAGAGCCACTACAGAAATCTCACTCTGAAAAGCAAGATGACAATGGGACAAAAATAAAATATTCAACACAATTTTGTTTAAAAATCTCCAGTAAGGGAAGAAAAATATATGAGATTGAAAATAGAGAAAACAGACCTCTAATGACAAAGAGTCAAAATTTGAAAAACAAGAATTGGGAGGAGGAACAGAATGTAAAGGGAAAAAATCGGCAGTGCAATGCAAGAAACGGACCTAAACAAGAATAAATGCCTCTAAGCTGAAAAGGTTCTCTAAACGCCCAATGCAGTGAATGAAACAGACCATGTGGATTCACATAATCATGAACATTCTTCCTTCTGTACAAAACTAGACTAGACGCTTGCAAAAGAATTCCATTACACTGCCTCGAAGGAGCTCTGAACCCATAGAAGCATGGGATCAACACCCGCAGAGTGCTGGGACACAAGATCTCCAAGTGTTATCCACCCATATTATCATGCAGTTGTGTGGGCAGAATTCAGACAACTTTAGATGCCGAAAAAGTCAAAATTTAGGTTCTACGTACTTTTTCCTTTAGAACCAACCGTGAATATGAACTCTCTAAGAAAGGAATTCAATCAGGAAAGAGAAGCAAGAAAAGGGGAATGTAGCAATGAAAAGACTGAAGAGATACCTCAGTACACAGCTGCAAAAAGCCCTCAGACAGCAGGTGGCACTCCAGCAGCTGGAGGGCCACGTGACAGACATACATGCCTCGGAACCATGTGAAACTGGCCCACTTTCCAATAAAGATGTGCACCGAAAAGAAATTCACTGTTTAGTCACAGATTTCATAAAATATGAAAGCTTAGCAAAGAAAAAATGAATAGTTGTTTAACTGTAGAAAATAACAAAAAATGCACAATAAAAGAAGTACGATGCAAGTTCCCAAAACTGAATGAATTGCAAGTAATATTTACACAATTATGGTACAAAACCAAGAAACAAGGAAGAAAGAAATGGCTAATCAAACTCAGCTGTTTTGCTATCTGGCCTGCTACAGCCAGATTTTGTCATTTTGTTCAATAATAGCTGGTCTAAACCAAGCTTGTTGATTTTCCTCTAACCCCTGCACCGGGGATCAAGCCCACCGCCTCACACGTGCTAAGGGAGTGCTCAAACCAAAACTGTTCACAGCCTATATGGCACCAGCTTGTAACCTCTGGCTGTTCTGATTAACCAGGAAACTTACATGGCCAGATAGTAGCTCACGCAGACGAAAGCTGAAATAAGGCTGCAAAAATAAAATCAGTTGCAAAAGATAAAGATACTTCAGGCTACTTCTGCCCAACTTGAGGAATCCAGTTTTTTTTTTTTTTTTCTTCAAACAACTTGTAGATGGAGATCACAGCTTGGGATCCACCGATTAGAATGCCTAACCACTCCAGCTCTGAAGAAGCCACTTGGCCTGGAACATGGAGTCATGGCCTTGTACTTGGTGCAAAGGCCAGCACCTGTCACACAGCAAACTTTCAACCAATGTTTGTAACACGCATTAATGGATTTTTGTCATTCTCAACACCTTCAAGATGTCTACATCTTCGTTGACCACGCTAAAAATGAGGTCATCACTTTTCCTTTTTTGTCATTTCTATACTGAATGCGACCCCCTTGTTAGTACTCATCACCCTAAATGCTAAAAACATGTATTATATATCTCCACTTTCCACAAAATCTCTAATCTCTTTGGGAGCAGGAAATATATATATTTTTTTAATTTTACATCCACAAGAAATATTTGGTTGTATGTGTTTATCCCTTGATATGTACCGATCTCATATGGGAACATCATAGCATTTGGTTTTCACTACAGTCCTATAAAACAAGGACTGTTGCCATCAGCATACAACACATGACATCTGGCAATCATCTAGTAAATACTGTTGAATGAGTACATGAACCAGTGCATTCGGAGCTGGACATCTAGATTAAAACCTCAGAAATTTGAGGAGCTATGTATTTTATGCTAGAAATTTGAAGGCTATGTATCAATGTAAAAATAGTGATTCTTTTAACTGTGGCTCTGCGTACACATATATGAATAAGAACAGGCTAATGTTCAACAGCAGCCCCCTTGGTAAAAGACATAGCTCATCGCCTTTGACTACAGATATAAATCAATTCCCTCTGGATTGGTGTAAGAAGGCAGCCTTGACTGGTACAATGAAAGACTTATGCGTTAGCTTTCCTGTCCCTGAGACGCAGTGCCTGACAAGTGCAACCTAAAGGGGGAGTTGGTTCGTGTGGCTCATGGTGACAGAGGATTCAAGCCAAGGTTGGTTGGTTCTAAGGCTCAAACATCACAATGGAAGTGGGAGGCTCAACAAAGACTCTTAGCTCTCAGTGGTTGGAGAGACAAACAAGAAAACAGCACCAGTGAGGAAGGGGCAGCAGCTAGGCACAGACCCTAGGCCATGCCCTGACTGTGTTCCACTGAGTCCCTGTGGATCTCAAAGTCCATCAAGCTGACCCTTCACCCTAATGCCACACACAAGATGACCTCCCTAGGAGGGGGCATAACACTAACCTGGGAATTGTCTGTGCGAGGCAGACTAGAGCAACACCTTGACCCACCAGCTCCCATGGCTCCAAACTTTCCTGTACAGGACTTCAGTCTCTGTACACTTGCAGGGGTCCCCACACCTCAGAAAGAAGGAGAAAGCCTGTGGGCAGAGAGCAGTAGCGGGAAATGTTATATAGAAGACAGCCAGTGGTGCAGGTGATGCAAAGTGCTTTCAGGCCACAGGCGAGTACATAACTGGACCTGAAGACGTCAGAGGTACGTGAGAAATATTCCATCTGTTTGAAGTGTACTCACCTCATCCTATATGCAAGAAGAGACCGGTGTTCAGAGATCATCAGATTAAAATATCAATATTCTACATGTTTTAGCAAACTAATAAAAATATGTCAACCACATTCTGTATAAAGTACTAAACCCGAAGTTGGAAGGGATGTAGAATAAATACATAATTCAATAATATACACCCCATCTTCACATATTTTTAAATTAAACTGAGTATAATTATGAACATATGTGAATAAAAGCTGAAAGCACAAAGCCTAAGTAATTAAAATGCAGAAATTTGCTTAGCACCTCTTCTATGGGTTCCAGAAACGTGAGGGAACGAAAGTGACCAAGGTTACTAGGTGAGCAAAGAAAATACCAAACCTGAAGAGTTGAACACATTTTCATGGGTGGAAAAGAAATGAGTTGATCTTGCTAGAGACACAGTCTGTTGAGAGGAACAAGTTCTGGCAACAGTGAGGTTCTCTGCCGGAAAATGCCCCATTCTCCAAATTTCAGACCAAGCAATTGTGTAGCTCAGGTGACAACAAGAAGTATGGATATAAGAGAGAAAAGAGGGAGAGAGAGAGAGAGAGGGACACACACACACACACACACACACACACACACACACAGAGAGAGAGAGAGAGAGAGAGAGAGAGAGAGAGAGAGAGAGAGAGGAGTCTGTCCAGAATTTTGTGACTTGAAATTATTGAATCAATCTAATTTAATTTGTGCACACATGTAAGTTTATGGCTTTATACTCCAATTTCCGTTCTTTGGGCTTCTACAGTTCTTAGTCTGATCCTGCCTAGGGCAATTTGCTTCTTTCTAAACACAACCATGGCAACCAGCATTAGGCATCTGGCTGAAGGCCCACCGATTAGGACTGCCAACCACCTGTGCTATGACTTCTTTGGGAAAACGTAAGGAAGTCCATTCAGCAAATCACTACTGAAAGGCTAAAATTAAATACTGAATTCTTTGACAGCCTATAAGCCATGAAAATGTACCATGGTTTATGCTAAGATCACAAAAGTGCAAAAAAGCACTAATGTTTTATAGCAAATATCTCAATTGGTGGAGCATAGAGAATGACATATGTATGTAGAGGAAGTTGATGTTGGCCCAAGAAACCGACCCAGACCTTGCTTCGCTTCCGAGTTGTAGTGTAGACACACACTCTCACAACCTCTAATTACAGCTGTCTTATTTTTCACTTAGAAAAAACTGGGAATAATTGAGTATTTGAAGAAGAAATGTGCAGGATAAAGATTGTTTTGAGCACAGGGTAAAGACTGAGTAGAAGCTAATTAAATAGTTTAAATACTACAAGAGACTTGGATGGTTTGACTTTGAGACCATTTGTCCTGAAGAAAATATATTTCATCCCTTTGAGGTGGAAACTTTCACCAAGTCTAGAATATGGAATGCAAGTCCTCGGTGATTCTATCACAAAATAAGTTCCACAAAAATAAAGAAAGTGGAAACCAAGTCACAGAATATTCTCCTAGTCATGCTCTCCTTCTGATGAAATTATATTCACTTTCTACTTTGTAGTACTTCGATTGGACAGTAAAGAAAACCACTCCTCTTCATCTTGAGCAAGGACAGATCTCCTGTATGGCTCTGCCTTCAATTATCACATTTATAGAAGAGGGGACTTTGTCACCTCAATGCCTTTGAAATTGGTGGACAGACCACCTCCTGGGGATTCTGCAGGAGGTGAAAGAACTTGCCTGGTAGCTGCTTCTAAGACTAAGTTCATTGGAATTTCAAACAATCAAATTAAAGCACAGCAAAGACCCAAGATCCATTTATATAACCTGATTAATTATTACTTAAAATTTACTCAAGTGGATATTTAATACAATTACACTATAGAATGGTTAAAATGGTAATTTTGTGTTGTATTTATGGCAATGATATATATAGATATAGATATAGATATATATAAATTTTACACAGTGTTTAAAAATTACCGTGTTCAAAATTAAATGGACTTTGTTTTAAAAAGAGCAACTTCTTGACTTGTTTTAGTCTCTTAAAATTCCAAGTTTAGGAACCAAGTGATTGGAAAGGAATTAATTAATTAATTAAGACCTGAATTAAGGGAGAAAAATCTCTCTAGCCTAGATTTTCTAGAACTAATCAAGCAAAAACAGGGAAGGCCTTAAGGATCTATGAGGCTTAACTTAGGGATGCATTTTAAATGAAACAAGCTTAGCGCTCGGCACATTTTTATTTTTGAGGTCTTTATTACTATTATAGAGAATGATAAAACAAATGACCATGTAAAAAGAAGAGGAGACAGGTGATAATTAGAAGCGGAAAAAATTAATTTTTAAACATTCAGAAATCCTGACTGCAGTGATTGCTTTGCTATAACTACAGTGGTGTGCAGACTATTAATTTGTTTAAAAGAAAGAGAGAAAGAAAAAAAATGTTGGCATACCAAATAATTAAGCAAGGTAATCTGTGCTTATATTGTTACAAGCACGGCTGGGATCACTCTCATACTAAGATCTCCTCACCTATGCAGAAAACAGCTTTTTCTTTTTCAGGAAAGCAAGAGTTTCAGGGCTATATCTAATAAAATCTTTTTCTCTCTTTTCTTTTCTCTCTTTTTCTTTTCTCTCCTTTTGTTCCATAATCCAGTGCTTTGAAGAATCAGGTATCCTTGTATATGCTGTAAGGCAAAGTTTTATTTCCCTCTGAAGAATCTTATTAAGAAAGAGATCGTTTCAGCTAAATTCACCGTTAAGAACTAGTTTCTGGGCCTCCGGTTCTTCCTTGTACTACTGTGCAATACTATAGTCCATTTCCATTGATCGAGAACAGCCTTCTCCCTTGTTTGCGTGGTCTCTGTCAAATATCAGGCAAGACATCATCAATTAAAAACTGACAAGAGATAAGAATCTATGAACCACCATATAGTTGTAAAAGCAGCAGGTCTGTTTCCTAGGGGGAAAAGGCAGACAAAGGCTCCACCTTGAATAGAATGATACGTTTCCAAAAGATCATTTATAAAAAGATTTTCTTCCTCATTTCCCCGAGTACAAAAGACAAACACATGAAAAGAATCATGGGGCCCCTCTTGTTTTGCATGTCTTCGTGACACGCGGACCTGCAAGTTCAAAGACAGGACTAGCAAAGCCTTCATTAGGTTACAGGTAGTACAGGCTCGCCTCGCTTTTCAAACTCCTCCAGAGGTAACGAACGCATGATAATGGCTGTAGACATCAGCAAAAGTTACTCATCAGTACAAGCGACCCCATGGAGCTGCACATGTTCCCGTTCACTGTAGCCCCCTTGCTGGTGGGATGCACCTTGGGAATAGCCTCTGGGAATGTTTTTAAAATTTAAAATACACGTATATCTTGATCCTAACTCTTGTATGGATCAACCCATAGGATCGATTGTTGAGAAAAAGAAAGCTGCCCTGGACATCCAGATAGTCTCCAATCCTTCCAGCCAGGCCTGGGCGCTGCTAGTGGCTTGCCTAGTGCCACAGAGGCTGGCTGCTAACCAGACACGTCACAAAACCCCACCATCAATCACAATCACTTTGCACTCGCAACGAAGTGAAATCGAAGCAAGACAAACTAGCCACCAAGTCCGCTTCCTTGAAACTTACTCAGAATTACCTAAGACCCCAATTCTATAAACCCTTTCTAGAACCGTACCACTGAGATGGCCACGTGCTCCCCAGAAAGACCATGCCCCCCTGCTACTACAACAAGAAACACTACAGTATTGGATATTATGAACTTTTTGCACAGAAATATGAAAACTATTCAGTATGGCATGCCCGTTTTATGGAACAGACATTAAGGGGTGAGCTATTGGTAGGTGAGGTGGTTTACCAAAGGGGAAAAAGCTCTAAGACTTGCTGCGATACTCGAGACAGAATAAGCGAGCTAAGTATCAGTAAGATCCTATTCTACACTTACAGAAAATTAGCTGCATTTGCATGTGTGTGCACACGCTCACGTGGGTGGGTACAGAAGTTCCAGAAGAACACATAGCAAACTCAACAGACACATAAAGGATAGAAAGGGAACTGCTGCACTTGAACTTGAAAGTACATGGATACACGGCTTTATTTTTACAAGATTTTTGAGTTGACAAGCTTTTCTAACTTCCAGAAGAGTTCAAGTCCAAAAACTGACTTCTAGGATGTTTGTGTGGTTTAGGAGTAGAGTGCTTGCCTAGCATGTGGGACAACCTGAGTTCCATCTCCAGCACAGCTAACTAAATAGATTAATTAATTAATTGGGTTTTTGATAAACCATTACTGACACATACATACACAAAATGTGGATGTGGATTGTGTTTGCTGAGGAGAGTGACACACATAGACTGTACCAACATTTTCATATGTATCATAAACACGCCCCTAATTCAACCAGTATGTTGTATTATATTCTGTAATAGAGATGTTCAGAAATGATTTATTCATTTTTCTACTGATAGACAGTTGTTTTATGTGCATGTTTCCATTATGTGTTTTTGGCCAGGTTAGATAAGTGCTATACATGGATGGATGGATAGACAGATAGGTAGACAGACAGACAGATAACAGACAAGATAAGATAGGCTCCTCACATCCTAAAGAACTCACCATAAGCTGAATATGTTTCCCATACCTAACCTCTGAATACAACAGGTTGGTGCCGCAACGCACTGTTGAGTGTCAGTTCTTTGCCTCAGGATTGTCTGACTGTGCCAAGCATATCACTAACCTGGGAAAACACCAAAACTTAAAATTTAAGGACAACTTTCTATTGAACTCTTATCTGTTTTCACAATCATCAAGTGGGGAAAAAAAAGTAAGTCAAATCATTGTAAGACAGGGAACACTGTGTAGGTATGTATGTGTGCATACTTCCTTATAAGCATATACACTTTACTTGCAGTGATCTAAATCTTGACATAGATTAATAGAAGTGAGATTTGGGGGGCTAACACACATAGGCTATTCCAATTCTGAGAGTGACTGACACAATTTTTCTCAAAATACTTCATATTTCTACCAGAAGAGTTTAGGACCACTCTTCTGAATCCCAACAACTCGTAATGTCATCTCATTCTAAATTTTGCTAAAATAGATACAAATGAAACTTTTTTGAAATTTATATTATATTACATAACAGAAGCTGATTCTGTGTCTACTTGTTAGTCATTTGAATGTATCCTTCTGTGAATTGCCTTCATTGTCCTTTTTCGTTTTTCTGGCTGAAGTCATTTTTATTATAATTTGTAGGAAGCCAGGTGTGGTGCTGGACATCTGTAGCCCCAACACTTTGGAGGTCGAGGCAGAGGACCATGAGTTTTAGGCCAGCTTGGGCAACACATTGGACTCTTGTCTCAAAAAGTCTAAAATGATAACAATAATAAAATATTATTAATATATAAGAAAACTGTATATTTTACATATATCTTTTTATATTTTTCAGAATTTCTTTCATATTTACTTTAGTCTTGATGTCTTGCTTTTTAAAAGATTTTATGTGTTTAAATATGCATTTATTTTCCTTCATGGTTAGATATCATCCTTATTCAAATATGATCTGTATTTGTGTTATTTTTATCTTTTTACATGCAGCTTTTCCTCCATCTGGATTTATGTTCTGTATTTTACAAAATGTAAGAAATGGAATACACTTTTCTCTCAAATGATTAAACTATTATGCCACTTATTAAAATATATTCTTTCCCAGAAGAACGAATAAGTGAACTTTCCTATGTTAAAGCACTATATATACTGATTTCATATGGTTATCTCTTGGACATGTGTCCCCTGCATGTCCCTCACCCCCCAGGTGGCATTACTGGGAGTTGGAGGTAATTTTAGGAGATGTGCAGTGTCCTCAAGTCAATATGGTCATCACCTGGAAGGCACTTAACGGCCCTAATGTCTCTTCTTTTCGTTCTTTGCTTCTTAGTTTACAACATAAGTGGCTTTTCTCACCTCTGCACTCCTGCTGTGATGCATGGCCTTAGACAGAGGTCCAGGACAATAGAACCACCTGATCTGGGCTAGAACCTGTGGAATCATAAACCAGAATAGACACTTTCTATTAGTTAATTGCCTCAGGTATTTGATTGCAGTGTTGGAGAAGCTGACCAATACACACAGGTACTGAGATTGCTACACAGACTCACTTTTCTGGTTTACTAAATTCACCATAGCCTCTAAAAAATTGAATTATGATTGTGGATATAAGTATTAGATTTTTTCACTTTTTAGCATTTACCATGATGTTCGTTGATGACTTTGGGCAGACTGTTTCACCATATTTAAATCTCCAGTTTTGTGGTTTAAAAAATCTCCTTGGAGACATCTGTCCATTCTTAACCAGTATAGAACTCAACCTCACAACTTGATATGGACCAGAAAAGGCTTGCACAAGAAAAAAAAAATGGCCATATAGTTAAAAAATACTTTTATTTTGAGGATTTGCCATAAATAACTTCTCTCTGTTTTGAGAGATATAAAATGTTTACTAGTCAATAGACCATAAAATAAAGTCACATATGAGTAATCAAGCTAAAATTCATAAATAAACTGAAATTTGATGATACTCTGATCACCATAAAAAACATACAGACCCTCTATGTGACAATCCTGGCATGTTGACTTCATTGGATGAAGAAGCATGTAGCAGGTGTGCAAAGCAAGCACCTGGCTGGGTCTAGGTCCCTGGGTTAGCCGTCGGGTGTGACCCCGGCTCCACATCTAGTCCTTGGCTCCATCCTCAATGACTCTGTGTCTCTGCTCAGTTTTTTGTCTTAGTGAGCTGAGCTGCTGCTCTCCTCCACGTCTACCCACTGTGGTGTTTCTGCCTCCGAGGCAGCTAATCATGGATGGAAAACACAGCAAATTAAACCTCTGCTCCTTTAAGTCATGGTGTCACTGTATTTCACCTCAGTGACCAAGAAGACTGACTGGTATACCCCACATTTGACTGGTACACCCGTATTTGACTAGTACACCCCATACTTTGCTGCCTGATAACTTTGGATCTGAGACCTTTTGCCAGGCTGGGGCACTCAGTTCCAGTCACATATTGAATGAAAGCTCAAGGAGCAGCTGGGAGCAAACCCAAGCTTTGTTTTCTCTCTGCCTCGGCTTCTCTCGGCGTTATGCTGGTTGGTGTAGTCAGTAGAGAGTTTCTCACGACTGTGGCTTAGTGCCACCCAGACAGAAGGCAACAGCGCCATGCATGTCGCGAACACATTAGGTCACCAGGGAGTTCCTCACGAGGCAGTTAGGAAATGCTGAAGTGTTTCCTACAGTCGGGAACTGGCACAGTGGCCTGCAGAGTCACTGTTACCATAGGTGTTGTGTTGTTTCACCTGCGGTCCTCCGGCGCGTCCTCCTCTGTTCCAGCGTGGATCATGTTCTCTCTGCCATTTTATGGTCAGCGTCACCTGGAGATGTGGCGGGTAGCAGCCCGAGAAAGCGCAGGGATTTTACTTGGGCTGCTGCGATCAAGAGGGAGTGGCAGCGCAAGATGACGCAGGGGATTTATGTGCATTACGTCAATCAATCTCTCCTTTTGGTATGTGGCTTCGACTTCTTCTAGTGCATGGATGTGCTATTCTGTTCCTTTCACGCCTTTCAAAAATCGTCATGCCTCTGCCCATTCTGTTAATGCGGGAATATTGTAATTTCATTTCTCCAACGACTTGGACAGGGACTATGGTGATGGCCTACCCGGTCTTGTTCTAATATCGTTGGCTTGTTAAGCCACATATACCACTGCCAGTTGCCACCCAACTGATGAAGCCTGGGGTTTTGCGCCTTATCGTAACTGTGACCAGAACCCAACGAGTATTCTCTGAGAACCACATTTATGCTCTAAGCCCCATCCATACGCATCGGTGTGGGTAGCACCATCCAAAAATCTCATGGTTTCTCTAACACGGGAAACCCAAAATACAATAACTAAAAGAACATAGAAAAAGAGACATGGTAGAAAACAGAAAGACTTTGTGAAGAAGAAAAAGAGATACGGGGAGGGTGATAGAAAGTCGGGATGGGGAAAGCGACAAAAAAAGGATCAAGATCCAATATGTTTATGTACAATTCCCCTCTTTGAATGTAATACGTTTGTGTGTCACAAACATATACTATAACAAGAACAACTTTTAGAAAACATGCCAATACCTTGAGGTTTTTTAGTCATCTCCTGGTGTATCTCTCTCCGCTCTACTTAATGCTATTAATCTCATCTCTCTGTTCTTAGTGCAGCATCTGGGCCTCTTCTTAGCTTTTTCACTTTATTGTTTCGTTCTAATAGTATTTCTGCTCTCTGTGTCCTGCAATATCCTTTCCACTTCTTAATTAAAGTGAAATCATCTAAATAATCCATGTGTTGTTTCAAGATTCTTTGCTATTTCAATACACGCTATTGTTTATGCCAGGGTGACATTTTTCAATGTAATCGTTCACCTGGACTGAGGAGCGCTCAAGGTTTCTAAGGTTTCATATGCTTACATTTCTCTCTACTGATCCAGTAGCTGTAGGTAGTTATTCAGGAAAGGTGGTTATTGGAGCTGGAGTTAAGAATACACATAGGCAACAGAATATTTTGGCTGCCATATTCCCAGTAGTGTATATAGGTGTAAAATTATTTGCAATTCTAAAAGACAATTTTGTTATCTCCTGTAGCTATGCTTTTTATATTGGAATATAGCTTAAAGTTTGAAAACGGGAAATAAAATCAATATAAAGAAATTTCATGTATGGATTAATTTTCAAGTACTTAATTATTCATTTATCTTACATAAGCCATATAATCATCGTTCTGCATAAAGAAATGTATATTAATGTTAATTTCCCCCAGGAAACCAATGAACTGGGTTTCTTATCAGGATGAAAATATTTCCTTTACCCGGTGACTAAAAAAGCACAATACCCCTTGGAAGATAAATTTCAAATACAGAATTAGAGACCACAGACTTTCTTCTGTATGTTTTCTCCAAGCAAATTTCAAAGCTTCACTTATTTCTTGTCTGATAATTTGAAAAGTCATAGAAAATAAATCAAATAAAACTTTGGAAACAAACTTATGAGTCAGAAAACTCTACCCAAAGTCATCAAAACCAGCTATATAATTTGAATACACATCATCTCGTGATCGTAATAATCTTTACCAATCACTCACTCTTAAGAGGCATTTATTTCTTAGTTACTGACAACAAACAGTTTGCCCCCCCAAGCTTTTCTCTTAACCTGAAATAAAAGACATTATGTCCACATCAGGAAAATGATCAAGATGCAATATGTGTATGCATTGACTCTACAAGTCAAATGTAATTACTATGTATTGTAAAGACAAGCTAATAAAAAATAATTTGGGGGACAAACTTTCAGCAATCTGGTTTTTGAAAAGACAGAAAAAGAGTATATTTTCTAAAACCCCTTTCTCTGTTTTCAAAATTACTCACAATGAGTCAATGTTCCAACTTTCTCTCACACTACCTAGAACATTGAATTAAACACATCAAAACATAAAATACCTCCCGATTCCCCACAACTTGAACACTTTATAAAAATGTAAGACTGGAATGGTCTCAAATCATGTTTGAAAATGTGTGTTAAACTTCTAACACTTTGTCCTTTTGCTTATAATAGTCCCATGAGCTGTTCATTGGTCAGTAGTCACAATGCAAAGTTTTCATCAGCTGAATATAGCTGAATAAGTAGCAATTTAAGAATTTGCTCTGAACAATAGTATACTTGATTTCTACTTTGTTGATTTTTCAGTTTTCTAATACTTGTTTCTATTTTGTGAGAATTTCTGTACTTTGACAAAGGTCAGAGCCTTCTCTAATTATACTAATAATCCTTGAGAAGAAATAATTAGTATATTTGAGCATATGTAGTTAATTAATATTAGATTATTTGAGCCTGATTTTTAAATAAAACTATATCATTCATTACAACAACTTCACTGTCATTTGGACATACAGTTAGTAACTTTTATAAATATACAACCTTTAATCTCCACTTGAATTGCTTGCCACGAATTGCAGCCTTAATGATAATTCCTTATTTGCTGCTTCTCTTTATTTATGAAACAGAAGATAATATAAAGTCGGCACTGTCTACCTGCAGGTTCCACATCTACCGGTTGAAAACATTCCAGAAAAACTGAGTTACTGTGTGGAGCATGCAGGTTTTTCTGTCAATATTTTCTAAACAATACAGTGTAATAACGATTTGTAAAATGCTAGGTGTTCGTAATGCAGGGATTGTTTAAGCTTTGCAGAAAAATGTATGTAGTTGTATGTAAATGCTATGTGGTTTTATATGAGGGACCTAGAATCTGTGCATTTTGCTATCTACAGAGAAAGGTAGAGCCATTTCTCCCATGGGTGCAGAAGGTTAACTGCATTGTGACTCAGAAGGGCAGCTCTGGCTGAAATTTTCAAGAAATTACTTCCACTACACTTCGCAGGGAACACAGCACAGCCTGCTGCTTGGAGTTAGACTTCACTTGATGGTCCCCCCAAGTCGTGGCTCCATACACTCACAACTCACAAGCAATTCTATTTGTAATAACTCTCAATGGAAAAATATTAGTTTTGGTGAAGTTTTTGGAAGGTAAAAAGGTTATAAAGACACTCTATAATCTGTTTCTTTAAGCACATCTCTGATTTTAAATGTCAGTGTATATCTTTTTATAAATTGATAAACCCAATTCCCACAATTAATCTCTTACTGTACACATTATTTTAAGTTACTCACTATACTACAGGTATCTCACAAAACTTTTAACCATATTGATGCTTTATGTATATTTAAGTTGGAATTCTATACAGGTATAATAGTGACTATAGTATCACTTCATGCCCAAATTAAGGAATCAGCTTCTTATAGATAATTAAATTGTTCTTTAAATTATTCCTAGGTACTATGAAGAATCTACTTCCCCTTCCAAAGAAATTAATAAAAAAATTTATGCTAGTGGTTTTATTGGATTATAGGTAAAAACTTGAAAAATAGAAAGTTTTATTTATTTTTAAATTACTATGTATTAAATTTTTAAGAAATTTAAGACCCTGAGCACAGTGCATGCATGTGCCTGTAATGACAGAACTCAAGAGGCTGAGGCAGAAGGATCTTTTAGCTCAGAAGTTTGAGATCAGCCTGCGCAGCATAGCAAGACCCTGACTCAAAGCAGAATAAAACAATAAAAGAAAGAAAGAAACAAAAAATGTAAAGGTCTGTGAACAATTTGGGTTGAGGTACTATGTCACATGTATGTTTGTTGTTTTGTTTATTTCTTAAAGGCACTTCCAGGAATGTAATTCTAAATAATAATAAATTTGTAAGACCTCATAAGTGCATAAAGTTTTAAAAGTACCATTGGTAAGTAGATTGTCTACCTAGAACATCATATCCATCACTCAACCACATCAAAGTATAAAAAGCATATTCCTTTAACTCAGAACACTTTATAGGAGTGGTAAGATTGGAGCTATTATAAGTCATGTTTGCAAATATGTGTGAAACTTGTAACAATTTCACTTCTTTGTTTATGATGGTCTCATGAGTCATTGCTTCTCAATAATTTGGGATAGTCACTGCATATATTGATTATCAGATAGACTTAAACAAATATGGAATAATAAAGCAAAAAATGTAAACATTAATTCTCTTTAGTCCTGACATGACCTTCACAGTAGGGATATCCTAATCGGATTAGGGAAAGCAGTGGTACCCACCCAGTGCCATTGGAAAAGATCTTACAGTGGCGATGAGCAACTTCTTACTTCTGTGACTATCTCTCTGTTCTTACACCCTGAAGAAGGCACTCTTCTTTTGCCCTTTACTGTATTCCATGACACTTGCCACTGCTTTTTAAGCCCTTAGCACTCTGAGCTACAAACTCTTCTCTTAAAGATTCCAAGTATCTGGGACAGAATAACAATATATTCTTGGTATTTAACTTACTTGTTGGCCCAGATTTCCTTGTGAAACAGAATGCCACCTCCCTAGAGGACCCCTGTGACTTTGCAGAGTTTAAGGCTGAGTCTGGAGGTTCCCGATGCCAACAGAACTCTGTAGTAACCCCTCTCACTTGACATCTCACTTGCTGCCAATTCAGTCGCCTACAGTAAACTATAGTCCAAAAGTGCAAAACGGGAAAGTCCCAGGTTAGGAGCGAGCCGACATCTCACACCATCCCACTCTGCCCCGCACAGAACGCGCCTTGCCCCATGTGTTCAGTCAGTATAGGCTACCTGCCTGTCAGTCACTCACTTCCTTACCACAATATCCCAAGGCTGCGTTCAAGTTTTACTTAAAAGTAGACACTAAGTGCCCAAGTAGTGATCCAGAAGACTTATTTGAACATAATTACACGATTTTGCTGTTGTGACTACTAATCTCCTCCTGCGCCTTACTCATAAGCCAAGTTTACCATACATATGAGGGGAAAATAACACGTGTATGTAGCGTTTGTTCTATCCCCATTGTAGGGCAACTGCTGGGGATCTTGGAATGAATATCTACATACTCTACATCTCTTAAATATCTGTATCTTTGCATTGACGGTAAATGACTTTATCACCTTTCTGGCTGGCCATTCTCACTTCCAGATGTGGACAGTGGGAGCTGGAGTAGAGTGGCAGCAGAACATAATAAAATGTCTCAAGCGATAGGAAAATATAACTTTCGCCTTATCAGAAGAACTCTGTGAACATAAAAAGTTTTGCATATTCATTTTCTCACACTAATTTTAATTCAAATCAATGATTTGCTGCAAAATGCTTACATTGGCTAGTTGAAATTCACTTCGCTGTTGGTGAAACAGCGAACTGTATACCTTGAAAATAGTTTGTCTCCATTTTTTTCACCATTGTTAGCTCTGTCGACACGGGAGTTCTATGTTCCTGCCCCATTCTAAGGTTCCTTCCACATTTCATTCTAGACTAAGCATCTCCAGGCATAGAATCGCATGCTGTTACTTTCCCATCTTCTTCCCATCTGCAAGAATCCAGTTAAGCTCTTTAAAGTTCCCAGATATGTGCTAATTAGAGTGGCATCCTAAGGGTATCAGTACCAGGGGATCAGAGTCCTCTCATCCGGCTCTGTCGGTACCTTACTTTGAAATGCCCTGGGATGCACAAGGGTATTGAAAAATATCAACCTCACATCACAAGATTTATCACCCCTGTCAAATGACACTGACACACTGATGAATTCTGACATTCACCTAATATAAGTCAGAATCCACTTATTATTTAATTAGCTAATTCTGTGTAACTTTTGCCATTAAGTTTGACAACACATGCGGCCTCTCTCTCTTCTTGTATTATTGCAGAACCTACTGTGAATTTAAAGAGAATTGAAAACTGAGAGTTCAGTCTTCAAAGTCACAGATTCGTTGACCCACAGAGCAGCATGCTTCAGTGATACGACTTTTTGTGAGGACCTGAACCCTGCTGGTGCACTGGCAGGCCTGGTGGCATTTTAAAAATGCAGATTCTTGACATCGAGTTGAGACTTCTAGGAATGAGTAGCTGATGGAGGACATAACGGCTCATGTGGCTTGTCTGAAATACGATTGTTGACAGTCATGTAGTGTTTGACCCAAATACCTGTATATTGACAAACTCAGCTAGACTTTCTAACTCTGTAAGAATGGTGGGGTCTGCCTATAAAATTAAAGTGCTCTAATTCCACCTCCTGTGTAGATGATATAGCTAAATTTTCAAGTCTACATAGAAAGTGAATAACCATTGAATTAAGCAACTGATAGTATCTAGACATGCTTACATGATGTATTGTGTAGAAGTTGTGCTGAACCAGCACTCTGCCTTGCATGTATTGCTCTAACAATACTAACAGTAACAATAATGTCCTTTTCTTTTTTCCCATTTTATTGATGTGTATAAGCACAGAATTTATGGTTTACAATGAAGTTGCGCATTTTGTGCACCTACATATTTGTCAAGGTGACAAGGACTTTCCCGCTCTCCTTTTGTCCCTCTCCCTACTCACCCCTCCCTCCCTTCCAGCCCTACCCCCTAGTTTCACTTTGTTTTCCTTTTTAAGTTCCATTGGAGTTGTGATCTGGGTCTCTCATATCAGAGAGACCATTCAATGTTTCACCGTCTGCTTCTGACTCACTTCACTAAGCATGATGTTCTCAAGCTTCTTTCATTTGCCTGTAAAAGCCTCCATGCTGTTGGACTGTATAGATGCACAGTATTCCATTGTGCATAAATATCACAGTTTGTGTGTCCACTAGTCTGTTGATGAATATTTTGGTGACTTCCATATTTTAGCTATTGTTAGTTGTGCTGCTATGAACATGGGTATACATATGTCTCTTCTCTGTGTTGTTTTGGCCTCTTTTGGATATATTCCCAGGAGAGGTGTTGCTGGATCAAAGGGGATATTTGGAGGAACTACCCCTTTACAATTCCATCCAAGAGTTTGAAGCTGGTGCTTCCATGAGTATACCACTTTCTCAACTAAAAGCTAGGTGCACCCAATAGATTGTTCTATTCTCAAAGCTACAGGAACTACGTATATGCAACCCAAGCTGGATTGGAGAATTTCCTGGTAGAATCAAGCTGGAAGTTATTAGTATCTACTTTTGGTTTCTTGAATTGTAGAAAAATTTTAAGTCTGGAATCCTAGAGTCATGTTCCCAATTATAGAGAAAATTCATCTAGAATTGGGGGGAAACAATTCTGATATTCAGGAGGAATCAGAAACAAGAGTTAATGGAAAGAGTCAACACACTAGGAGTCATTTCATCTTTGAGTTTAATTTTTCCCAGTATTTTCCACGCATTGAGACTGAGACAATGAATTTCCCATTTTCTTAAATGAGTTGAGCTGAGCTTTTATCATTTGCAACTATGAAAGACTGAAATATATTGGAATATTGAAAATCTTCCCATTTATTTCAAGACATCTAATGGCTTCTGATCAACCAAACAAAGGTTCTAAATGCAGGCTTCTATCTACACATATGCTATGCAATGCAAACAGGTATTTAGTGTTATAGTAATATAATTACTAACTGTCCCTAATGATCTGTTTGAAGAGTGATGTGGTATCTGTGAAGATGGTCATATCATGAAGTTGTCTCACAAATTTGGAATCGTTGTATATTTTAAACAACTTATTATTAAAATGCAATAAAACAAATAAGCCGGGCTCAGTGTCACAGGTTGTCATTGCAGCATTCTGGAAGTCTGAAGCAGATGAGTCACAAATTCACTCTCTGTGTGGGTAACTTAGCAAGTCCCTGAATTAAAATGAAAAAAAAAAAAAAAAACTGTATGGAAGGTGTAGCTCAGTGTAAAGGCCCAGGGCTTGATCCTCGGTGCCACAAATAATAATAATATCCAATTTGAAACTGCAGTAAACCTGAATAGTTACCTCTCCAAAGAAGACATTCGAACAAATGAACAAGAAGTATCTCAAAAATTACCCGACATCAGTAACCATCAGAGAAATGCAAATCCAAACCCCAATGAGATGATGCCTCATACTAGCTAGTGTGGTTATGATAAAAAAAAAATTGAAAAAGTTGCAAATGTTGGAAAGTGTATGGAGAAAAGAGAATCCTTGTACATTGTTGATGGGCAGGAAACTTAGAATAATTGTTATGCAAGACAATATGGAAATTCCTCATAAATTAAAAAATAGAACCAATCCAGAAATTCCACTTGGAGGCATGTATTGAAGGAATTGAAACCAATATCTCAAAGACATAGCCTGTGCTCCTATTTTCACGGTAACATCGTGTGCAGTGGCCACTTCCAGAAGTAACCTAAATGACCATTGGTAGATGACTGGATGAAGGAAATGCAGTGCACACCTACATTAGAATAGCACTCAGCCTACAATAAGGTAGTACTCAGTCTTTTGGGAAGAAATTCCTGCACTTGTTGGAATATAGGTGAACCATGAAGGCATGCTAAGTAAAATAATTCAGACACACAAAAAACTGTGATTCCCACCATCACGAGAAACCTAAAATAGCCTAACCATAGAAGCAGGCTAGAAAGCTGGTGGTCAGGAACTGAAGAAGGGGAAACACAGAGACGTTGGTCAAAGACAGCAAAGCTTCAGTTAGCTATCACGAATAGGTTCTTTAGATAGATACACTGCATAGCATTATGCTTATAATTAATTACATTGCATGCTAAAAAAACTTATCAGAGGGTAAATCTCATGTAAAAATATAATAATAAAATAATACAAAAATGTTCTAATAAAGCAGATGATAAAAGAAAACTTTTGAAGGTGATAGATATGTTTGTAGCACTGATTGTGATGATGGTTTCATGGATGCACTTTTATTCAAAGTCAGCAAGTAGTGTATACATTACATATGTGTAGTTTTTTGTGTGACAATTACACCGTGACAGAGTGTTTTAGTATTTCTGTTCAAGGCAAAGGCTGGGGGTATAGCTCAACCGTTAAAGTATTGCTTAGCATGTACTAGGCCTTGTATTCGACTCCCCAGTACCACATAAGCTGGGCGTGGTGGCACACACCTGCAATCCCAGCACTAGGTAGGCTGAGGCAAGAGGGTTGCTGTGTGATCAAGGCCAACCTGGGCTATATAACTAGTTCAGGACAAGCCTGGACTACAGAGCAAGACCCTGTCTCAAACAAACAAACAAAAAAAATTAAAGGTGAAATAAGACCTTTAAAACAAATGAAAGTCCAAACAATTGTTATTAAGAGACAGGTACAAAACAAAATACTAAAGCAAAACCGTGGATTTCCACATAACAAGCATGCCAAAAGTGTTAGACATGTAAGGAGATATAAAATACTTTTATTTTGTTTTGTTAAAAGATGATTGATTGTTTGACATGTATTTTGGAATGTTTGATACTTGTTTAGTTAAAAAGAAAACTTTTGACAAAAATAACCCAAAAAATAGGAGAAGAGAGGAAGGTATCCCTTCATAAGATTTGTACATTATAAATAAAGTGACATGAGATCTGAAGGTGACAAGTGAGAGCCAGATGCTACCACCCTTAGTATAATCACAAAAAAAAAAAAAATAAGCAAAGTCATAGAGGTCAAAAGCCAATAATTTGAAAAAATAAAATACTCGGAGTACATAAAAATCAAAAGCCAATAATGTAGACAATGAGTCATGAAAAGACAATAAATAACAATATAGTAAATTTAAACTAAAACACAGTGGCAATTACAACAGGTATAAATGTTCAAAATACACTAGGAAAAGACAAGTTACTGGGTTAGAATAAGGCAAGATTTGATCACATGTGGTCTACAAGAAACCTACTTGAATATGCAGATATTAATCTTTTTAAAAAGTATATGAAACATATGCCATACAGTTCCAAGCTTAAGAAACCTGGAGTGACTATGTTAGTCTCAAACAGAGAAGATTTCAGAACAAAGAATTCTATTTGCGATGCTGAGAGACATTTCAAAATGACAAAGTATCGATAGTTCTGTGATCAAGCTAAAAAAGCTATCGTAAACAGAAAAGTGCAAGGAATTACAAAATAATGTAGCAAGATTAATAAGTTAAATAACTTGCAGAATACCATAACAGTATGCAACGTCAGTTGCATTTCTACAACTAACAATGGAAAATTAAACACTGAAATTTCAAAAACCAGGACCATTAACAAAAGTGTTAAACATCAAATCACTAAGAATAACTTTAATTAGTCAAGTGCAAGATCTGTATACCAAAAACAAACAAACAAAAAATAATACAAAGAAAAGATCTTTTCTCTCTTTTTTTGGATAGCAATGCTAAGTGATGTAACTTGCCAGTTCTCCCAAATCAGTGTGTAATTACATTGTTCAATATGGTATCTATTAGCTACATAGGTTATTCAATATCTCCGTGGCCAGTTTGATGTTAGATGTGCTGTACATAAATAAATAAAAATCTACTTGTTTTCTATGATTCCACACACCAAGAATGTGAATTAGCACAGCAATATTTTTATGTGAATTACAAAATGAAGTCATAACATTTTTATATGCTGGGGAAAACAAAATAGATTGTTGACATTAATTCCACAGTTTGGGAACTTAAGGGGTTTGTCTTTGGCTTGGTTTTACATTATTGAACAACTGGCGATCAAAGAAGAATTTCAGAAAGAGATCAAGAGCTTCCTAAAGTCAAATGACAATGGAAGCACTTTATACCAGAGTCTGTTGGACACAAAGCAGTGCCAAGAGGGAACATGAGAGCTACGAGTGCACATATGAAAAAAAAACATAAAAATCTCAAGTGAACAATCTAATCGGAATGCTCAAAGTGCTACAGAAACAAGAACAAGCCAAATCCAGAGGAAGGAGCAGAAAGGAAATTGTAAGAATAAGAGGATAGACCAACAAAATTGAAATGAAAAACATCAATGAATAAGGAATTGATTCTATGAAAGAATAAATAAGATTGATAATCCTCTAGCCAAACTCATCAGAAGAAAGAAAATAATTCATACAAATACAGAAAAAAGGTGAGATCACAACAGACACTGCTGAAGTCCAGAAAATTATAAGAATCTATTTTTTAAAGTATATTCCAACAAATTTACAAACTCAGAAGAAATGGATAAATTCCTTGACACATATGATAGACCAAAATTGAGCCAAGAAGGTACAGAAACCTTAAGTCGACCAATACTCAGGGAGCAAATTAAATCAGTAATAAAGGATCTACCAACAAAGAAAAGCCCAGGATCTGATGGATTCACCGCAGAATTTTATCAGAACTTTAGGTAAGATTTAGTGCCAATCATTCTTAATCTCTTCCACAAAGTTGAAAGAGGGAATATGGCCCAAGTCCTTCCTAGAAGCAGGTATCATCTTGATCCCAAAAAAATATAAAGTCTTAACAAAGCAAG
The DNA here is from genome assembly GCA_004027205.1 of Ctenodactylus gundi. NCBI lineage: Eukaryota > Metazoa > Chordata > Mammalia > Rodentia > Ctenodactylidae > Ctenodactylus > Ctenodactylus gundi. Next base: position 225,595 of record PVKB01001058.1, read on the forward strand.
AGAATTGCAGACCAATTTCCTAAATGAATATAGGGGCAACAATTCTCAGTAAGATACCTACAAACACAATGCAACAAATTGTCAAAAAGATCGTACACCATGACTAAGTTAGCTTCATTCCAGGGATTCAAGACTAGTTCAGAAATGCAAATCAATTGATGCACTACACCATCCTCATAAAAGCAAGGATAAAAACCACAGGATCAACCGCATAGATGCAGGAAAAGCCCTTGACAAAATACAATATCCCTATCTGATCAAAATTCTGATGAAAATAGGCAAAGAAGTATCCCACCTCAGGCTGGTAAAAGCGATTCATGACAATCCTACAGCCAACATCACCTTAAGTGGGGAGAACTGAAAAGTTTTACTTTTCAATATGCCCACCAGAAAAAAATTAATTCTCTGTGCGCCTCGTGTAGTTCTGGTTGGGTCCCATTCGTATTGATCGGCCTTCATCTATAAATTGAAAGTAATTTCAACCAAATCCCCACAAGCTTATTGTTCAAAACTGACAGATTATGAAACCAGAATGTGGAGAACCAAAAACAGTCAAAATAATTGAAAAGAAGCAGTGTTGAAGGGCTTATATTTTCTGGTCAAAACTTGTTCTAAAGCTACATGAATTAACATGTTTGGCATAAATATAGACAAATAGATCCAGAGGGCAGAATACAGAGTCCAGAAATTGACTCACATGTATATTTTCAATTAATTTTCAACAAGACATGATGGTAATTCAATGAGGAAAAAATGGACTTTTCAACAACTACATAGCTAAGTGGAGAGAAAAAAAACGGAGCCTGTACCTGTCCATCAGATCGCAGACAAGAGTTAGTTTGAAATAGATCTGAAAATTGTTAAACAAAATCGATACTAACAAAATCAAATTCAATTTTTAAACTCACTTTGTTACTTATTATTTTTTTTTTTTTTACAAAACTAAGCATAAACTTTAAAAGTATAACACTTCCAGAAGAAAAGATAGGGAACAAAAATCTTTGAAAACTCAAAATCCGTGGAAATTTCCAAGATCCAACAAAGTAAAAACAACAAAAGACAAGCAATAATAAATTGGATTTTATCAAATTTATAATGTTCACTGTATGAAAGACATCATCAAAAAAGAGAAAACGGTAGCCATGAACAAAAAGAGAATATTTGTAACAAGTGCACCCAGCCATGCTAGTAAACTCTCCATTCCTGTGACCACACTTAAAATTAAGCAAGGATTTTAACAAACAGTCATCTTAGAAGACAGATAAGAAAATAAAAAGATGTTCAATATCTCGGTTATTAGCAAAAGGAAATCCAAACCATGATCACATACAATCAGAACTCTTTAGAACAGCTATAATATTTAAAAACTGACAATACTAAGCATTACCAGGAACAGTGACAAACAAGAATTCTTATATACTGCTAATGGAATATACAAACACTGTAGTAAAACAGTTTGGCACTTTTTTATATACAGTTAAGTATATCTTACCATCTAACTTAGCAATTCCATTCTTAGCCATTTACTTAAGAGCATAAAAACAGGTCCAAAGGATTTTTTATGAAACTTTACAGAAGATTTATTCACAATAGTCTCAGATTAGGTAACGTCACCATCCACCAATAGCTAAATGAATACACAGATTAAGATATCTATGCAAAGGAATATTACTTAGCAGTAAAAGAAATAGCAACCCGATTAAATATAAAAGCATTGATTATCAAACATTATGGTGAATGACAGACTTCAAATACAGAATCTAAATAAGAAAGAGAATAAAGGAATTTTTGGGATGTTAAACACTTTCTGTTTTTCAGTTGTGATGGCTATATGGATTATACAGTTGACAAAATTCAATAAATTGTTCATTTAAAGCATAGTTTTTGTATATAAACATACTCCAATAAATTTGGAAAAAATGTTTGATTAGTGAGGACAAAAGAAACGTTAAATGTAGGCTTATAAAAACCACTTCAAATTTGCTTTAATGTCTACTAAAATGTTTATTTAAAATGAATTTTTACTAATCATGGTCTGATTTCCTGTCCTGTATTAAGTTCTTCATGAAAGTATCTCTCCTCACTTGGTGATTTTTGGTGTCTCAATATAACAGCCCTGTTTAAATACAGCCAAGGTTTAGGGGTACAGAAAATTAAAAAATTAAACACAACTTCATATATCTAAGAAACTGATGGCTCACTAGCTACTGTAGAATAAACCCTCTTTAGAGTTTCAAGCTCTGAAAATAGCCTGAGAAATAATTGTCTGACAGCCAAGTATTACAACGTATATCATCAATGGAACATCTTTGTAAAAGAACGAAGATTCCATCCCCAAGGCAAATTATTATATCTATTTTATTTCTTTTCACAAGAGAAAATAAAGTTATAGAGCCTCAAGTTATGATTGCATGGATCAAACCTTGTGCATTTGGTAACATTCCATCAACTACAGAAGAAGTCTAGAGCAGCTAAACAAGTGCATTTTTGGTTCCTTTTTAAAGCTATCCTCAAACTATTATCTGTCAGGATCCGAACAAAACTGTTATGGCTAACTGGAGGTGAGAAGGTTTAGGTTGTTTATCAGGAGATATGTTTTTTCTTTCTGTTTTGCACACTGAAGCAAACTGATAAGCTTTAAAAGAGGAAATTCACTCATGCTAGGAATATGATAGGAGAAGTTATCTTTAGGTTTAACCTTCAATCTTGGAAAAGGGATAAAAAATAAGATGTTCAAAACACATTCTGTGCATCACATGCTGGCAGTTTGCATTTCAATACACTTCACAAATAGAGAACAGTTATAAAAGTCTCAAAATTGTGCTGATAGTTTTGTTAATGCGTGTGTCTTTGCCATTTTTATTTGGTGAGAAGTCTGCAACTGTCTCAGTCCAACTCACACTATTACCACAATTTTGCCCCCAGCTTACTGTTTGTCTTTGGGAATATCTCTGTCTTGCATTTATATCTGCCAAAATATTAGAGTTGATGTAAATGACAGCTGAAGTTCTACCTTAAAACAGACAGATATTAAAATACAAAAAAATTAAGGTCACATTCACAGCCACTTCCAGTCAAGATGGCAGCCAAGTATCACGGCTGCACAATGTCACTTCGTGGATCCACTTTAAAAGTTGTGAATACAGTCAAAAAAAAAAAAAAAACGCTTTTTCAGTGTATCTGGGACAGGGAAGAGTTCCCCAGTAATTGAAAGGAATCGAGAGAAAAATAAGAAATCCCAAAGAAACATTAGGAGTTGAGAGAGGGAAAGCAACCACCCAGGAAGCTGCCCCAGGCTGACAGAGAAGGGCTGGGAGCCGCCAGCATCCATAGATGGAGAAAAGCCAGCCCAGAGCCTGGAACCTCTGAGATAGGACAGGAAGGAGCACCCCAACAACTGAAAGGAGGCCACTGGAAGGTCAGAAATCCCAAAGACATATCAGAAGTGGCAAAAACAGCACCCCAGGAAGCAGCCCCAGGATGACGGAACACAGCCCTGAGCTGCCAGCATCCACAGACAGAAGGAAGCCTGGAGCCCGGAACCTCAGACTAAAGTAAGTGTGGATTTCAGAGAAGTGGACACTGACAGCAGCTGGTAGCCCCAGCCACCAAGAAAAGAGTCTGCTAAGTTCAAAACGTAACATGGACTCCCCCTAAAAAGGCCTCTTAGAGCCTAGATCAGAAGCAATTCTCTGCAGCCATAACATGCAGTGACATCAGCAGGAGCCATTTTATAAAAAGAGCCCAAAACTGAACTATTGAGAGTAAAAGAAAGCTCAGAAGAGTGCATCAGGGTTTTGGTGCCACTCTTAAGCAGTGCCTAGGAAGAAACTGGCACAAGAGACAGTTGAGAGGAAAGGTTCCCTACCCTGGGAATGGCTCTGGTGCAGTGGGAGCACCTCTGAGGATGGACAGCCCTGCCCTCACGGTAGGGAAACCAGAACAGGCTGGAGAGCTGTGCTGCGGGGGATTGGGGGTGAGCAAAACACCTCAGAGGCTGTTGGGCTGTTAGGTCCCCCATCACCACCTGCTCCCAGCACAGAACTCAGAAGAATTTCAGCTCCACCTACATATCCCCACACTCATTCAAAGAAACATCTTTACTAGGCCTTTAAAGTGAAGTCCTTCAACAACAGAAGCGTGGGAACAAGACAAGGCACCAGGACACCCACAGAAATGCCTGAGACCCCAGAAACTAATGTCATGGGCCCTGAAATAGTGGAACTCATAGGGAAGGAAGTCAAAAAGCAAATAAATGAGTTGAACAACGAATTCAAACAAGATATTCTCAGAGAAACGAAAGCATTGGCCAACAGGTTGAAAGAGGAACTTGCTAAACAAATAGTGGTCCTAATGGAAACAAAGCCTATTAAGCATATAGAATCCACAAATAAGAAGCTGGATGATGTAAATAAGAAAATGCAAAATATGAGTGAACATTTTGATAGAGAAATGGAAATTTTGAAAAAAAACTAGCTGAAATTGAGGATGTGAAAAATATATTTGAAAGCAGGGGAAGTCCACTCAAGCATTGTGAGGACAGATTTCAGACCTTAAAGATGAAGTTGAGGAAACAAATGCTATAATTCCACACAACTCCACAATTAGAAATGAGCAAAGTAGCTGGATGCAACAGTTGATGGATGATTCAAAGAGAGCCAACCTCAGAATTATGAAAGAGCAGAAGGCAGCACTGAAGGGATTAAGAATTTATTCACTGAAATAATGCAAGAAAATTTCCCAAACCTAGAAAAAGAAATTATTTTTCAGATACAAGAAGCTTATAAGACACCAAATAGCCTCAACCAGCAATGAAACTCGCCATGACATATCATAATCAAAAGCTCAAAAATTCAACATAAAGAGACAATACCAAAAGCAGAAAGAGAAAAACAGACATTATTTTACCGGGGCAAACCTGTTCAAATGATCACAGATTTCTCAGTGGAAAGTTTAAAGGCCAAAAGATCCTGGAGCAAGATCTTTCAAGCATTAAAAGACACTAAACGTCAACGTAGGTCCTTATATCTAGCAAAATTACCCCCGAAAAATTAAAAGAGAAGTCAAAATTTTTCATGACCAAGAATCCCTGAAGAAATTTGCAACCACCAACCCTGCTATGCAGAAAATATTTGAAAGAATCTTTGAGAGAGACACAGAGACAAGCAGAACCAAAAAAAAAAAAACAAACAAAAAAACAAACAAACAAAAAAAAACATGGAGGGAAGAAAACATCTAAAGAGATGAAAATGTAACAAAAAATAGATTGGTATGTGAATAATCTGATTGGTAACCTTCTAAAACAGTACCAGCTGTCTCACATAATCTGTGAAACTTCCCCCATAATTATTATTTTTAATAGTATATCAGTTTATAAAACATAATAATTATATTCAACAGGGGGAAATAGGCATAAAATCTTTAAAAATATGTATGCATGAATTTATAGATGAATAGTAGGTAAAAATGATAAACCAATACTGGCAAAATGTTAGTAATTAGTGAAATGTTAGTAAATAATTTGTGAAAGTTAAAAAAGAAGTATGCCATTATATCTATTGCTTTGTGTGTAATATACTTATGTATTATAGATTCAAGTTCACTTACTGTAGCAATTCACTTAATCGGTCTTTGATGTAAATTTTCCTAAGAAAACTGATTGATGTAATGAAAACCTGAACGTCTTCTGAATGTACAAACATTTACCTTTCAGTATTCGGGTGAAACTTAACTTCTTTTACCGTTTGAATTTTAACTTTTCTCTTTTTCTTTCTCACGTTTTCCAGCCTTGTGAATTCCGTCATTACAGTTCTTTTCTCTTTTCTGGTGAGTGAGGCCATGTTAAAGAATCTCAACAAAGATACAGTAAGATACAGAAAAAAAGAACTTTTCAGCAAATCATCCCAACTAAAAGATAAAGGGCTGAAGGAATAGCTCAGCTGTTAAAGCACTCGCCTATCAAGCTCAAGGCCCTGGGTTTGATTCCCCAGCACCACATAAGCCAGGCACCAACCTGGGCTACAGAGTGAGACCTTGCCTCAATAAGAAAAAAATCATAAAAAGATACCTCAACTACAGTAATAATACAAATTTCTCTTCATTAACAGAACACACAAGGAAAGTAAAATAGTACCATGAACATTGAGAAGATATTGCAAGAAATATAGGAAAAGAAAAAGAATGTAGGTACAGAAAAACTGTCGAAAGACAAAACAGTTGAAAAATGTGCTGAAAAATACTGAAAGAAAGAAACCAGGCAAGCATTCCACAGACAAGAGAGAGAAACGTCTCATAAACACAAGAAAAGAGGCTCATTAGCAATTATGTGCTGTCCAGAGAAGATAAATCAGAAGTACAATTTGATATATTTTGGCACCTACCATATTGGCATAAATCTATAAGCCTGACAATACTATTTTTGGCCACAACACAAATCATTAAGGAATCCTAGACACTGTCTGATGAGAACATAAATGACCAATACCACTTTGGAAAACAATTTGTTAATTATGAATTTGTGAATAATCACATTCCCCACAAGCCAGTAATTTTGGCTCCGAGGACAGGACACTTCTCTTACAGATGTGAAAGAGATCTGATGCAGCGAGAAGAGCCAAGTTAATAATAGCAAAAAAATTAAAAAAAATAAAAATAAAATAAAAGCCTGGCACCAAGCTAAATTCTATTAAGAGGAGAAAAAATAGATATGCATACTTATATAGGTGAGGATGTCTCCCAGAGCCATCAGCTCCTCCACAATCAGGCACTGTCCTGCTCCTGGATACATGGTCCTACGCTTACAAAAAGCCTACGATACAAAAGCAGAGAGAACTAACAGGCTCTTGAGTTGGGTCCACAGCACTGTTCACAGCTACATTCCAGTCGAAAGCATGCCAAGAGGAAGTGGCCAGGGCGCCAGCGGTGCTTGCCACTACACATGTTTCACTAATATTAACACAATGTATGTGTTACTCATGGCCTCTGAGCAAGAAGCGACTTTGAGCCAAGCACAGTGGTGCACACCCATTATCCCTGCATGAGGCGGGGAATGGGGTGAAGGATGAGGCAGGAGGATTGTGGTGAGTTCAAGACCAGCCTTGGCTACATACTGAATTCAGGTCCAGGCAGGACTCCAGAGTGAGACCTTGCCTCAAAAAATAAACAAAAACAAAAACAAACAAACAAAAAAATGTTGCTTTACCTTACTGACAAGTGTTCTACTTCAGGGAAAATGACAATATTGGAAGTCCAAAGAACAGCTCTGATATTATGGCCATGATACCAACAAATGATACTACCCATGAACAGGAACTCAACATGCACCTGACTGTTGCCTTTTGCAGTAAAAGTGCCAAAAGGTTTCATGTTATAAATCACATATAATCAAGCCTCAGAATTATTAGAACAAAGTCAATTGAACAATGATCATATCTGAGGAGAGAGAAGCAATAATTTTAAGTAATATAAGAACTAACAGGAAGAAATGTCTATAGTTCTACTACACAAAACATACAAATAACATATCAGATATACAATACAAAGCCACAGTAGTCTACTTTTTGGTGATAAAAATATTAAGTTAGAGTATCAATTTAACTAGCTTCTCTTTTCCATTAGAAATCTTTTATTTTCACTGGCTAAGACTAGTATCAATATTGACAAAAAGGACCCAATTTATGCGCATGATGCCTTGTCATAAGGCAAAGCTTGACATGCCCATGACTTGCAAATGCATTTTACTTTACTGGGAGCCATAGTTGAAACAAATTCAATTAAATAGGTGAGTATAACTTACACTGGAAAACTATATGGAATCACTATAATTGTAAAACATCCTTCCATTGAGAATATCACCTTTGAAAAATGCATAGGATGTGTGTGTGGGGGGGGGGGGGTTGATGTCACTGATTCTGATTCATTTTTGCCCTGTTTCCCCTTACTTTGGTTGGTATTTTTTTCTAGCTATGTGCCCTGTCTTCTTTTTTCATGAAATGATACACTCCCCACTTATCAGGAAACAGCTGAAATCTACTTCCTTTGGGAAATTATTCTGTCTCTTTTCTGAGTTTTCTGGCTCTTTCCCTTAAAAGCAGATCTTCATTTTCTCAGACCTCTCAAGATCTGAACCTTCTGTTAGAGCTAGTTTAAATTCACCCACACAAGCTAAATTATAAACTAAATTTCTTTGACAAGAAATTGGTCTTTGGGTTTCTACTTCATCTAAGAATAGCAGTATGCTTATAGTGGGAGCTCTAAAATATTTATCAGGCCAATAAGTTTAGTCATAAAATATGATTGTGGTAGCTGGGCATGGTGATGCATCCTGTAATCCCAGAACTCTGGGTGGCTGAATCAGGAAGATTTCAAGTTTGAGCTCAGCCTATGCAATTTAGAGACTTAGTGAGAGACGTGTCTCAAAAAGAGAAGGGTGGGCTCGGCCCTGGTGTCAGCCCTCACAATCAACTCCTCAAAAAAAGATTTTGTATAGGTAATTGCTTGCCTCTATGTTCTATAAACCACGTTCCTGTGTATAGAAACATCTACTTCTTCCACTGGTCTGACTTAATTTACTTTAATTCACAAACTGGTTTATGTTGATCACTAGCCTATGAATACATAAATGAATCTGACTCCCTGTCATAATGAAAAAGTTGAGAAACAGAATTAAGATTGGATCAAGTTGCTAGTGAGAATGCCTTTCAGAAATTTCTAGTATTTTCATTCACTAGATTAATAAATATTAAAGGGCAGAGTCTCCAAAAGAAATACTTGTCTTGATTTTTTGTTTTTGAAAATCCAAAGCTTCTAAATGAGTTTGTGAGCACACATCATAGTTTCCTATTTATTCTGGATAACTTTATAATTAACATGCCTTTATCTGTAAAAATTGTTACAACCTTGGTTGTGATTTTTGTTGGTCATTCTTTTGGAAAGTGACTGCCACGCATCACAGGGAATGGAGAAGTGAGACCTTCCCTAGACCCGACCAGCTGCAGAAGGAAACCTCTTATCCTGGTTCTGTATTTCTTCTCTGTAACGCCACACAGAAAGGACAAGTATCTCTCTAGTCAAAGAAATTGGAATAAACCTTCATTTTGAAAAACATAATTTTTTGGCCACTAGCTGCACAGAGTGTACATTTACATTTCAAAAATAATGGTAATAAAAATGTTAGTGAGGTATTATAAATACCCATAATGTGATTTTATTCTGTGATGCTAACATACTTACCTGATATGCTAACTCTGCAAAGATAGTTTTCCAAGAACTTTCCTTTGGTTTCTAGTCTGTATAATTAAATTATAACCAGCTTGATTTCAATAGGAAAACATATGGAATTTTTTTAGCAAACATTTAAGTATTTTTTCCCCAGGGGACCAAATACCTAATCTTGACATCACTGCCAGGGTATACACTAAAATCTAAAAACATAGATTTGTTTAATCTTTTTGAGAAAAGCACTACTTCCCTAAGGTCAACATTTTAAACATTTATGGAACTGATCAAGTGCCGTTCATGATACGTTATGATCTGAATTTGTCTTAGTTACTTTTTCATTACTGTGATAAAATACCTGCCATGAACAAATTAGGAGAGGAAAAGTTCATTTTGACTCACGATTTCAGAAGGTCACAATCCATTTGTAGGTGGCTGGCACAGTGGAAGCACACGGCAGAGACGGAGGTGGAGGCAGCTCCTTGTGCCACTGCAAACATGAAGCCAAGCCACCCAAGAAGGGTTGCAGTAGCGTGTAACAGTTCTGGTTCTGTCCCAGCGATCTGCCCCTTTTGGGTCCAGCCTCAATGTTCTGCCCCTTCCAGGTTTAAACCTCTAATCCACCACATCTGTGATCTATAATCTACCACATGCCTGTTTTCCACCACACAACAATAATCCACCATATAGCCATAATCCACCCCACCAGATCAGACCCCATCTCCTAACAGTGCACGGCTCCATAGATAAATCCATACCATCCAAATACATGAGACCTTTGGGTAACATCCCAGATCCAAACCACAGTAAGACCTCTGCAGCCCATGAAGGTATGGAGCAGCTACTGAACAGCTGGTATATGGCTGAGTGAACTCAGAAATGCTGACATACAGAATACAAGTCAGATACTGAAGACCGAATGTGAAAAATAATTTAAAACATCTCATTAATAATTTTTGTATCGATTATGTATGGAAACAAGAACTTTTAAGTTCATTTATCTAAATGAAATATTATCAATATTATTTGCTACATTTTTCTGTTTATGAATGTGACTCAGCATGCATAAATTATCAATGTTATTTTCACCTGTTACATTTTTCTTTTTATAAATGAGACTATTAAAATTTTAAATTACATATGTGGCTTAGTCCTTTGACTCAGGCAGCGGACAACATTCCTCAATGTATTTATTTATTCTTATTCAAATTAGAAATACTGTTTCAGAAATGTTTTCTGGATCCTACCAGCTACAAGTAAGTCAGGAAATTTAAGAAAATAATTGGTTATAATTCCTTTTCCCAAGATGAATTAATGTTTGAGAGGTAGTAGTTTGTTTGCTAAGAGGTGTTTTCTTTCATATTTTCAAACATCAAAATCATTTTTTTTTTACTTAGAATTATTTACCAAAGCTACTCATCAAAATTTCTTTTGTTTCCAAATAATTGTTTCCAAATAACATAACAGGTTTTTTTTTTAATTCACTTGCTAAATTCACCTACCAAAATTACGCAGACCATGTAAACATTATCAAGTGCAGGTCAGGAAACACAGAGCATCTCATTCAGCCTGCTACTTCCCATTTAACAATGATGAATGGTCACATGAAAACACTAATACTGTCATGTCAAACAAAACAACAGAACAAGTGAAGAATTCAGAATTACGGTGTTTAAACAACACGGGTACAAAGAACTAGAGTTACTTAATTAGAGTGACATTCTTGTGCTCGTCCCCACACCAGTTAATCTACAGATTGCTTTCTAGATAGTGTAGCACCCATAATTATTACGTGTAGAAATATAACGGGAATATTTACCCGGCAGGGAGATGCCATGATCATGGAGGTGGGCGTCCCAGGGCGAGGCTCGCCCATTGCACTCTGGATGTGCCAGCCTCTGCGACTGCCCCAAATGTGGGAAAATCCGCCGCCTCATTTGCAGTAGTGGGGAACTTCATGTAAGGTCTTCCCAGGAGGCAGGTGGGGGGTGGGGGGACGTAATGGGAATCTTCATCATTGTTTTTTAAGTCTGGCTTTCCAGACTCAGAAAATTATCCCAATGCTTGTTTTCTTTTACAAGAGAAACCTAAAAAATGATTATTAAATTCCAACTTAAATGAAAGAGCGAAGAACACTAAGAGACTAGAAGGTAGACACTGGAAGATGGGGCACTGCCTGGGGCCAAAGCCAGGTGGTGGGATTTAAACTGACCAAGGTATGCTGACCACAGAAATTGAATTGTCAAAACAGACTTCCCTGTGCTGTGGTACCAACATAAACTACGGAAAACATAATAAATCTGGCTTTTGATGCTTCTTACTTCCTTTTGTTACTGAGAAAAGAACCTATTTCCCAGCACCATCTACTGAAAATGCAATGATAAATTAATAGGAAAGAAGTGGCTTTGGAAGGGCCTTTCGCCACGCGGAAGCATGCGGCCCACTCACCCAATGTCCCAGTTCTGCTCAGACAGTAATTGTTTGCAGCAATTTCGCCCCTAAAAGTGATTTGGAATCAGATGCTTGGCATTCAAACGCTCCATCTGCGTTAGTTAAACCAGAGGAAGAGGGACATGAGTAGTAGATAAGTAGTGTGGGGTCCCTTGCATAGTTATTGTTGCCAGGGAAACCACTTGCTACTAATCCTGTGTTCAACTGCTCGTCTGTCCCACTATACGGCGTCATTGGCTCTTAAAGAGGGCAACATCACAACATGGCATATAAGAACAGGAAACAAAAGGGACAAAAACAGGTGCATGTTTCTCCTGGATACATAAGGTGTCTTGGGGAATCTGTGCAGGAAACTCTTCGGAAATGAGAGGACAGGTCTAATCCCACGGAAACCGCCTTGGGCGCTAGGGCTCTGGCGGCTGCATTCACACATGTGAGTACGCAAAAACACCAATTTCCAGATCCCACTCGTGGGTGCAGAAGGGAATGTAATGTGTCAGGCCTGGGCAGGACCTGGCTTGGAGGACCAGAGTCCCAGAGCGCGCTGCGTCGGGCAGGCAGCCCTGTGATCTTTCGGTATCACCGGCTGGCAGTCTGATCTATGAAGTGAAGCAATCTGGGGGGAGTAAATTCTAAGAACATGTTGTGTGTTGGCAAAAGTATTACATGCCACCAAGGGAACTCATTTTGTGAATTTTAACAGTGATTTCTTTTTTCCTGGACCTCTTAGCATCCCACTAAAGATCCAAATTAACTCTACAAAACCTTGGAAAATGATAATACACGGTCACTAATTGAATGAACATAGTTAAAAGCATACTTCTACTATCGTCTGTGCAAAAAACATCAAGCAATATGTGCCTCCACTTACTTTTCTTTTACTCTGTGTTTCTGATATTTATTGAGCATTGTTTTATTAAATTGTTTGTTAACTTGAACTGAGTATGTGTGACACAACGGCAAAGGAAAAACATTGTCCACCCAATTCAGAAGTCTGGTGGTGATCTAAGAGAGAGACAGCTGTAGCAGATAGCTGTGTGACTAACTCAGTGGCAAAGCCACAAACTATAAAATTAAATATACTACACTTATCTGTATGAACTATCATCTAAAATATACTTATGATAAAGCAGATGTACTAATGGGAATGGCTTGGCATGAGGCTGTATTCAGCAATTCTAGTCAGGGGCAATTTTTTGTTTTTATAAACCATATCATCACGCCATGTTAGTCATAACTGCCTTATAAAGTATATATGTGTCTTCCTGAATGGCTATAGAAGGTGATCCCTGAATATTGCTACTATAAAGAGTGTCTATGAAACCACCTTAGATAACCACACTAATTCTGAAAGATCTTTTCAGATGCTCATGGGTGTCATTCTGTGCAACTCCATGATACTATCACCAGAACGTCACCTAAAAAAGTAATAGTGATTTACATATAGACATAAAAAAGAAGCAAGTTTTCTTCATTCTGTGTCATGAAGACCCAAAATTCATCTATCAGTTTCTTAAATAATTTTGTAAGTAATCTTACAAAACATGAAGATGCTTCCAAATTTTCTCTCTACCAATACATTGAAATTTCCCTCCAAAACTTCCTTTACACATACTTACGTCATCAATTTTTACACTCTGAACTATACTTATGATCTCTAAGATAGAAAACCAAATTTATTTTTAAATTATTATGTGGAAGAAAATGATAAACTGCTACTGATAACACTATTTTATTTTTTCTAAATAATCACTGTCCTCTAGGGTTCTGAGACTAAACATAGAATTTTATTTCTAAAATTTATGAATTCAATTGCAAATAAAATAAATATCAAACCTCTTAATTAGCAATGTAGGGGCTAGTTATTCATGTTCAGAAGAAAGAGATAATAAAAGGCATATAATATTAAAATTTTTCTAGCAATGACCCAAAGCTGCTCTCCAAAATTTGGGTCTAGCACTCGAAGACCAAAGATAGGAATATGCATAAGACTAAACCATATTTTCAGTTGTCTGTTTTTGTTTTACTCCATTATCTGATGAAAAAGTGCAAGCCTTTGGAGTGTTGTCTGCCTAATGCCCACAAGATTAGGAATCTGACTTGAACCTCATCATTTTATAGCTAGGCATGAGCCACATATATTATTTATGAATTTAGTTCTAGCAGCCATCATTCAGTATCAACTTTGTGTTTGATCAATCAAAGCATTTATGAGTTCTACATGGTTGAATTAACTTCTAGTTATTTGGTTAATTTAAATATAAATCACACAGAGACCAAAAAAAAAAAAAAAAACTATTTGAGGAGACTGTGTACATAGTGAAGTAATGTTAGATATATCATTATGGATTAAGTTAAGGTGGGTTGTCAACTTGATTGTTCTGAAAGCCACGCAAAGGATTAGTAGAGCACACTTTGGAGTCTGTCTGAATGCCAGGGTCATGGAAGCACAACCCAGCGTACCACATCTGGTCCGTGGCCTTTATGTCTCCAGAACTGTTTCTCTGTTCCACATCCCAAACGCTATGAACCAAGCAGCTTTGCTCCACCTTCCACCATGACGTTACTGCTTTGGAACTAGATGAACATGAAATCAATCCTTTGGAACCACGAGTCAAATTACACCGCTCTTTTCAGATGTCAAGTATTTTGTATCAGTAATGGGAAAGCTGAATAACACAGAAAATTGGTCCCAGAGAAGTGGGGTCAGTGCCATGACTGTACCTGATCACGCAGTTCAAAAGCCTTTGGAACTGGTTTGCAGGAAGTTTGGAAAGACTCGGAGTTGTAAGCTAGAGTAGCCAAGTGATGCCGTAAGCAGGTAGTAATGGGTGGTTCTGGTTGGAGTTCAGACCAGAATGATGATAGGAATGTGGATAGCAAAGGTCAGGCCCATAGGTTTTAGTTAGGAGTGAGAACTACATTGGTCACTGGACTGGAGGCCATTCATGTTACAGTACCGTAGGGAAAAAAAAAAAAGTCTCCAGGTTTTGCTCGCATCCTGAGACTTCGTGGGACTCCCTGGAACTCTTCCCCTGCTCTGCATCCTGACGGCCTAGCCAGCAGCTTCAGCCCCCGCTCTCTCCCACCACAATGCTTTGGTGTTTGGAGCCAGGCAACCACGGACTGAATCCTCTAAAGCCAGAAACCAAGTTAGACTTCTTCTGTAAATTCCAGATGTTGGATATTTTGTGCCAGCAACAGCTCATTAATCCAGTTAGTGGTCTTGTCAGAAAATAATTTATTGTGGAATTTGCGTTTGTTTTCACTTTCTTCATGTCGCATCCCTATGCTCCACTGAAAGTGCATCAGCAGAGGCAAGTTTTGAGGAAGAGAGTGAAAACTTGAATTTCATTTGAACCCAAATGAGCTCCCATTCGGGAGACTGACTATGGTGAGGATGAGGCGGCTCTGTGTGTGAGAAGCTCCTGTCAGAGGAGGAGAGGGTAGAGAGCAGAAGCAGGAAGTGAAGGAGGCTGGAGAAGAAGAGGAAGACGGGAAAGAAAACAAATTTCTATTTGAACGTTCCAGACATGCTACACAAATGCAAAGTTAGACTTAGTTTTAGGAGCAGTACCCACTGCAGTAAATAGTTACAATATTTAGGGTATGGATTTATTTGGGTAAAATTCCTCAAACCTAATGTTTCCTCCCTAAAAAGCAAAGCTGAAGGGAAACAAAACAATCCCGTAACTCAGGCGGGAGTCGCAGCTTCAGGTTCACACGCTACCATCACGTGCACGCGAGCGTCTGGCCCTCGCTTGTGCGGAGGACGTCATACGTACCGCTCCAGTCGTGGGCTGCCCCGGGGGTTGGGGGAGGCGAGGGCCCACGTCAGCCACGCTGGAGATTCCCACGGCTGGCTTCTGCCCTTGGTACTTCCCTTTCTCCCCAAGTAGCCCAAAGCCACAATTTAATAAGTGACCACCAACAAGCTGAATAATGCCTTCAGTACACGGATACACGCTAAAGCCCCGGAGGATTTAGCAGTAATAAGTAGGACCAGCAAATACACGGTCTTACAAAACCTTTGAAGTCTGTAAAAACTTCCTTTAAATAGCTTCAGTGGAAGGTTTGGGCTAGATGACTTCCTGAGCCCCTTGCAAGGCAAAAATCCCATGACTTGAGACCAGCAAACCAGCCTGGATATCGCAGCCTACTGTCCTTAATTGGGCTGTGCCATCTTTAAGAATATTTTTGGATCCGAAATAGGTTTTGTGAATTGTTTGGCTAGTAACTTAGTTCGCGTGCAGTCTTCACTGGCTCAACAAAAATACAAGGCAGAGACTTTTGCTCTCATCTCCACAGTTTAAAGAACGATTTGGTAAGTTTTTCACTAAGTGCGATTAGGACATATTACACAGTGTCGCGGAGCCGGCGAGGGCGCCCTGTGACTCCCGAGCATAGATCAGCAGACCGCAGCTTCTGTTTTCCCTTCAAGAAACTCCTGAGTTTTACTGAAAGCTCATGCGCTCCCAAAGTGAGTCAGACACAGAAGGACAAATGCCACATGGTTTCTTTAATATGAGAAACCCAGAATACAATCGTTCTATAGAACAAAAATGGGGGTGACCGTGGTAGCTGGGGGGGATGGGGAAGGTGCAGGAGGGCCAGAAAGTGAGGGGAAGGGGTTGTAATTTTGACATGGTATATGCACAAGACACTCAAGCTCAATGTGAACATTGTGCACCACATGTGTATTAATAAAATGGGGGAAATGATAAAAAAAAATCTCATACACTCCACGTCTATCTCTGTAACTTTAAATTTGAAATAATAAGCACAATATTCTTCATGTTGAATTTTCAGCTAGAGATGTAAAATACGACAGAATTTTTTCTTGCTGGTGAATGAATCAGATTTCTAATCATGTTTATGCTAAATACCATTTTTAAAACATTTTCAAGGACTTTTTATACTAATTGCTGCCTTTCAAAATAGTAATTGCATGTTTAATCAGGTATGGCATCTAGGGCATGATATTTGGAGAAATAAAATTTTCAAGCACCATCACAAATAATACACAGAGTATCATCATTAACAAAAAGCACAGACATTCCCACAAAATCAACTAACTCAATAACCCATTCCTGAATGGCTTGATTGATCAAGTTTATTAAAAGCGTGTTTTAAGAAACATTTGAATATATTTAATAATTTTAAATACACCTACTGAGTCTGATATTTTCCTAAAATTATAGAGGACTTGAAAGTATGTCAACAACTGTTTTATGCGCTTTACACAAATTATTTACCCTTCACAACAATTATGAGTGTTATAGTCTCTTCTTATCTCCATTTATTAAGAAGGAAAGTAAGTCACAATCATGGTGAGTAATCTTTCCAAGTTTACATGGCTAGAATGCAGAATTTTAGCCCTGTACTAACTCATTAAATGATATTTTTCAGGAATCGTATTAAGCAATATACTTTTAAAGATATGAAATACAACAAGAGTATGGCGATTATACCATATTGTAACTTAACTTTCCAAGGTTGAAATATTTTTGAAGTATACTTCTAAGAATAAATTCATTTGGTACATTGGTAAAAATTTTAGAAACTACATTATTTACTAAATTTATTTTTTAAATATAGTCCCTAGAATATTCCTGTATTTTATTATAAGAGTGATTAACTCAAAGAAGGAGGGTAATTAAGCTCCATGTGTTGAAGGAATAATCAAAGAATTTGTTCACTTAAGAGAAAGCATTTAATCAAGAAAATGGTGTAAATATAAAGAATTATAGATATTTGTCTAATATGTATAATTCAATACCTGAGTGAATTACTAAGTCTATTGCATGGACGCACTCACAATCTGCTGGATACCCTGTGTTTTCTCATTGTGCTGAACTAACTCATACTCACCTATCTAAATATTATCCATCCTTCAATTCTCAGCACAAATATTTCCTCTCTCGAGAAGGCTTCGTGGATTTATTAATTGAGAATAGTTTATGATACTTTATTATAAACATATTCTTTTGAATACTATATTAAGTTTTCTGATTACATATTGTTAACATAGCTAATATACTCTATTAAACCTTATATTCCTTTAAGTATTATATTAAGTCTATCATTTCACGTGTTCTGCAAAAGACCTTATATACATATATGTGGGAGGGTCTACTTAATTGATAGAATAATCTGATTGACTACTGATCGAGCCACATCTGAGTGACTTTTCCTGCCATGACAGCAACACTGTTAGGATGTTACAAGAGGGAATGAGTCTAATAACACTGTGATATCCTAGTGAAAATGTTGGTAAGACAATGTATCTCCTAACCCTAACTTTAAGTCACATCAATGCTGGACTCATTTAGTCAATGAGTTTTTGTTGGTTTTCAAACCTCACATGCCATAAATTCCACTTTCTGGTGCCCTGGCTATGTGTTTTTAAGATGTAACTGAGCTTCATATGTGGCACTGGGGATAGAAGAACTGATTTTAGAGACAGGCTATTTTTAAAGTCCCAATTGCTTTGAATGTACTTTAATGTATATTAGAAAATTAAGCTGCTATATGCAAACTATGATTGTCATACCTATAATTGCTTTTGATGGGGTTAAAACAAGCATTGTGATTTTTAATGTAATTCTAAATTATAATAGTGAAAGCCTATGTGATATCAGACGTGGCCAAACCCTAGATTGAAGCTATATTAAATGTAACTCTTTGTTGACACTTAAGTCATTGTCACTATTTAGTCAATAATTATATTTGCTACTGTATTATATTTTTCATTCTAACTCAAAACTTAAATGATTACCTTGGTCGTACCATATAAAACCAGGCATGGTCGCACACACCTGTCATCCCAACACACAGGAGGCTGAGACAGGAGAATTGCCCTGAGTCTAAAGCCAGCCTGGGCTACAAAGTGAGTTCAGGACCAGGCTGAGCTACAGAATGAGACCCTCTATTAAAAAAAAAAAAAAAGTAAAGAATGAACTTACAAGTAAAAATGGTCTGTTTTGGCTCACGGCTTTAGAGGTTTCAGAGCTCGATCAGGTAGATCCAGGACTTCTCATCCTGTGACAAGGCAGCACTTCCTGGCAGAAGTTCAGGGTGGAACAAAATAGATCCACTCACAAGCCAGGAGTTAAAAAACAGAAGAAAGGACCCCAGTCCCTTCAAAGGTACACTGCCAGTGATACAAGGACTTACCACTGGGCCTCACCTCTTAAAGGTTCCACAATGTCCCAGTAGTGCCATCCTGATAACCAAGTATTTAAACACGTGCCTTTGCTCAACTCTACAGATTCTCAGTAGAACAAACCACTGCAATTCCTGTGTCAGCTGTTTAGGGAGCACTGCCCAAATGTTAAACTCTAGGGTCAGAACCACAGAAGGAAGTTTCTTTCCTCAAGAAGCTCACAACCCTCTACAGAAAAAAATAAACAAACCCAGCAGAACTGCCCCAGTACAGGCACATTTAATGATAGCTAGTTGTGCAGGGTAAAAAAACAATAAGGAGCTGGAATGATTGGGTTCTGTGTTGACAAAAGGAGCCAACAGAAGAGCTGCATTTGAAGGCTGAGGTGTTCACCCATCAAGTGAGGCCACATCACTTCATAGGAAAGCAACAGTCCCTGCCAGGATCCAGTGGGCTTGAGGACACAAAGTCTTCCAAAGGGCGGGAGCCTGGGTGCGGTATAGTAAGGGCTGGAAATCAAAGCAAGAGCGCAAGTGGAGGTCAATTGACTGACTCCTGCCAAGGATTTCATGATTAAGTTCTTATTCTTTAAAATTTATAATAACACAGGCATTCTCTACTTTGGAGATTTTTAGTGCAAGGCATTTGAAAAAGTACATCTCCTAGCAAAGATTCTCATAGAAAAAAAAATTATCCAAAGTAAAATTTGATGAAAAGACACAAGTTGAGGTGATGTGAAGAAAAACGTGAGCATCCGTTGTAAGAAAATACATCTCCAGGCTTGAAATCAGGATATCCTGTCCTGTGACAACCTGATGGAACTTGGAGGATATTATCATAAGAGAAATAATCTAGGGACAAAACAACAGATACTGCCTGAGCCTATGGATATGTGAGGCCTAGCAAAATGGAACTCACAGCTACAGTGAGCCATACCACAACATGTATGAATTTCAAAATAAGTTGCATTATAAATCTATACAACATTTGTTAACTGGAAATGAATAATTAATTTTAAATGTGAAAAAGAACTCAATAAAAAATTAAAGTCCTATATAAAAGGCTGTACCACTTATAAGTTATTTGTATTATAGGCTCTTAATTAGGGTGATCTAAGTCAAATTGCAAGTAGCAATTTTTATTTAGAAAAAAAGCAAGACATACGTATATAACACGTGATCTTTGCATCCATATATTTTAAGATATTGCTAGATAACAACAACTGGTATCAGAAACTCAAAAACTAACAAATGTTGGTAAGTTTGGGGAGCAGAAGGAGCACCTCTACATTGTTGGAGAAACTGCAAACTGGTACAATCGTTATAGAAAGCAGTAGAAAAAAATGAAGGTCTGACCAAACTGTACCTCTTCTGGGTATCTTCACAAAAGAGTTGAAGTCATCGTACAACGTTGATGCATGCATACCCATGTTTATAACTACATGACTCATAATAGCTAAATCTTGGAAGTGACCAATACATCTGTCCACAGATGGATGGATAAATAAGATGTATATTTACACAATGGGGTACGCTCTGCCGTAAAGATAAGTTTGAGTCATATGTGCTCAGTGAAATGTGACACGGAAGGTTGAATATTGTGTGCTCTATGAACCAAACTATCAAAAAAGCAGAAAGAGCAAAGTAAAAGTGATGGAAGAAAATAGGAACATAGACTGTGTGGAGAAGGAAAGGGAATGTTGGGAAGGTGACGGGATGATGATGGGAAAAAGGAGTAGGATGCAATGTGTGTGCATGTGCATGTGTGCCAATGTCAATTCCTCAAGTTGAATGTTGTTATTATATCACAAATACGAACAAATAAAAAAAATCGGGGAAAATAGAAACCAGAGAAAAATACAGCCATGAAAGCCGTGATGAGGCTAAGTGCAGAATTCTGAATATAGATGGTGTTTTTATAATAATATTATCATTGTTAATTTTTTGAGAATGATAACTATTAAGATGTTGTGTTCATATAGAGGACTATTTATTTTTAAATATTATACACAGAAATATTTGGGCAGAAAATTTCATAATTTGAGAGTAAGTTATTCTCAAACATCTCAGAGTAATATAATGTTATTAATACTTATGTAAACATAGATCTGAAGCATATGTTGCAAGGGATATGGGTGTTGATTTACTATTTTTACAGATATTCTGTAGGCTTGATATTTTTCAAAATGAAGTGTTAGGAAAAAGAAAAACAATTCCTGAATCCCAGCTCCAGAGCTTCTGATTTGGTTGTTTGGAAGTTTATCCCAAGCATGGGAGGTTGCAAGCTACGTAGTTGGGTCTTAGGCTGAAAACCACTACAACAGTTCAAAATTGTTATTTTGGAATTATATGGGAAAGCAAAGATTCCTAACCATTAGGAACAGGAGTACCTGGCAGTATATGCCAACATTTTATGAGAGTTTAATCTGTATTAAAAGGCTAAATTAATGAACAGCATATAGGCTTAAAAAGATGGTTAAGTTTTAGAAACCCAAAACATTCCAACACATGAATAAGGCCAGACCATGTTGAAAAGGATTTGCCTGGAATATGTAAACTATCAAATCAGAGAATTAAAATTAAAGGGACTTAAGAGAAAAACACTCAAAATTACATGCAGTCAGGATATATAACTCTAAAGGACAAGAGATTTTCATATAAATATATATTAATTCAAGAATAGAGATGATGAAATATGCATGTAGTTATTCTAATACTGAGAGAGTGTTGGAAATATAAACATAAAATCAACAGCTCAGTAAAAAACAAATTGAACCTTATATCTGACCTTCATCAGGAAGAAAAGAGTAAAGATGAAAATCTCAAATTTAGTTACATTTTATATTACAGTTTAGGAGGTTTAATGGATGAAATAATTTCAAAGGCATTCTGTATATCCCTAGCCAGGTATAAAATTTAGATTTCATTGGCCCTGATTTCAAAAACTGTGTTACTTGCTCTAAAAAAAATTAGACATCATCTGAGGCTATAATTATATCTTATTTTTGCCCTGACATTTGTCACCTAGTCAATGTTCTTGCTCTTTCCATGTTTTTCATGTCAAAAATTAAATAAATTAAACAGCAATATTTCTATAAAAAGGAAGGGTGCAAGAAGAATAGAAAAATAAGTACTCTTCAGTTTAACAGATTCTCAGTCAATCTTGGGACTTTTTTAGTCTCAAACGACATATCACTCGTTTGATATTATTAGTTCAAAATAATTGAATTTTTCATCAAGTACTTTATCATTTAATAAAATTGAATGAAAAAATTTGGGTTCTCCTTTCTACAGTTGTGTTTAGTGAGTTCTAATCTCACAGCTGAAATTCGATATGAAATATGCTTATCTCATCCTGATGTGCATCCAGGAGTCTTTATCTTCTAATATTCCAGAAAAAAAATTACTTGGCATTACTTCACATATTAACTCCACACATACACCAGCCAAGTAAATAAGTTATACAATTATTAATTAGAAAAGGAAACTTTCTCCCTATCCTTAATCTTTCAATACCATCTCCCACCAAGTCCACAAAGGAAAGCCAGGCATTTTTTAAGAGCAACATGTCCACACTTTGACTTGAACATGTATAGCTAAGAAAGCAGCCTTAAGACAAATCTCCAAATTACTTATTGACTTGTATTCAGTAGCTTTAGGATGCACAACTTGGAAATGAACAGAATTATATCAGTAGGTCAAATTGTAGCCTTCAAAAGTAGAGGGGAAAGGAATTAGCCCTTTTCTTCTTTGTGGACCTCGTCTTTCTTGTCCTTGAAAATGAATAGTTGTCCAGGAGAGAAAGAGAGTGGGGGGCAGAAGACAGAAAAGATATTTTAATTGAAGTATTTTAGAAGCAAGGATAACAGAATGGCGAAGGCCACATCCAGTCCCTCACACAGTATAGGAAGTGACATCTGTGAGCCACACCTTTGTGTCTCACTTTGAGGATAAGAAATAGTTTCCATCAGTAGATGGAGAGACTGGCAAGGAGAAACGGCTACAAATATGAGGCTAGAATGAGGACCAAAGTGAGAGTTTCCCAGAAGGCCCTGCCAGTCACAAAAGGTGGAAATGCTCAAGGGTTTTCTTTGAACTCTGGGGAAAGTGCATCTAACCCATTGGTTCTTTCTCTGTCACTTTTTGTTCTTTTTAGTCTTTTAATAAATTAAAATGTGACTTTATACTGATGTTTAATGGTTGTGATTAAGTGGTCTGAATATGGTCATAAGCAGATTGGGCCTGCAGCACTTGTACCTATACATCACCAGAAATCAGCAGGTAGCAACATTTTCCCAATGGTGCCTAAAATCCACAAATATGAGCTTAAAAAATAAAAGACCCTGCATCTATATTGTTTCTTATTTTTTGAAAATCAGTGAATATGATTCAAAAATACTGGTAAGGCCTTGCATCTGTGTTTTCCTGTATCGTCTGCTCTGTCTCTTCTTTCTTGGGCTACATTAGGTATTGTGAAAACTATCCTAAAAAGAGGAAAAAGAAAGAATTAGAAAGGACTAGTGTATAATGTTGAACTTTTGCTCTTAGAAGTCATGGAACTTACTTCTCTAGCAATCTCCAATAGCTGAATACAGATTCTCATAATATCTTTGTTAATGGATATTGGTTGGTGACAGGGCATTTGCCAGCATGCTTGAGACCCTGAGTTCAATCCTCAATGCCAACTAAGCAAACAAATACAGAACCATCATTAGAACCTTGGAGATGTTAATATATTGCCAAGGAAGTCAAGATTCTAAGTCATTTCAAGAAGCAAATGGAGTGATTTGCATGTGAGAGGTTTTGTGAATAAATGGACAACCAATGTTTTAAGATGGATCTTAAGCACCTTGACTGCACCACCTGATTATTAAGTAGCAAAACACCTGCTTAGTTTTGTCTAACTCTGGAATTCTGGCTGTTCCCCACTGTTCCCCACAGCACCCCCTAACTGTATCAGGTCGGTCTGCACACCTAATGGATCCTAATGAGCCCATCAGCCCCCTGGGATCCCGGAGTGCGACAGGAAGCACTCCGAGAACCCCGGGGGCAGGTTGTGACAGCCTCGCCTCTTTGGAAAATGTGGAGCACAGTTCTGCTCAGCTGCGAGCAATCGTAGAAGGCTAGCACCACATTTTGTTCTTTATTTCAGGTGAGGAAGGGACACGGGGCATCGAGTCTGACATGCAGCAAGATCCTCTGCCTACGAGCCCCTGAGCAGTGAAAATCAGGTAGTTAAAAGGTGACTGGCAGGAGGAACTTCTGTGTTCCTTGCACTGACACACACATCAGAATGTTGGGTAACAGTGTGACTCTGAATGCGGGATATAGGTTTCTTGTCATATATCATGTTTAATAGGTATATTTAATACTCACTATTGAATATTAAAACTATATTCCCTTGAAGCAATAGAGGCATCAAGAAAGAAAGAAAAATGACATGTTATCTTTTTGACATGGTGAATATCAAAAAAGACTCAGAATAAATACTATATTAATCATGACAGATGTGCCTGGGAAAAGCACCTGGTAGTTGCCAAAAGTACAAGAGCATCGGGTGAGGACTCCAATAAACTGACTTCTGTTTTTAACCTGTGACACTAAATATGTTACCTGGGAAAACCGTAAGTCACTCGCCTTGGCTTCCTCATCAGTCAAAGGCTGCTACATATAAGGTCTCCGTTTTCCTTTTGGCGTATTGGGAGGAGCGATGAAGGTGATACACAGTCATGGCAACTGTTACAGGCAGACAAGCTGGCCTCACAGTTCAACGAGTAGCAAAGTATAGGCAGATTCCATTTATTAACCACGAAGTTATTTTCATTAGCAACTATCAGTATAGCTGAGTCACCCATGCAAAGCCAGAAAACACAAAGTGTTAATCCACATTTTTAGGTCGAAGTGAGAGAAACACAGAAACATCACCCGCTGAGTATAGTGTTACTTGTTGATTCAGTTCTCATCCCAAGTGACATGGAAAGTCTGTGTTCATGGATAAAACACATCAAACTCTTAGTTAAGCATTGACAGTTTAAAAGAAATATTTCAACTTAACCCAAAATTCAGAGCAGTAGGATATTTTGAAAATAGAGGAAATAATAAACAAATACAGGATAAACTAAATTGATTTGTTTTTTTTTAATGTGAAGACTTACAAATGTAGATATATTAAATTGAACCAATGTAATGATGGCGGTAGGATATGCTGTGCCTTCGTCTTTGTGGGCTTTGATACCAGAATACTCTCAAGCCCACAGCTTATAAACAGCAAAAATGCAACCTTCAGAGTTCTGGAAGACGGAGAGCCCAAGATGAAGGCGCTGGGAAACACAGCGTCTGCGAGGGCTTGCTCCCTCTTAGATTTGACGTTCTTGCTATGCCCTCCCAGGGTAGGAAAGAAAACCAAGGCTCTAGTGTCCTTTTTATAAAGTTAGTCATCCCTCAGGTGAGTCACAGAGGCCCCTGATGACCTAATCGCCTGCTCTAAGGCCCTGCCTCCCAAAACCATTACATTGGAAGTCAGAACTCATAGACTGAATATGTCCATCTCTGTAAGGACCTTATACTTTGTCGTGTCTTCCTCTGAAATTGTAAGGCCTCCTCTCATGCCTGGTCGTGACTGAGCTGACCCAGCTGTATTCTTCAAGCTGAGGTCACATAACTCTGTTGTGGTTTGGATCTGGAATGTCCCTCAAAAGCTTCATTAGTCAGATGTTGTAGAGTATCTTTAGGTACCATGTGCTGTTTACGCTGTAGGTCCTGGTGGGAAGGGAGAATCTCTGGGTTTGACCCGGAAGGGGTATATCACTGGAACATGACCTGGAAGATATACACTATTCTTGGCCTTCCTCAATTTCTCTGCTTCTTGATTTCCAAGCTGTGAACAGCTTTCCCCTAGCTAAGCCTCTGCCGTGTGCTTCCACTAAAGCCAGCCACCCATGAGTGGACTGAGACTTTCTAAAACTGTGAGCTAAAATAAACCATTCTCCCCTAAGTTGTGGGCATTAGGTATTTTTCCTAGCAACAGCAAAGTGACTGACACAAACTCCAAGGCCTTCATTCCATTTCCAATTTGTCCCAATACATGAAGAAGTTTCCTATCCTCTTTTCAGGGCATAGGTTCAACCAATGCCTAAGGAACCTCATATTGATGAGATTGTTTGGGGACCACACCGGCAGACTCTGCTCCACAAGAGGAGATATTTCCTGATAGTCAGGGCACACTCTACTTTTGCAGCATCACACAAGATTCAGCTTCCAGTATGGTGCCAATAAGCAGCTAATGTTGGCTGACTATCGTCAAGACAAGTTTAGGACTCGGGCCTTCAAAGAATCTACTTCTAGGCCTTGGGTCTGTGCACATAGTCCTACTCATCTCCACTCTGAACTCAGTAGCACCTCTGCTCTAGCACCAAAGCATGTGCTTTAGCACACATCTGCTGACTCCTGAGGCAACACCTCCCTCCTCTACAGGCCACGCATCTAGCGGCCCTCTGAGTAAGGACCTACTTATCTAAACATTGCACCATTTCATCAGCCTGGTAACAATGCTTTTCCAAGTGTCTTAGGTACTTTCTTTCGACTGGGATACAATACTGGGCACCCTCAACTCAAGGAAGGAAAGGTTTATTTTAGCTCACGATTCAGAGGTTTTAGGGCATTTTTGGCAGTGAGAGAAGAGCACAGCAGAGGGCCTGGCAGGAGAAAACATGGCATGGCGAGACTGGAAGCAGAGACACCGAGGAGAAGCCAAGCAGGGATCCGGATCCTTCTAGGTCACACCCTCAGTGACCCACGTCTCCACCTGGACCCCAGATTCTAACGCCACATAAAGCCTTAAGAGATTAATTCACTTGACTCAAGTACCTCCCATGATCCCATCACCTTCTAAATATATTAGGCTTTTAAGGGACATTCAAGGTTCGAACTGTAACACTGGGAGAGATTTATTCCCACACGCATCAGCTACTTTTCTTTATTTCCCATCCCCTGGCCTCCTAACCGTTTTCCCTATTCTCTCTGCTGCTGGCAACGCATGGAAAGAAAAGACGCAGTCATCTCCATTTAAAGAGACCACGTTCTAGGAGCGTATTGATTACGTCCTAAAGATTTCAAGACAAACATGATTGGAAGGCATGCTGTTCTGTATTTATGCTCTAGAATTCCAAGTGGTAACTTTAACATGAGTGGAAAATGAATTGTTCATATTTTTCTACATAGTCCAGGTAAAGCGTCATCAAGATGAGAGCACAATAATAACATGCAAGAGTCTTTGGAAGTTAGTAATCATAGGAAGGACTATAGAAGACACGGCGACAGGAGCAAATTCATAGCTGGAATTAAATAAATTGTAGTAGGGAAGTAGAGAGGCAAGACCCATATTTTCAAAGTAAGCACATACCAATAAGACATGATCGCACAAATAGTAACAATGCTAATGCCTTTTTCTCCCAGGGAGAGGTAGGAATTAGCCAGGAATGGTACATTTAACAATTAAAAAAATGAAGAAATGCTTGCTAGATCAGAATAGGAAGAAATAGTCTTAGATTCTATTGGGCAAGGTCATGCATGTTCGACTTGAGTGATTTGAGTGATCCTCATGAACTAGGTTACAGGGCTTATCTATCCTCTAACGCTAAATGGTTTCTATAACCAATCACTGAGCCCTTGACCCTGGGTGCAGTGTTTTCTCAGCACAAGTTGTGAAGCTCTGAGAATTGCAATGTCCAGCACAATGTCCAGTCACCACTTTGCTTTTCTATGCATAGTTAAGTTCTTTGTCTCTGATCCAGGAGTCTCCTGTCTTTCTCTAGGAGTCTCAGAACAAAACTGAAGTAACTTCTTAAACAATAAGTAGAGTTGACTCTCAGAACCTTCACAGTTCCTGAAGGCAGCTTCCTCAAGTAGTGTTCAGGAGCAGTGATTCATCAATATACAAGTGTAATAAAAGTCTCTACTTATTATTCTAAATCTTCATCAATGCACCAATATAATTCATATGGCTCTGTGTATTTCATTACACATTTTAAAGTCAAATTAACTACACAGACAGGAGTCTGATAAAAACAAATCCTTGTGCCCTGGACTCTGCATTTTGTCAGGATGGTCCTGGCAGGTTCCCATCCTTTGAATAACTACGTAAGCTATTAAGTAGAAAACGCATCCAAGTCAGCTTCTTGTACTGTGAAACCAAGAATCCTCAATAATAACCATCCTATGTATTCATTATAGTTTTCAAAGTCTCTGTTCTATAAGTAACCAGGAAAGAGGGTAATTAAAAATAATAACTTTGTATTTAATTCTTATATGTCAGGCACAGACTAAACGTGTGATATACTTTTTTGTGTTTTTTTTCTAAAAACCTATTATCCTCAATATTTTTTAGCGAATTAAAAACATGTCTAAAATTCCATCCCCAGTTAGTATTAAAGATTCTGCTTGCAGGGATGGACAGCATGAAGCGTAGAGGATGGACAGTCCTGATGGGAATGGTGACTGTATTTGTAGATATTTTCAAAGAACGCTGAATCATTTCCTAGATTCGATGAGAGTAACCCAAATCAAGAACGGTAAAATCAGGGTTGTGGAGGACCTCAGGAAGTGCAGCTAGAGACTGTGTTGTCATCTTTCCTTTTGTTCCCTTATGCCTCTTACACCTCTCTCCGCTCAGAACGCTCAACCTCACTGAGTCACTGCCATCTGCAAATCCTGGATTAATGTCCCCACATCTTCGCCTGACTTAGTTACTTCTTCATTGCTGGGACAGAATACCCAACATCCACAACTTAAGGGAGGAAAAATTTGTATTAGCTCCGTCTCAGAAGGCCGTAGCCCATTAGTGGGCAGCCAGCCATGCGGAGTACACACGGCAGGGGCCCCACTGGAGAGCTCTTCATGGCATGGCAGAGGGGGGAGCCAAGTCAGAGAGGAAGGGGCAGAGCTACCCTTCAAGGCCCCGCCCCAGTGAACCCCCCCTTCTGTTCCAAGCCCCAGTATTCTGCCCCTCTAACCAAACCCCACCTCTCAACATCACATGGGTATTTCACAATATCCTAATACACAAGATTTTGGGGGCCACACACCAGATCCAAACCATAACACAGCCCATTAGGATAAAGGGATCTGCTGGAGGAATGGCTCAGAGGTTAACACACTTGCCTAGCAAGTGTTAAGTACCTGAGTTTGATTCCCCGGCACCACATAAGCCAGGCGTGGCGGTGCACGCCTGCTAATCCCATCCATCCCTCAGGAGACTCAGACAGGTGGACTGCCATGAGTCCAAGGCCAGCCTGGGCTCCACAGTGAGCCCTGGGCTACAGAGCAAGACCCTGCCTCAAATAAATAAATAAATAAATAAATAAATAAATAAATGATAAAGGGACTTATGTTTTAGACTATTTGAGTTTAAATCCTTAAAAGGCACCTGATTGTTGGGCCATGTCAGGTATCCACTCCAGAGACGAATCAATGAGTCACAGTGTGCTATGACTAGCAACTGGTTTTAAATGTAGAGTGCGATCGCAGAAGATGCAATGCCAGGTGAACTAAACATTGAAACTTTGCAACAGTAGATGAAACAGCTCTAAGACCACCTCTAAAATCATGAACAACCCATATCAATATCATTGGTTTATATTTTGCAAAGAAGCATGAATTATTCTATACAATGTGAATGTCATCAAGGGAGCCAGATCCATAGAGCTAGGAGCCTCCTACTCCTTATAAGCAGAGCACTGAAGTTTTTTAAAAATGCTCTGTATAGCCAAGGAATATATTTTAAATACACTGTAGTTATCAAGGATCATCAACTCTAGAATATACCCATAGCCAGGAAGGGATTCCCTGATACAGCTTATAACCGCAGTTAGTTCATTATTTAGCTTTAATAAAGAATTATATTAAGCCTATTCAATGTCCCAGAAACACTACTTAATTGATTCCACAGCATGTTTGAATTTACATTACAGAAGCAAAAATCACTTGTTTAGCATTGCACACAAATATCACCCATACTCTAATCATGAATTTTAATGTCGAAAGTATTCATTTAAATGTGAGCTCTATGCAATGATTAGCACTTACAAAAATATGTATTTTCATGAACGTGAGAACTTTGGCAAACTCCTTTGCTAGAGGGCGCTTTAGAAGACGGCTTTTGAAGATTATCAATGTACATGTGACAGGACAGTATTATTTTATGCCTAAACTCATTTCTAACACTAGCATTTGTTTCTTAGAGGATTAACAAGATGTGTCTTTTTCTAAGAGCTTTTACATGGAAAATAACTCACTTGGATATGAAAAAGTACATGCTATATAAAAAAATCAGTCTGGGTGGACCATTCCAGGTACATTTTACAGAGTCTGACATATGACTACACTCAATCAACTCTACCTCTGTTGGAAAATTAAAAATAAGACTGTACTGGAAAGGATACTGATGATCTGAGAATGGCCAAGGTTCTAGGAACCACTGACTGCATTATGTTATCTGTGGGGCACAGAGAAGGGGCTACTATAGCATCAGCCAACTCCTCCCTAGTTCCCGTGAAATGAGGGCCACGTGACTTTTCTGGCCTCTTACCCCATAAAAATAACTACTGCTTACATTTTATTGTTATGTTGGCATAAAGATAAATACATTCTTGCCGTGTGTAAAAACATTTTATTTGACCTAAACGCATATTTGTTTCTTCTGATGCATAAGACATTGAAACATGTTTGTAGACTCCTGAAGGCACCGTGGTCCCCAGGCATTCTATCTTTTGCCAAAAGGAGAAAGAGGGCATCTTAGTTACTTTTTTGTCACTGTGACTCAGTATCCGACTTCCACAACTTTAGAAAGAAATATTTTATTTTAGCTTGCAGTTTCAGACAGTCACAGTCCATTCACACGGGTGGGCAGCTGGAACATAGTGGACCCACATGGTGGGGCTCCAGCTAGAGCCAGGTCTGGGGCCCGAGCTCAGGAGACAGAGACCCTCACAGCATGGCAAAACAGAGAAGTTTGAGAAGAAAGACAGGCCAGTGCATGCCCACCAGGTCAAGCCTCAAGCACCCACCCCTTCCAGCCAGGCCCTAAGTCCCAACACCTCACAGTATCCATAGGTACATGAGGCTTTTGGGTGACACTCCAGATCCAAAGCACGGCAGTAGACCTACCTGAAATCCCACTACTTGCTCTCTAAAAACATCCAGCTTTTACAATCTTGTTCAGTTGGGTCAGGGAGTAGGAAAAAGTCATCAGTGGATACAAGCACCCTTTAATTTAGATGATATGGGCACCATCACCCACATGCAAGTGGTTCATTCTCCTACCTGACACAGTGTCAAGAGACGAGACATTTATGCTGCGATACCATGCAGACAAAGCAGTTCCTAAGGAAGTTTCAGATGTTACCTCTGGATGAACAAGTTGGCAGAACACAGTATCTGCCTTTTTAAAATATAGTGAGCAATGAGCTGATTGGTCAATTGCCACATGCTGTACTCTAAGCCACTGGAAGGTAAGCAAACAATTGCAAGGTGCCTGATGGCAATAAACATTGCTCTCCTAAACAAGAGAAGGCCAATTTACATTATTCGTTTAGCCATTCAATAAATATTAGTGTCTGCAAGCCTAGAGGTGTGAAAAAGCCTAGTGAGTTTAGAAGCCTGCAAGCAATTCTGCAGGCTGAATGTCTGCTCTGTTTAGAGTGGAAGCTGGCGGTGGGTGGCAAAGGTCAGATGGTCCAGGAGATTTTTTTGACTTGTTGAGGCTTTGATAGTTTCCCAATGCTCAGGAGCCAATGAATGATGTTATTGGTTTGATTAGATTTATAACTTTAAAAAGATGTCTAAAATGGTAAGGTAGAACACCAGTTTGCAAGCTTGCTGTCAGTGTAGAGTCACCTGTGGAACCTTTAAAGGTATCACAGCCCAGACTCCACCCTGGAAAGATTCCTGCATAATTAAGCTAAGCAGGACCTCCAGCACGAGAGCTCTAAACACCTGCCCAGTGGTCAACCAAGGTGGGAGAACTGCTGCTATGGAAGGCAGATTAGGTAAACTGATTGTACCAAAAAAAAAAAAAAAAAAAAGAATCCCGCATGTGGGAACCAAAGTCGTGGTGTAAAAAAATTTGAAAACTGCATGAAGTAATAAGGAATTTAGTGGGTTGGATTTACCATGAATTATTTCAAAAGGATGAGTAAAGTAGGCGTGGTACCTCCAGGACCCGGCCACATGGCTCCACCGTGTGGATAAACTGTGACGTACCACGGTAGCTGGTGCTTTGGCCTTTAACCAATCACAGTTGCTGTTAGTAATAGGATATTCGTGGAAAATTATATTTTGATGAAAAGGAAAAAAAAAGCGTTGATACTTTAAAATATTTAGAATTCAGATGCTTTAATGAAAATCTGGCATGATGTTTTTCGTGCCAAGTACCTTGATACGTTTTTGGACACAGTCTTTATGAAAAGAGTATTTATTTGCATTTATTAAAACTGAAATGTATTAAGTAGTTATATGGTCACACGTGATTTTGGCTAAAAATATAATGATGTGCTGAGGACTTTGGAAACTGCTTTTCATGATGTAAGATTCCTTAAAAGTGGCTTCATAATCAGATTGTTTTTTTTTTTTTCTTAGACTATCTGGGAATGATTCAGGTAGAAATTTAAATTGATTACAAGAAGAGCAAAATAAATTGACTAATTTTTATGACTGCAGAAGTTTCTCATCTTATTTAACTACTCACATATTTCTCTCCAAAAGCTGGAGTATATGATTCTTAATGGCAAAATAAAACATTTTCATAGTCAGTAAACTTTCATACATGATTGGCTATCGCAATTTATCAATATCTCTTCAAGCAAATTCTGAAAATGAGATTACTAAAGTTGAAAATTAACATCGCATTTCTAATTCTCCATCCTCCAGACAATTTGCACAGTAAGCAGTTTTTCGGTTCATAATTAAGGTGTACTTTCACCTCAAGAACGAATCAAGTTTAAACTTCAGTTCTATAGTCTGGTTTAACATATGAATCCAAAGGCTTTGATTTCACTTCAACACTGTTTTTGTTCTGAAAGAAACATGACCCTCACCACTGAGATGTAACAAACCTTCTGAGGAAGAAGCCAAATTAGCTTCAAACAGGTGTTGGTGATGAGAGTATCACCTGCCCTCCCGTGGTGACATCCATTGATAAAAGTGTCTTTTCTAAATGTGGGACAGTAATTAGCTTAATAAACACTGTAATGACATCTGCTATACATAGGGTATTCTGCGAGTGTAACAGACAACAGATATCTAAAAGTGAGTTCCCTGGTTTGAGGAGTGAAGCTCCTTGGGAAGTGTTAAGACAGCGACATGATTTTTAAAGATGAAACAATGGCTAGGGATGTAGGTCAGGGATCCAGCATGTGCTTAGCAAGTTTAAAGACTTGAGTTTGATCCCCAGCACTACTACTACTACTACTACTACTACTACTACTACTACTATTAATAATAATAATAAATAATAATGAGAAAAAAGTCAAACAAGACAACACAGAAAACCTGGAAGCTGAGTGTTGTGGCACACACCTGCAATCCTAGCACTCATATTCTAGGAGGCCGAGACTGGAGGATTGCAAGTTTGTGCCCAGCCTGGCCAACTTAGCAATTGGGTGATTACTTGACTCAAACTAAAAAATAAAATGATCTAGGAATGTGGCTCAATGAAGGCTCTGGGTACAGTGCCCCGTACTGTAATCAGTCAATCAATCAGTCAATCAAAGCTTGACAGTAAAACTAAGAAAGTGCAATAAGGAAGATCACAGAAAACTGAACAGTTTGGAAACGCATGAAGGTAGCAGGATGTGAGTCACATGGAGCTAAAAGAAACCACCTCCTCCACCCTATCATGACGAGATTCAGCATGCACTGGCTGAAAAAAGAGGTGCACTGGATTCCCCTGAAGCAGCTGCTGTGCAAGATGATGTTAATTCTTTTCAACATTCTCCCTTCTCAGGCAGGGGCATAGCTCAGTGATTACAGTGCTTGTCTAGCAAATGGAGGGCCCTGGGTTCAATTCCACAGCACCATATAAACAGGGCATGGTGGTGCACACCTGTAGTCCCAGCACATGGGAGGCTGAGGCAGGGAGATTGTTGTGTGTTCAGGACCAGCCTGAACCCCATAGCAAGATGCTGTCTCCCAAAAAAGTCTCCCCAACTCACCTCTTTGATCCTAGACCTAAAGATGAGGCACAACTGTTCTTAAAGATGAGATAATAGGTATGACTCACACTCAGAGGAGCTACTTGGGTTTTCAAATTCATACAGAAATCCAGAAACAACGTGTTGGAGCAGATATCAGGGATGTGAGACAACAGTGGAAGAAATGGACAAGTGGGTCAGGCTAAATGCACCGACATGGACTCACCAACGACTCTGCACTTGGTGCTGCAGCTCAGAAAGTTCAAGAGGACTTCCGTAGGTTCTTTGATTGTTTTCCTGGAACCTGTTAAAAGAGATGGCCCGCAGTGAGTGAATTGGAAGCTCTGGTCCTGCCCTAGTCTAATACAGGAAAAGGGATTCAAGGCTTAAAGAGATTGCAATGCTCGAGAACATTTATCATTCGAGACCCACTCACCCATACTGGGAGATTGTAGAAGACATAACTTTCATAGTTACTGTGAGGTGTAAATTCATGAAGAGATTCCCCGCATTCTTGAAGAACTTTGCCAGAGCTCTTTCCTGTAACCTAGATTTTATGAGAACTTACAGGCCCTCACTTTGGATATACATTGACCTTGTGTGCATGCAATGTTTGTGCCAAAACTATGATCCATGAACTTACAGGGTGCCACGCCCACCAGTGTGATACTCCACACAGCATGGCTTCTAATTAAAAACTTACTTCAGAAAGAGAAGTATCGCAATGGAACCATACTCACGCAGTTCATATGTCTTGCCATAATCCCCCCATCCCAGAGCACTGCTCTATCTAGAACAGTGGCGCCACCTACCGAGGGCACAGTTATAGCAACTGCTGAGTGCCAATGATTTTGCAGAGCTAGGACAAAGTTATCCAGAAGGTGGCACGTGCTTCCAATCAGCATCTATTAGGATTTGGATCTAGAATTTCCTCCAAAAACCTCATAGTTGTGGAACCAGGTGCTGTTAAGAGGTAGGGCCTGGTCAGAATGATGGAACACAGGGCATCTTAGTTACTTTCTCATTGCTTGGAGAGAATACCTGACATCCACAACTTTAGGGAGAAAAGATTTATTGTCGCTCACAGTTTTAGGTCACAATCCATTCACAGATATCCATAGTTACATGAGGCTTTTGGGGTACACTCCAGATCTAAACCACAATACTGCAGCTTGGTCCTGAAGGAGCAGATCAGTGGGACATGACCTGAAAAGATATATGCTAGGCCTGTCCTTCTTTGCTCACTTGACTTCCTGTCTGCCTTGCCATGAATAGCCTCCTCCAGCTAGACCTCTGGCATGTGATTCTACAATTGCCATCCACCTATGACTGCACTGAGACTTTCTGAACTAGTGAGATAAAACAAATCTTTCTGCCCTTAAGTTGTAGGTGTTGGGTATTCTTTCCCACCAATAAATATGTAACAAAAAACATAAATTGATACCAGAGAAGTGGGGCTATTGCTATGACTTTTACCTGACAGTGTAGTTTTGAAGCTTTTGGAACTGGTCTGTGGGAGGAGTTTGAAAATATTTGAAGATACCAGCAAAAGAAACTTAGAATGCTATAAACCAAGATTGATGGAAGGTTCTAGTCAGACTTCAGAAGACCAGAATACTGAGAGAGGTGTGTGTCCTAAAAGCCACTGTCAAGAAGTTTCAAATGGGAAGAACTTTGTTGACATTTGGTCTAGAAACTATGCATGTTATCACCTGGCATAAAGTGTGATGGCACTCTGCTTTTTCCCAAAGACTTTGCCTAAAACTGAGACTAGGAGAGGTGACCTAGTGAATTTGGTGGAGGAAAATTCCAGACAGCCTAATGCTCGGGTTGTCACATGGATAGTGCTTTTAACAACCTTTACACCAAAAAACAGGAAAAATGGCAGAGGAAAAAATGATGTAAAAAGTTTATAGTTTTGCCAGAATGAAGGAGACTAAAAAAGGTGATGCAAGAGAAAGCATGGTTGATAAGGAGATTAGCACTGCAAAGAAGCCAACTACTTGGAATCAGCACTATAGAAAAAATAAAAGCCTTGAGGGTGTCTCGGGAATCAGCAAGACACCCCCCCCCCCATCCCACACCACCACCCTTTATCAAATAAAGGTTTGTCTTAGTTACTTTCTCATTGCTGGGAAAGAATTCCTAACATCCACAATTCAGTAAGGAAAGATTTATTTTCAGCTCACTGTTTCAGAAGGCCATAGTCCATTTATGACTGGCTAGAAAAGGTAGAAGCACATGGCAGGAGAAAGAGCAGGAAATAGGCCTAGGACGTTCATGGCAAGGCAGATATGAGGCTACAATAAGGACCCCACCCCTCCAGGTCAAGCCGCCAACATTTTCCCCTTCCAGGTAGGCTTCTCTCCCAACAGCACATGCATCCATAGGTAATCCACAAATTCCACATACATGAGGCTTTGAGGGTCACTCAAGATCCAAACCACAACAAGGGTAGAAAAAAACCCTTTGCTTTGGAAAGAGACACCCCCCCCCCCCCATGGCATCCTTCAGGGCAACCTAGGAAGATGAGTGCTAGGTTCTTCAGCCATCTAAGAACTCAGAAGTCACGGTCCTAGGAACATCAGACTATTTACTGCTCAAAGTAGTTTCAGGCCTTGGCATCCTCTCCCTTGTTAGTAATGGCTTCCCAGGCACTTGAAATGCAAGAGTTGTTGGGTCATGGAAACTTCCAGAAGAAGATCTGGGTGGGGGGTGTCAGGCAATGTGCCCCCGAAAGGGCAGTGAATGAAGTTGTAAAAGATGTAAGTATTCTCTGTACAACCAGAAATGCACTAATTCTATCCCTAACATCTTAGAAGTCTCAGCAATGCCCAAAAGTCCAAGTCAGTCTTTTTTTGAGACTCATGGAAAACTTTTAGTTGTGAGTCCCTTTTAAAGTAAAGAATAGTTGCATCCATTCTAAAAGGGAGGAATAGAGGTATAAAAAAGAATAGGACCAAAGAAAGATTCAAACTTAGGAGGGAAAATATCAAGTTCTCTATCTCCATGTCCAGCATCCTGAGCACATGATAGTAAGGTGTGAGTTCTAGGAAGTTCTTAGACAGTGCCCTCCCTATGGCCTTACCTGTTGCAGCCCACATAGCCTCTCTCCTGGGCTGGCTGTGATAACTACCTGCAGCTTTCCAGGGCAGTTGTTCCACGTGGCTGGCCTCTCCAATGATTTAAGTTCTCCACTGTAGCCTTAGTGTCATCATGAAGCCTGATAGTTTTTTTTTCCCCCACCTCAGGTTGAAATCTAGGTGAAAACCCCACAATCCCCAAACTCTTACATTCTGCATGCTTAAAACCAGTATCACATGGACAACATGAAGGTCAGTCATTAGCTTGAGCAGCAATAAGTTCCCCTTGGACCACAACTACAGTGGTTTCTGCTTGCCTGGACGGCCAACGTCAGAGAAACACCAAACATTCCTGAAGAAGCAGGGTCCCCTGGGCTTTACCCTCAAAGCAAGGTCTTCCAAAGGTCTTTACACCCTTGGCCCTGCAATGGGCGAGATCTGCTCAACTCCCGAGTGTCCTCAAGGCATCTTCCTTCTTGTCTCCAGTGAAAAGTATTCCGCTTCTTTTTAATGATGCTAATCTCTTTGGTAACTACACTTCCTTTGGATTAACTATACATATACATCTTTCCTGGCCACACCACAAGTGTTTTTTCTTTCAGTTTGACCTTTTGCTCCCGTATTTCACTATAGATCTGGCTGAAATCTGACAGCAGTGCCCATGGCATAGCTTGAATGTCCCACAGCTTTGAAATTTCTGCTGCCAGATTAATTAGACTGCCAACTTTAAATTCAGCCTCACATAAAGTCTTTTCCAGAAGGTAACAAAGGACTGGAGGAATTAACACAGTAATTAGAGTACTTGCCTAGCAAGTGCAAAGCCATGACATAAGTCATGTGTAGTGCTACTCATGTGTAATCCCAGCACTCAGGAGGATGAGTTAGGAGCACTGCTCTGAGTTCAAGGAGCCTGAGTTACGTAGTAAGTTCAGGACTAGTCCGGACTACAGAGCAAGACCCTGTCTCAAAAAACATCTAGAATGTAATATAAAGGGCCTCTAGTAGGGTCTTCATTCCCATCTGAAACCTCATGAGCATAATCTTTACAGTTCACATTCCTATTGGTATTCTAGACTTCCAAGCTCATGTCAGATCCACCTATCAAGCTGCTTACAGTGTCCCAGGTTTTCTCTAGCCTGCTCTCCCATATTTTCTAATTTTTTTTTTCTGAATCAGGAGGCCTTTAAATCAAGTGGTCAGTTATAGTCGCAGTAATAGCCCCACTTCTTTTAACAATTTTCTGTACTGCCCATACTTCTCAAACTTATCCCTGAAATTAATAATAAAAAAGGAACACTGCCAAACTCCATCTTAGAAACTAACATTACCCTGGTACCAAAAGCAGAAAAAGACTTAACAAAAAAGAGGAAAACCATAAGCCAATGATCTTAATAAATATAGATGCACAAATCCTCAAAAAGATACTTGAAAACAGAAAGATTATACACCGCAATCAGTGGGCTTTATCCCAGGGATGGAAATGTGGTTCAACATGCATAGATCAATTAATGTAATACACCACATAAACAAGTGCAAGGACAAAAGTCACATGATCATCAATAGGCAGAAAGCCTTTGAAAAAACCCAACATAGATTCATGATTAAAAAAAAAAACTTGTTGAAAATAAGTATAGAAGGGCCTTACCTCAAGCTAATAAAAAAGCTTTGATGATAAACCAACTGCCAACATCATACTAAACAGAGAAAAATCGAATGCATTTACCCTAAAGTTAAGAAAAAGACAAGGCGTCCACTCTCACCACACCACTCCTGACTAATATACATACATGAAAACTTAGCCAGAATAATCAGACAAGAGAATGAAATACAAGAAGAGGTAGGTAGGAAAGGAAGAAATCAAAATATTATTTGCAAATAACATGATCTTTTACACAGAAGACCCCAAAAGCTCCACCACAAGACTCTTCAAACTAATAACATCCAAGTAGCATAATACAAAATTATTAAACAAAAATCAATAGCATTCCTGTACACCAAATAAATTACTAAAAGAGAAATCAGAAAAACAATCCATCCACAGCACTATCAGATCAATACCTAGGAATCAAAGAAGTAAAAGACTTCTACAAGGAAAACTGTAGTACTTTGAAAAAGAAGATTAAAGAGGACAGGGGAATACAGAAAGACATCCCCTGTTCCTGGATACGAAGAACAATGTTGTCAAAATGGCCATAGTACCAAAACATATAGATTCAATGCAATTCCAATTGAAATACTGACAGCATTTTCACAAAACTATAAAAAATAATCCTAAAATTTATGCTGGACCAGAAAAAAACTCAAAAAGGCTAAAGCAATCCTAAGCAACAGACAGAAGCAGGAAGAATCACAATTCAGACATCAAGTTATACGACAAAGCAAGAGTAATAAGTATTACATGGTACTGGCACAAATACAGGTAAGGGAACCAATAGAAAAGAATTGAGGAGTCAGAGACAACCCTGACCACTCTTGGCCATCTGATATTTGACAAAGGGGCCAAAAACATATGTTGGGGAAGAGACGGTGTCTTTAACAAACTGGTTCTAGGAAAACTGGTTATCTATGTGTAGAAGAAGGAATCTAGATCCACATCTTTCATCCTGTACTACAATCAAATAAAAATTGATCAAATACCTCAGTGTTACAATGGAAATACTGAATAAGCTGAAAGATAAGATAGGAAGAAAATCCTTGAAGACAAAGGCATAGACAAGGACTTTCTCAACAGAACCCATATCGCACAAGAGGTATCACCAAGAATCAACAAACAGAATTATACCAACTTAAAAACTTTCTGGGCTGGAGAAATAACACAGCAGTTAAAGCACATGCCTAGCAAGGAAAGACCCTGGTTTTTACCCTTCAGCACCACATAAGCTGGGTGTGATGGCATATAGGTGTAACCCTAGCACTTGGGATGCTGAGGCAGGAAGAATGCTGTGAGTTTGAGGCCAGTGTGGACTCTAGTAAGTTCAAGACCAGCGTGGACTACAGAATAAGAGCCTGTCTCAAAAAAACAAATGAAGAAAAAATTGACAGCTGTTTCTCGGAGAAAGGACTGATATCTAGAATAGACAAAGAGCTGAAAAAATTAAACTCCCAAAAATAAAAGACATGTTGAAAAAATTCTCTATTTCTTGCTATAGGGATTCATCTTTCTGAATGGACACATGTCACACAGAGGCAAGAAATATGCCTAAACAGACAAACTTCAAAGCCAGTCAAGCCTTTGGAATTAATGGAATAACATTGTAACTCAAATGCAATTTTGAAAATGTTAATAATAAAAAAGTAAGCCTCTTAAATATTATTGAGCACTTATTGCTAGAGGCAGTAACAAAGATTGAAAGCCCAAGAAAATTCCAAAACTACCACACACTCTGATTCTGGGATAAAAATGGGATATTTGTTTGGTATCAAAGAAAATAGGGGTAGGAAAAAAAGCAGCACCGGAAAAGGTTCCATTCGTGGTGGAAGAATTTGGAACAACATGTACATCCGCTGCTTTTAGTTTCCAACTGCCTTTGTGCTCAGCTCTAGCTTCTCCTTGGCCTCGAAACTACATTTTTCTGTATTTTTTATTTACTTATTTATTTTGCAGCATTTGAGATTGATGTTAGGGTGTGCCATGTTACATCCATAGTCCTTTATATGATTATTAGTTTGAGGAAGTTCTTGCTTAGTTATTCAGGCTGGCCTAACATTTGGGACCTTCCTGTCTCAGCCTCAGAAGTAGAGGGGTGAATGTGACACATCACCCGGGAAACCCGGGAAGACTCGACACTCAGTTCTTTAGAAGAGCTAAAAATGCTTCTGCTCTCACACCCTAACTTTCCTGTTTCATGATCCCTCTACAAAAGACTGAACAGCCCAGTCCTCGCAAATCTTTGAAACCTTTGCGCAGGTGTCACCTGGTCACTGAGGTCCTATTTAGAAATTGACCATCTGCCAGTCCCTTTCCGACTTCTAACGACACCATGTGAACTTATATCACAACAACTTGCTCCCCCCACCTCCACACTGGGGCTTGAATCCGGGACTTTCACACTTACGTATATTCCCATGTCCTCCCCATTTTTAAAACTGATCCATTCATTAATCATCCATTCGTTTTTTGAGACAAAGTGCTATTAAATTGTCCTGGAGGGACTCGAAGAGTATGACTCGTAACTCAGCCGGGTCTGACTAACGTACTACATCTCTGGAGTTTCTCCTTTAAATCTTTCCCGGTAGGGGCTGCAACTACATCCCAGGTTCCCAGATAGGCAGAGCGGCTCCGTAGGCTCCGCCCACCTGCCGCTCCAGAAGCCCGGAGCGGAACTCAGAATCCTTGCTCTCCTCGTCCACGCCCGGAGCACCTCTGCGACGGACTCCGTACGTGCCGTGACGTCATCGCGCGCGCGCCGCCAGGCCAAGGCCAGCAGCCTCCGCGGCATCCGGGTCGTGCGCCGGCGGCGCGAGGCCGCTTCTTCGCGTCCTTATTTATTTCCCTCTGCTTTTCTGTTCCGGCTGCCGGGCTGGCCTTCGTTCCCGCGATGTACCACAACAGCAGCCAAAAGCGCCACTGGACCTTCGCCAGTGAGGAGCAGCTGGCGCGCCTCCGGGCTGACGCCAATCGCAAGTTCAAGTGCAAAGCGGTGGCGAACGGGAAGGTGAGGTCCGGTGCGGCGACGGCCCTGGGCTGCGGCCTGCGAGCTCCGCCCCGCGCTGGCGCCGCCCTGCGCGCCGGGTGCTGCGCGACACGTGGCCCGCGCCTGGCCGGGTTCTCGGGCCGAGAGAAGGAAGAGGCCGTTCCGTTAGTCGAGTGGCAGGCAGACACGGCCTTGAAACGATGGGGGAAGCCGGGGCGGTGGCCCACCCCAGGGGTCCCAGCGCTCGGGGAGCCGAGGCAGGAGGATCTCACGTTCCAGCCCAGCCCGGGCGACTTGGTGACCTAGAGACCCTGTCTCAACTTCAGCAATCACAGATGGGCTGGAGCTCAGGGTGCAGCCCCGGGTTCCACTCGGAGAACTCGGGCCCGAGGAGACTGGTGTCATGCGGAGCAAGCGCAGTTCACTTGCCTAGCAGGAGGGGTCAGGAGCAAAGCTTTGCTCAGCCGGCGCGAAGAAAGGAGAGCAGGACGTTCCAGCCAGGCGGAGCCCCTGGTGCAAGGTGGGAACGGCCTCTCAGGCACAGTGGCTCTGTCGAGTCGTGTGCCGACATAAATTCACAGCGAACCTGGGCGGCAGTGACTGGAGCACGTAAGTGAGGAGCTGAGAACGTGGAAGCAAGCCCAGTAGGCCGTGCAGGTCTGTGCTCCCAGAGTGGGAGGCCGAGGCAGTAGGATCCCGGGCTAGGCAGCTTAGTGATACTGTGTCTCAGTATTAAAAAGCAGAAATGGACTGGAGATGGAGCTCAGCGTGAATGCCCCGAGTTCGATCCCCAGTATTAAAAAAATAAATAAAAGTTTGAAATTTACCCCAAAGGCCTTGGGAACTTTGAAATACTGGAGATGAAAATTTTACCGTATCTGGTGATTCTAGGACAAGCCTTTGGGCAACTTGGAGATGAATCGATTGGTTGCATGAGGAAGGGAGACGGAAGACTGTTGACTGAAACAAGCGCCCGAAGCCGGCTGGGACTTGCTGGCTAGCTAAGACCCTCTCTCACAGTTCCTGGCCTGGTTTAGTCTGATAGACTCGACCAGACCCTCTGAGCGTTGGCTTCATGCCAGCCAGTGTTCAGTGCCTTTGACAATTAGTATTGAGCTAGTTTACTCTTTATAAGTAAATTACATTGACTTCCTATCCCTAAGGTTAGAACCTGTTTTCCAGGGCTACGTTACAAAGGAAAGAAGAGAGACCAGAAACTGAGTAGCTTACAATAATACAGATTTTTTTCTGAGATATTTGCAGTATTTTTTAACCTCACATTTATGTGACAGTGGTTGGAAGAAGGATGTCAGTTGCTGTGTCCTTTACATTTCCAAATAGTGGCTTGATACCTAAGACTGTGCACTGCCTGGTCACAGTATGTTAATGAAGTGATTTCCAGCACATTCCAAGAAATCATGAAATGATAGGTTTAGTTACTTCCATAAAGCTCTTTTGTGTATTGCATAGCAAATCTGTAGAGAGTAAATTATTTATGGCATATGACCCTTTGTTGTAGACATAAAGCAAATCTCATCGCAATAGAGAATAGCTGAACTTATGTCACCATTTTTGTTTTAAAGGTTCTTCCGAATGATCCAGTATTTCTTGAGCCTCATGAAGAAATGACACTTTGCAAATACTATGAGAAAAGGTTACTGGAATTCTGTTCAGTTTTTAAGCCAGCAATGCCACGGTCTGTCGTGGTAAGTTATGGTTAGGCGGCATGTCTAAATCTGACTGCTGCTCTATTACTATCTGTAAAAACTGCATCTTAGTTATATTTTGTTAGTTTTTATCATACAGTTTTCAATAAAAGGCTAAGTCATGACATTTTACAGAGTATTTGAAGTCTTTTATAGAAGTTTTAAGGTCTTTAAAGTTGCAACAGCCTCATTTTAAGAAAGAAGCAAAATTATTTTTCTGGTTTTTCAACTAGTAAACAGTAGAATTGGGACCAGAACCTAAACTATTTCAAAGTCTATAACTCTCAGTATATGTTTGAAATACTGGTATTTGTATGAAAAACCTCTTCTAAAAAG
Source organism: Ctenodactylus gundi (assembly GCA_004027205.1). NCBI lineage: Eukaryota > Metazoa > Chordata > Mammalia > Rodentia > Ctenodactylidae > Ctenodactylus > Ctenodactylus gundi. Next base: position 269,370 of record PVKB01001058.1, read on the forward strand.
TCTTTGCATAAATAAGCTGCTTTTTTACAGCATTTAATATGTAGTGAATGTGCAGATGGATCCTGATTATGTATATGTATTTTTTAAAACTTTAGGGTACAGCTTGTATGTATTTCAAGCGTTTTTATCTTAATAACTCTGTAATGGAATATCACCCCCGCATAATAATGTGAGTATACATTTATCTACTTCATCATTTTTATTTTATTTAAGAAGACCTGTCTGTGGGGTGGATATTTGTGGGATATGTATGTTAGGTTTTTGATGAAGAGAACTGACTTCCTAATTGACACTTTAGACTAGCATTCTCCTTTTCTATTCAGAGTTTAAGATCTCTGTTTACCTTTGTCTCCAAACTGTCTTGGGGTTATTTTTCTCAACTTAGCTGTTTCTCTAATTTCTCTAATTACACTTTCAGTTAGTGACACTTGCTGTATGTTAAACCTGTTGCCTGGACTCAGACTCATTTGTGGTGACTTCTCTGCCCACAGTCATTCAATGCACAGAGCCTGTAGTTCATGTTCATTTCTGTTGAATGAAGGTGTGCTCTGTGCTTATTAATAAGATAAAATTAGTATGAGACTCGTTAATTTATTGTGAATCAGGCTGTTCCTGTTTTTCTCTCTTTGGTTCCCTTTGTACCAGTAAGGCTCAGGCCCTGAGCTCTACTTCCAGGAATCTCTGAAGTAGCTTTTTATTAACTAGTTTCTCACGTGGAACCTCATGAGGTGATCAAATAATTTCATAGGTTTGTCCGTGAGCTCGTAATCCCCTTTCCAACATTTGCGGAGTCTCCCACTGGCGACCTTCTGCAGTGTTCCTTGAATTTTTCTTCTCTAATCCTATGATACACCTATGCACTTTTCTATTTTTAACATTTCCTACATTTTGTGATACAAACTACTTGTATTCTTGGCTTTGTTTTTCCAGATTTTATGTTAAACAGCTGAACTGGCACTGAGTCAATGTTGAGAGCTAAATGCTCAACCTACTTTCATAGTTTATGTCTCTTAAGGAATAAAAATGTGACGATGAACTAGATTTATTTTTTAGTTACCTGCAATTTCTATTGTAGTTATGTATGAAAAACAGGCCATTTTAGAAAGTACTTTTAGAAGTAAAATACTGACATCCTTCTTAAAGTATATGCATGTCCCTCCACTGTGCTTTATTTTTTTCCTAGGCTCACTTGTGCATTTCTGGCCTGCAAGGTAGACGAATTCAATGTTTCCAGTCCTCAGTTTGTTGGCAACCTTCGGGAGAGTCCTCTTGGACAGGAGAAGGCACTGGAGCAGATTTTGGAATATGAACTACTCCTTATACAGCAGCTTAACTTTCACCTTATTGTCCACAATCCTTATAGACCATTTGAAGGCTTCCTCATTGATATAAAGGTAAGCTTGCTGAGACGATGTAACTGCTGGGTGATCTCTTTTCTCTTGTTCTTTAAACAAATCCCAAGTTTCATAACCTGTAGTCACCATGCATTGCTATGTAACAGGAGCACCCTGCCTATCTGGCCTGGCCCCTGTGGAAGTCCTCAGACTCTAGTGTGCATCTCAGTTATGTGGAGAGCGTGTGAACTCCTGCTTGGGTAGCTTGTGATTTTGTGATCTGCAGATCCTGGACCAGGGGCTGTCAGAGGCCATTGTGGTTTCAGAGTGACTCCTTTAGAGACTGCTGTAACTCATAGTGCAGGTGGGTAGTAGTGTGGCTCCGGGCCTGCTAAGGAGCCCCTAGATAATTCTTAGTTTTAAATTTAAAAAAAAAAAAACTAATTTTTTGAACTTTCATGGATGTGAGCCACAAATACAAGAGTCGAAAATACAAGAAAATATTGACAACAGGAAAGTAAGTGGTTGAATTGTCCAGGAAAAGTCAGGAGTTGGTTTATCAGCTCTGTTGAGCACCTGAGTCTGGCTGCCTTTCGTGTGCCCAACACGGTGCTTGCAGCCAGAAGCCGAAAGGGACAGTGTGTCAGTGTTGAAGACTCTGATCAGAGTAAAGGGAAGCCAGTAGAAAGCTTCGGCTTAGAGTGGTGTCCCTGGTTCTGCAGCTTGGAAATGGCCTGCAGGGTCCTTGTGTCAGCCTGCATCAGTGTTGCACATTGGGTGTCGGGAGTAGTGTGGAAAATGGATGAAGGAATAACAGGATAATAGAGAGTTGTCCAAGCGAAAGATGGTATGTAGCCTACATGGAGAGAGTGCTGCCGGGGCCTCAAAAGTCTAAGTGGAATCCATAGGACTTGAAACTTGATTGCATAGGGAAGGGGAGAAGAGGAGGAGTGTCCACCCTGCAGATCCAGCAGCTGGGAGTACCTGGTGGATAAAGGAGACACTGCACTGGGAGGCTGGTGGTGGTGCATAAACTTGGGTAGGGACATCGTAAAAGAGTTTACCTGTCATCTAGCTTGGATCCAGGTGGGTGGTCATTTACACTTGGAGGTCAGGGGACAGCAAGGGTTGGCATGTCCTCATGAGTTGGCATTGTCTGGGAAGATTTAGAGTGGCCTGGCCGTCAGTAACATTTTAAGGGTAGTAGAAAAGTAGTGAGAAGTCTGAAGACTGGAGAGGATCCGTAGACACAGATGTGTTGCGGCCGTGAACTGAAGTGCTTAAACTTGAGCACTCTTCAGTCCTGCTCACAGTTCATGCGGGTAAAAAGTGGACTGATGGTTGCTGAGCTGGGCCCGGGTACAGACCTATAATCCTAGTATTTGGGGGCTGAGCCAGGAAGATTCTAAGTCCAATCCCATTCTGAGCAACTTAGCAACTTAGTGAGGCCACATCTCAAACTCAGAAAAAGGAGGGCAGGGCTGGGGAATGTAGCTCAAGGCCAGATCCCAAGGTTCAATCCCCAGTACTATCAAAAACAAAAAAATAATCACTTGGCTAGAATTTGAGCTAGAGGGTCATTTGTGATGTTGCAGTATTTAGTCTAATAGGTGAATGTCTGTTTGGAATAATTGAAAATTAGAAAACCAGTGTAACGTGAGTTGTGTAATGATTGGACACATTCCAAGCAGCTTGTTAGTGTGAGCATCATGCCATGGTTAAACGTAGATGATGCAGCCCTCTACACACAGTGAAGCTTGTTTTTTGTTTTTTCACTTCCTGTAGTCCTGGGAAGCACACTAGGGCCTCACACATGCGACAAGTGTTGAGCTACATTCTCAGCCAAAATTTTATTTTTTAATGTTTGTAAACATTTTCATTAAAAATTAAGGCATCAGAGAGGGAAAAATCACCAGTGTCGCTGTCTCCTGCCTCTGCATTGTGTCCCATTGGCAGATCTTCAGGGGCAGCAACAACCATGGGCTCTCTTCTCTGCCAACAGCTCAGCTTCCTGAGTGTCTGCTGGAGGACCAGCCTGGGGCGATTTCACACCTTTCTTTTTTTTAATAAGTAGTAGGAGGAGTCTACTCTAATGATAAAGAGTATAGCACGGTAAAAAACATAAGCCACTAATGGAGTTGTTTATCATCATTAGCAGGTGTTCTGTACATGTAAGTAGTATGTGTTGTGCTTTTATTCAAGTGGGCAGTTGGGAAAGGTGCGCTATGTTCACTGACAAGAGGGAGAATAAGTTTCCCGTGGAAACAAGGACTGCTGAGGTCAGTGGATGGGAATTGATAGTAAAAGATCAGATCACTGGTTACATGGTTTCTTTGGAATTCCACACTCATAAATCTGGATATAAGCCAGGCGTGATGGCAAACACCTGGACTCAGGAGGATGAAGCAGGAGGATTGGTGTGAATTTGAGGCAACCCGGGGCAACATTGTGAGTTCAAGGCTACTTTATTCTTTAGTGAAACCCATTCTTAAAAAAAAAAAATGAGTACAGTTGCAAAGCGAAAGGTTGACTGGGATCACATAGGCTGAACTTTGGCCAGAAGTGTGTTGGCATCTTAATAGAGACCAGGGCATTCAGAAGGAGAGGAAGGATGAGAGGGCTGAGTGAGTGCCCAAGGCTCTGAGAGGAAGGACCCCATGAGGGGCTGAGCAAGTGTACTTGTAATAAGGGTATTTGTGTCAGAGTAGAATGACCAGATTTGTCGTACCAAATAGAGGTCAGGGATCTGGGGATAGTGACAGGGTTTGTGGGATGACACAGCTGACTGGGTGTTCTGTTCCAGAGTATACACAAGACGCTTTTACTGCTTCAAGTTTTGAGTATTTGATATAAATCTAAAGATTTAGAATTCAGGGTTCATTTCCTTCTTTCTTTCTTTCTTTCTTTCTTTTTTTTTTTTTTTTTGAGACAGGGTCTCACTTTGTACCCCTGACTGGTGTAGCCCAGGCTGGCCTTGGACTCAGGACAGTCCGCCTGCCTCAGCCTCCCCAGTGCTGGGATAAAGGTTTATGCCACCATGCCAGCTTTTATGTGGTGCTGGGGAATCAAACTCAGGGTCTTGCACTGTCAAGGCAAGTACTTTAACTGCTGTGCTATTCCTCCAGCCACTTAGGGTTCATCTTAAAGGGTATGAGGAATTCCTAGGAGATACATGTTCTTCCATATTTTTGGGGCACAGTCTAAACATTTTGTAATTTTTTGGCAATTTAGTAGGTTCAAGATTCATTCCCATTTGCTTCTCCACAGAGTAGACTTTAGAGCAAATTTTATATCAGAATGATGGGATGATTTCTAAGTGTGGCCTCCCACCTAAATTACCTGTATTATCTGGGAGGTCTTTAAGTGGGTGTATGCGTTTTGAGAGTCTCCTGTAAACACAGTGGATGCTTTAGGAGCCTTCCCTTCTCAGACTGAAAAGACAGAAAGGAGGCATTAACATAATTTGAGAATACTGTCAGGTGCTAGGAAACTTAGATGTTATCTTAAAGCATGTATTTTTTTTTTTTTTACTGTGCTTTGTTCAAAAAGGTTTAAGAGCTACTGAGTTAAAGAGTAATATCAGAGAAGACAGATTGTTAAATATTCAGGATTCAGTGACTAGTTTTGCTACATTCTAAATGTACTTACAGAACAATCTTACACTGAGGAAGTTACCAGGTATTTCTTGTTGAGGTTTGGGGAAGGACTTACTTTTATAGCGCATTCTAGAGTAAGCAAATTTCTGGTCAATGTAAGTATTGTTAAGCTGTCAGTACACTATTAAAGTTTTAGAAATGGTAACATTTGCAAAATTTCTTTCTAGACCCGCTATCCCATGCTGGAGAATCCAGAGATTTTGCGGAAAGCAGCTGATGACTTTCTTAACAGAATTGCACTGACGGATGCTTCCCTGTTATACACACCCTCCCAGATTGCCCTAGCTGCCATCTTGTCCAGTGCTTCTAGGGCTGGGATTACTGTGGAAAGGTATTAATTTGAGTTTTGCCTTAGGTCAGATTCAGTCACTCACATTTACTTCTTAATAGAGTTTGAGTGTTTAGGGTTTGCTTGTGACTATAATCCTGTATATAACACTTGGGGCTGGGAGCATGGGTTTTGGAAGAAGTATCAGGTTTTAAAGAACTTTTTAAAAATTAAAGTATTGTTGACCAAAGGGAATACATTTATGACTAAAGTAGAAGTAAAAACAGGTGATTGTGGGAAAACTATACTGTGAATACATGGCAGATATATGTTGCATTCATGGAGTACAATTTCACCTGCCGTAATATATCTTTATGGCTTTGCTGTAGAGCACATGTGACACGTGGAATTCAGCTAAGACCTATGGAAAGATTCCCTGGGATTAGGGTGTGTGCAGGGCAAGTGTAGATGAACCACAGATAGAATCAGGTGATAACCTCAGTGCACGCTGAGAAGTCTGGGAAGTGCTAAAATTCATGTCATTCTTACAGCAGTATCTTGTGCACACATGAGCCAAATCTTGTAGATTAAGTCCTGTTTCCTGTGGCGCCCAGTATCGGTGAATGTGCGAGCCCCCTGGGAAACAGCTGACTAGGGAAGCGGAGTCATGGTGAGAGGAGCAGGTGAGGTTCTTTGCTCGGACTGCTCACCTGGCAAGACAGTCCTTCACCTTCCCGTGTGGCTGCCCTGGTCAGAACCTCTGACAGTCTCTTGGTTTCTTTGCTGGAAATCATGGAGGAAAAATGTTTAAAGTTTCTAAATAGTTTGTATGTTTAACCTATAATTTCATAATCCGTTGATAAGGTGGCAGTGAATACAAACAGACTGATTTAGGCTTATCCTGTTTAATAGAAATATTTAGGTTTCCTTGGAGACATACTGGTATTTCTAATTTCATGATGCTGCCTCAGACATCACTTGGGTTATTTCATGTACAGGCTACTTGTCTAAGACATGAACAGTTAAGCATCTCAAAATATGTCTGCATCCAAGATAAAGGATTGTGGGCAGAATGCCTCTTTACAACATAGCTCACCAGCTTCATACACATATGTGTTTAATTCCAAAGTGACTTACAGTTTATTTACTTACTAAACATGAAGTGTCTCCTCTATAGTGCTATATCCTGGACTACATTTTAGGAGTGTAAGAATGGACAAGAGGAGCTGGAGGAATAGCAGTGTTTAGAGCACTTGCCTGGCAAGCCCAAGGCCCTGAATTTGATTCCACGGTGCCACAAAAGCTGAGCATGATGGCATATGCCTGTAATCCCAGCATTCTGGAGGCTGAGGCAGGAGAGGATTGCTGTGAGTCCAGGGCCAGTCTGAGCTCAGTAGCGAGTTCAAGGACCAGCCCGGAGTACAGAGCAAGACAGAAAAAAAGGACGATATAAATCCCTGCCCTAGTTGGTAAAGATAGCCATGTAAGCACTTGACGTCTGTGAATTAGGTGTGGCGCTTCCATTGGGGCAGAGAAAAGGGCTGTAGGTTTTCCGCAGATCAGATAACCAGTTTCAGTAACCTGTTGAAGCATCTTACGCATTGTACACTCAGATCTCCTCTGGTGACGTTTAGTTACTTGAGTGAAATGAAGCATCATAAGGTTCAGGTTAAATTTCATTTCATCTTAGGAATTAGTTACAGTCCTGGATAGGCAGAATTGAAATTGCTGTTGGGATTCAGTACAAGTTAAGTAGGCTTTTCTAGGAACTGTAGACATTTGAGCATTTTTTCCTATGGAAAAATGCTTTCTAACCATTATTAACTTAATGATTAAGGGATACTGAGGATACATAGACATTGTGCTCATATGTACTGCTGATCTCTAAACAAGGCAACCCTTGGGCTGCTGTTGTATTTTGGGCAGTGCTTCGGAATACCACTCATAGGGTTTTTTTCCCCCCCTGGGTTCTCTTTGAGGTTGCTGTGGAGTTGCCAGTTTGACTGTAGGTATTCTCATTTCATTTGCCAGTAAATTAAAAAAAAATTATATTAAAAAAGATTCAGATCTGAATAGTTAAACTTCATAAAGAATCGGGCCAGCTAGCTATTAGACAAATATACCACTCTTACGATTAAGAAGCTGAAAGAAGAAAACAAAGGTGAAAAAAGTGTGGAAAGTTTTAGCATAAAAAAGGGAATGGGGAAAAAACAAATCGAGTTATGCCCAGTGGCAGAGGCCCGTGATCCCATTGTTCTGGGAGACATGCAGGAGGCTAACAAGGTTGAGCCCATCTTATGCAGCCGAGTGACACCCTGTCTCAAGATAAAACTGGGTTGAGGATGATCTTCATCGTGAAGGCTCTTATCTCCATTATAACTAAATGCAGAACAGCAGCAATAAAAGCTAGTTATTTTGCATTCTTTATAGCCCAAATGCACTGATTGTCAAGGAAATCATTGGTTTCCACATTCAAAATTCTCAGAATAGCCAATACACGGTTATATCAGCTTCAGTTATTAAAACCCTGTAATAAAGCTTAAATAATCTGGATAGTCTAAAAGAGACACACAACTGTAATCTTAAAGCATTGCTCTCCATTTCTGTGACTATTTTATGCAAGAGGAAAATTAATACTTTTTGTATTTATATTTGGAAAATTTCTTAAGCTTTTGTCACCTGTAGAGTAGCCAAATATTTAAAAATAGAAATTACGTTTTCATATTATCACCTTTTTCTTGAAAATCTGGTAATTAGGTTTTCTATTACATTAATAGAATAGTGGTAACACCTTTCAGTTGGATTTGGTGCAAATAAGACATAATGAACTTACAAAGCATAAAGTGGTATTCTTATTGGTTTAGATGCCCTCCCTGAAAACTGCAACAATAGGTAAAACGATCTCGATATTATGGGGCAAGAAAATCCGTACAGTGCCAAGTACTGGCTTTTCTACTTTCAAGGATCATGACTTTGGTTAAGTAAGTGCAAGGTCATGACTTACCCATCCCATTAACTCAGAACTTCCGTATCAAACACTTAAGATTTAGAAATTTGGCTACTAACATTTGTTTTCATGCTGTTTTTCTTTGAAAGTTTCATGTTGTAAAATTTTACTTTGAACAATAAACACCTTAAGTTAAAATAAGTCATGAATTCTTAAGACCTGTAATTGATCATATCTATGTGAAGTTCAAAGTATTAGGTAATTCTTTTTATATCAAATATTTTTTAAATTATCCTTGATAAAATGAATGTAGAGAAAAACGTTTTATAATGTCATGTTTTTCAGTACACTATATGTTTCTAATACATTAAAATTGTTTCCTTTCTCAGTTATTTGTCAGAGAGTCTAATGCTGCGAGAAAATAGAACTTGCTTATCTCAGCTACTAGATGTCATGAAAAGTAAGTAAACCAATCATTTTATGACATGTATCAGAGCTATTTTCCGAAATGTCTTAGTATTGAACTTGCGTCAACATATGTTTTTTAATTTAGGCTTCATTGAGTTATTGCTTAATGAACACTGGTAGAGACCAAATAAAAGGTACATGGGAGGAAGTCTTCACACAGGTAGTCAGAGGTTGCAAATCAGACTGAGAATGAGTTTAGTGAGTCTGAGTCCTTTTCAAGTACATATAAGCCTGATAGGTGTTGGAATAGACCTAAAGGGACTAGCTCAAGGGTAATGTTACATCTGGAGCTTTATTTTGTAGATCAACCAGTTTTCACTAGCTTCTATGTGTCATTTGCACGAAGCCATGTTTCAACCACAGATGATTTTGGAAACTTTTTGGCTATCACAGCTTATAGGCTGATAGCTGCGGCCAGCATTCAGTAGGTGGAGAGAAAAATGTGTCCGAAAATTCTGCAGTACCCATGATGCCCTGGGAGAGGCTAGAAAGTGGCTCCCTAAAAGAGATCCCACCCGATTTTGACCCTGGGAAAGTTTATTTAGATCACAAAAGGAAAACAACGAGGTAAAGATTTTACACGTTAAGAATCCTGACATGTTAACATCAGCCTGGATTCATGAGGTGAGGGTTAATTGTAGTCACAGGGTTCTTATGAGGAAAGATAGAGGGAAATTTGATCCGACCAGAGAAGGTAGTGCTAAGATAGCAGAGAAAGATCTGAAGGTGCCTGCTGGCCTTGAAAGCTGGTACAGGACCAGCCTGGACTATGGAGAGAAACCATGTCTCAAAATAAATAAATATGGAACAATGTGTCTACAGCCAAGTGTTACTGGCAGCCACCAGAAAGTAGAACAGGCAGAGAATACACAATCTTCACAGAGCCTGGGTAGTGCAGCCCTGCCGGGCACCTGGCATTTGGCCTTTTGGGTTCCAGTAGTACAAGAGAGTATATTTGGTTGTTTACGAACTTTTAAAACAGCAATCTCAGAGCACTAGTATAACCCTCTCCTACAAATAATTCTCCTGGTCGGCCCTGAACGCCATTCGTGGTTCTGATGAGAAAGTTACAGATGTCGGACTCTGCTGACCGGAGTGGCTGGGCCGGCCAGGCCTTGCCGTTGCTCGTTCTCGCTCACGGCACACTGAGTGCCTGGAGGACTGCTTGGCTGCTCTTCAGAGGTAAAGGTCAAGTATGCTCATTCCGAAACCTTTATATGCTTATTATCCCTACTAATTAATCTTTAATTAAGTACTGGATAACCCAGTGAGAGGCAAGAGTGCCAGTTTTGATTTTTGCTGATAGTAAGTAGGTATAATTTTTATCTTACAAGCTAGGGTGCTTTAGGAGATGGTAGTTTTCATTTCTGGACTGTGCTCCAGGTGCTCTTCAGGGCTTCCCTCTGGAGAAGGATGAGTCTGAGATCTAAACTGTAGGACTTCATTTTTGCCACTAGAGGGTTCACTGTCAAAGTTAATTTGGCTTGGCCATAGACATTAGCACAGAATTTCTAAGTAAAAGGAAACCTAAAGATAATCCACTGGACTCACTTAAAGCTAAGTTTTATTACTGATTTCTCAGTACCTTTATTTCTCTTATAATATGAAATAAAATAGGTTTTCACAAAATATTAAGAACTTGTGAAGGGAATCATAATTTTTACAACAGAGATGTTGTCCCAAGAATGTTGAGTCACAAGAATTAATACAGTTGAAAATACTACTTTACTTGCATTATGAAATTAATTGGTAGTGTAGCTAGCCTTTTGGTGCATGGGCTAGCTAGCAGGCCTGAGATCTTCGTTACTTTGATAAATCTTGACATTTGTATTTGTTGGCTTATTGTAGTTGAATAAAATCAGCTAACGTATTCTTTTTCCACTTACAAAGTTAACTCAAATAGTAGTTAACTTTTTTAAAGGAATAATTTTTGTATCGGTCTACAGTTTTGTTAAATCAAAATATCACTGACAGGTTTTATCATTTTAGCATCACTTCTTTATTACATGTTGTAACTTTTTTTTCTTTTTTTGTGAACAAGAGGTAGACTCTTGGCCCACCATCGCTAGAGTAGGATACTATAAATATGGTTAGTGGTAGAGAATAAGGTATATGGACTAAATTAGGATTTAAAAAAAAAAAAAGGCTTGCTGACCACAGTGGCACACACTTATAGTCTTAGTGACACAGGAGGCTGAGATAGGAATTTTGCACATTCAAAGCCAGCATGGGCACTTAACAAGATCCTGCTTAAAACATGATGTAGCCCAGTGCAAGGGCCCTTTGTTCAATCCCTAGTACAGTGATTTTTTTTTTTTTTTTTTTTTTTTTTTTTTTGAGACAGGGTCTCGCTCTATAGCCTTGGCTGGTTTTGAACTCACTAAAACAGCTCAGGTTAGCCTTGGGCTCAGCCCAGTCCTCCTGCCTCAACTCCTGAGTACTGGAATTATAGGTACATGCCACCATACCCAGTTTCATGTGGTGCCAGGAAATTGAACTCAGGGCCTGTGCTTGCTAGTCCCCGAGTTTTTGCTAAGAATGGTGCCGCACTTTAACCATGGTACCATTCCTCCAGCCCAAAGTGAGTATTTAAGATTGAGCAAAAAATGTGAGCATGATAGGGCTTGCCAAAAAATACAGATTATATAACTTGTTTATCCTGTAGTGTGCAGGAATCAGGACAGACAGCAGATAGGCATAATCACTTGTACCTAAATATATGGTGCTTGAACGTAAATCCAGAATGATATGGACTGTGATAATAATCATGCCATCTCTCGAGTGTTTTTTGAGAATAAGATGGGAGATTATTACTTGGCTACAAACTGTTTGAGAACACGGGGTCTTTTATTATTCACTGTGAACCCTTTTATATCCATATAGGCATGAGAAATTTAGTAAAAAAATATGAACCACCTAGATCTGAAGAAGTTGCTATTCTGAAACAGAAGCTGGAGCGATGTCATTCTGCTGAGCTTGGGCTTAATGTGGTTACGTAAGTAGACATGACAGTTACATAGTAATCGCTTATCCATTCCAGCTGGTCCTTAAAGTCGGTTATTTTACTGGTAAAAGTTTATTGATCTTCGGAAAATGGACAACTATTAAACCATATATTGTTTAATTGAGTGTAACTTTCCAATGGGATTAAACACAAGGTAAGACGTGTTGGCTTGTCCTTGCCCAGTTCTGACCCTGCTTTCTAGCACAGTACTCTCTGGCTGGCAGACCCTGTCCTGTCTAGTCCTTATCCTAGGATCTGGGTCAAAGTCTTCCTAAGGAGCCCAGCAACTTTTTCCTGCCCTTTTAATCTTTTGTCTCTTCACAAACCTTCTGTTTGGCCTAAGGAACAAGTACACTGTTAGCTAGTGTAGGAATATTTGGCATATTTTCTTCCAGTGACAAAGTTTACTTAGAAAATAGAGCCAATAGGAGAAACTGTTAGGTCTCTTTTTTGTACCCATAGGAACGTGCTTTAATTTGTAGGCTAATGTGGAAGTCACCAGAAAATCTGCATTTTATATGTTTAAGGAATCTACTCAATATTTTACGAGTTGAGGCAGGTAAGAATTTGGGTAAATGATAGTGTTCACTAGGATATTTTCTGTGGACTGCGTTCTAACTTGGAAGTTTACTGAGTATGTTAAAATATAATGGGAGCTGGCTATGTCATCTGTAGTTAAAATGCATTTGAGACATTTTGATCTCTAATTGGTGAATATATGCTGATAAATATGTATGAAGCTAGTGTAGAACAGTATCCTAAGACCTTTAGCATGAATGCATAACTCATCCTTCAAGTCATAGTGATATATGAAGTATGCACACTATAGAACTTTTAAAGTAATGGCTGCAACAGCAAAGGATGGGTTAACATGAAACTTGAAACTGTAAGATTTCACCCTTGGGTTTGAGTAGTAACTTACAGACATGTGGGATTATTGGGAAGTAAGGAATTGTTAACTTTATTTAGTGAACCACAGTCTTGCAGCATTCATGGCTTTTATGTTGATTTTTGAGATGGGTGTAAGTCAGGGGTTGGCAAACAGGCTCACAGGCCCCATGTGGCCCTCAGCAGTTTTCTTCACAAACAGTTTTACTGGAACATATTACCGCCATTCATTTACGTGTTGTTAGAGCTTTCTTCATGCTGTAGCAGAAAGTTGAATGGTTGCAACAAACTACATGGATTGCAAGGCCGAACATTTTCTGTTTGACCCTCAAAGTTTACTAATCTGTATGTTAGAATATTGATTTACTAATCCAGCTGTTTTATAAATAGCTAGGTAACAGAATGGACCATAACTTTGGATTTCTAATTACCATACTGGGGATTGATCGCAGTGCCTTCGCACTGAGGTACATCCCCACTTTTTCTTTCTTTATATTTTATTTTGAGACAGGGTCTTACTAAGTGGCCCAGCATGGGACTGCACGGGAGGTCCTCTGGCCTTTGGTCTTCCAGGTGCCGGGACATCATGGTGCACCAGCAGTGCTCAGCATTCACGTTTTACTCCATGCTACCTTTTGCTGTGTACATTTGTGACTACTTGAGGGGTGCTCAAACCGAAAGAATTCCTTAAAGAATTTATTACATATACTTAATAATACACAAAAAGATACAGTAAAGTTTATTAGATTGAACAGACATAAAAATCTGTCAAGTTGCTATAACAGTTTTCACATACACGATTTCTGTATTAACCTAATGGAAAATTTCATGGATCATGGTATTAGCATTACTTTAGAACAAAATACTCGGTTTTTTGATCTTTAGGTCTTTTACCTTCATTTTTTATTACATAAGAATTGCATTGTTGGTATTTTTATATGTAAAATATCTAACTCTAGTTTTAATCATAACCTCAGAAGTAATGTTCTGTTTATTTATGTCAATCTTCTTCCCTTCTGTGTAAAACAAGTGTTTTTGGCTGTTTGTAGTCATACATGGTACACTTAAGTGTTACAAAATACTATCACAATGGTATTTTAATTTGTACTTTTGTGATTACAGTGACCTAGTGACGTTTCCATGTTTAAAGGTCATTTGTATTTCTTTTGCATTATTTATGACCCTGACCCAGTTTCTTGGCATCATTTCCTTGTAGTGCTTTATAAATTCTCCATATTCATTTTTTATATGTGATAGTTATTTATCTCTTATATACAGAAATTTTCTTTTGCTTTATTTTTATACCCTTTAATATTTGCATTAGTTTATCTGTAAGACGCCATAGAATTGTGAATGAAATTATTGCAAATACTCTGACCCAGCCTGCATTTGAACCTCATTTTCTGTTATAATTCACCTTTCTTTAAATCATGTATTAGATTCGTATGTATATAGTTATTTCCCCCATCTACTTTAATCACTGTTTAATTGTTAATATCATGTGTTTAGATACTATGACTCTTACAATGTGCCTTATTTCTGAGCAAGGTTCTCTAATATTATTTTTCAGATTTTTTTTTTTTTTTTCATTCTTTCACAGGTCAGCTTTGGCTTGACAAGTTCCAAGAAAAACTTTATTGGATTTTCATTAGAATTGCATTGACTCCAGACATTGGTTTCAAAGTTCTGTGTTCATAATTGTTCAGGCAGTCTTCCTTACTAGTCTATATATAATAGTTCTTTTATAGTTTCTGTTGCCAGTAACAGGCAACTGTTGGTTGCTTAATTACAGGAAGAAGAGGAAAGGCTATGAGGATGATGATTATGTATCAAAGAAATCCAAACATGAGGAGGTATGTGTATGACTATGGTGAACTTCATCAGTTTTGGTATACGTTCTCATGTTCTTTTATGACTGTTTTATGACTGTTAAAAGTCTTTTAAAACTTTTTTGCATGTCTTTATGTATGTTGTCATTAAAGGGATTTTCCTTGCTTCTTTCTTAGCCTGTTTTGAAGCAGTGGATTAGTTCCTTGAAGAGTTCTTCCTCCTTCATAGAAGGCATCAAGGAAAACATAGACCTGCAATATTTTTGCTTTGCTTCTTACTCTCTTAAAATTCTCCCTTGCTTCTTATCTTTACAACTATACTTTGCAAATCATAAGTAAAATGAATAGAGACAGAAGGTCAGAGGAGTCGTCCTCACTCCTCACTGGCAAAGTCTGGTGAGACCATGCCAGTATTACTGAAAGATAAATCCATTACAGATTTTTCTGGTTTAGTTAGCACTGTCATCAGCATGGTTAAGAGGAAAACCCTGTCCCGAAGGGAGGTAAATTATACTAGTTAATGTCATTGTGTTGTCCTGATGACATTTTTTTCCTTCTTAGGAAGAATGGACTGATGACGACCTAGTAGATTCTCTTTAAACACCGGGAGCTGATAAGCCAGTTATTTGGCATTTATGTAACTGTATGAAAATGTCTAAGTATATTAAGCTTTTCTACTTGTTATTTAACCTTTTTATCCTTTCATGGGAGATATATGTAAAATAAAGTCTTAAGAATCCAGAATGGTACCAGATTTTGATAATAATGCCCTCCAGTAACTAATATGAAATTAGTCTGCCTGTGGTAAATTATCTGCCTATATTGAACAAAATATATTCACCAAACCTGTCCTTGAGAAAAGCCACGAAGAAACAAAACTTAGTACTTACCTTTACAAGTGCCAAAGAAATTCATTTTGATCCCTACACACGTGAGTGGCTTTTCAGATGCCATCCTGATACATGTGACTATTTGTGCATTACTACTGAACTATAAAATGTGTTGCAATTGTTACTTGGTACTGAAAGGTATGAGAGTCCTGGGTAATGACTTTTCCTCTCAGTTAGTTACTGGAAAATATTTCCATGTGCGTTTTTAAAGAAATTGTGTCGTCATGAGTTGTCTAGACTTAAAAAGTTTGCTATCTGTAACCAGTAGCAAATTATACATGCAGTTTCAGAAGTAAATTACTACTTGATCTGGCTGTAGATAACAACTGCAAATGCTCAATTTTTACTCCTATTTCCCTTTCAGATCACTAAACTTAGGCATCAGGGCAAGGGCCACATTTATCTTTGAAAATTTCCTGAATGGTCCCACTAAAAACTTGTATGTTTCAGAGATTTTATTTCAACACTGACCATCAAGTTACTGCAGGGTGGACAAAGGTAACAAGTTCCTAATGCCAGTTCAGGAGGCTTACATCATTAAAATATAAAGAGCAGGTAAGTCAGGTTTGTGCTTTGTAATAGATGGCAGAAAAGGGAAAAATATTTCACACCTCGCAACGGCAGCTGGGTTAGTATGGCTGAAGACTGCCATTAATGGGAGGGAGCTACAATGTCTCACGCTACAGTCTGGACCTTTTGCCTGTTCTTAAACGTTTTAGGAGTATCTCTCATTCATGTCCCATCCAGGCTATCTTCTGTCTTATAAACCAAGAGGCTAAATGGGATATGCTTGTGGCAGTCCAGACAAAAATGACACAAGGAATAGAAAGAAGAGATAAAATTTAAAGACAAGAAGGGAGAAGATGGAGTGGCACTGTGGTCCCTTAGGTACAGGGACTATATTTTAGTGATAGATTACTAAGGTAGCATAGCAGTCCTAGGTCTGTCCATGGCACTACACAGAAAGTCAAGCAAGTCCTTCAGTAAGTAGCTAACCTTTTTCCCTCACATTTTTTTGTGTCCAAGAAATAGAAGCAAATTTTGCTCTTGTAATCCTGAGCTTTTAGAAGCAATTTCTTCGCGGTGGGAACTGGTTTTCGTCATGCTTTCTTGGGTCCTGTCTCACCCACTTGGATTACTTTTGCTACTTCAGCATGCACCCTTCACGATTTATTGCCCCTGCACAGCGCGGGAGGGAAGGAACTGCTGCTTGGCAGGTACACACTGAATAGGAAGCTTTTTCAGAAAGGACCAGTAGCCAAGATAATAATCTGAAGCTTCATCTTTTCCCTGGGCCTGGCTCTGGTGCTAAAGTTTGAACTGCCCCTAAAGGAGGGAAAAAATAGCTGTATTTAGACAGAAGTAACCAAATATACAAGATATCCCTTGGTTTTATTTTAACTTAACCCTTGTGAGTACTTCACAAAAATACATAAAAGAAGCAAATAAACCTATACAGTCCAACTAAATATCCAGCAGATATCAACAGTCAAAATTTCAAAGATGGGTAAGTCGATAAATGGCTGATGAGGCTGAATAATCAGAGGGGTAACAAGAAAACCTGGAATTAAGAAAAATATTCTGGGTGGTTTGTTGTACACAAAAGAAATGGGTGATTTGTAAAATGGATGGAAGGGTGACATGCATTAATCAGTACAATAACCAATAATATTCACTGAACTCAAACTATTTACTGTTGTAAACATTTAACATAAACATTGAGAGCCAAATACAGTCTTTAACAATTCCGACAAAATAAGTGGTATGTTTAAAAATAAAGCTGATGAGCAATAGATCCATTCTATATATTTTCTTTGAACAGTTTCAGAAAAAGAATTAGCACAATATTTTAAAAAAGTATACAGCAAAGATTGTTCCTATTATGATGACAAACCCTGGAAACTAAATACAAATACAGTCATTGAACAGTCAGATGGTCATACTCCTGATAAGGAAGGATATAAGGGTAAGAATCATCTACAGTCCAGTACTTAGTTAACAGAATGCTTTTTCTTGTCAGTTGGTATCATTGTCCTTTTCCCAAGAGACAGCAAAACTTTGGCAATTGATGTATTGAAAATATAATTTCAGAGCTCAAGATACAGTCATTGCATTTTTTCGTGTGAGGTGATCTGTACACCAAGGCTCAGAGTTTGGTGAAGATTCCATGTGGGGAAGTGCAAATGTCCTGCACATTAGCTTACAGTGTAGCTGGCAGCCACTTACCAGCTGGATCTTCGGTTTTGTTTGCATAGCTCACACATCACTGGAATGTGGAAACGTGTGCTATTTTTTGGCAAGAGCAAAGGAGATACTATACTGACGTGATTACCATGTTGAGCATGCTGAATCCATGCAGAACACCGGGGTAAAGGCTGCTACCTGACATCATTGGTTTTTGTATACTGGTTTTGTTTTTGTTGAAGCAGTTCTGTAATAGCCAGGAGCTTTTTCAATACATGCTGGACAAAAGAAGTATAATTGTGAAAATCAAAATTTTAGAATAGGAATCTGAATTCGAAAAACACCGCGTCGAAAGAGAAAGAAAGCAATTCATAAAAGAGTACTAGCATTCTACTCAAAGCATGAATTTGTGAATTTCTATTGATCAGTCCTTAACTATTTTTGGTTGTAACCAAGATTGAGAAGTTTTGTACACTAAAGTGAATCTAAATTGGTTTGCTTCTGCCTTATATCTTACCACAGCAATCTTAATAGAAGACATTTGTCATTACAAACCAAGTTAAATAAGTCATAAAAATTTCTAAAGTGAAATTCTAATGAGTAATGAGTATCATCTGATCTAAACTCAGTAAAAAAAGAAAAGCTTGAGGGCTGGGGGCTTAGGCACTTAACAAGGGCAAGGTGCTGGGTTTCTCTAGCACCACGTGTGCTGGCCTGAGCACGCCAGGCCAGGCTGAAGCAGAAGGACTGCCCCAAGTTTGAGGCCAGCTTGGACTACAAGCTTATCTCAGAAAAGAAAACCTTGAGGATTGTAGGAACTCAGGTTTAAGAGAACCATCAAACTCAGTTTTTGATTTCTTCAGAGAAATCACTGCCAAATGGTTAGCCACTGCAGTAATAAATGTTTGCTTGTTCCCGAAGTCACAGAAAAAAAACTGGTAAAATCATGTGTACCAGCCACCAGGTAACTTACCCACCAAGGGACCTCATCCTGGCTTGGACCATAAACAAACCTAAGTCCTTTTAGTCTCTTCATCTCCAGTATATCCTAAGTGACATGATTTAAAGTCCTTTCAAATTCCAACCCCTCTGAATAACATCCCAGTGTATAATTATTTGCCTGGACAGCAGAAGTCCACTACTGCCAACTAGCTGGTCTCAGACTGTGAACCCCAGCCAGCTCGCGTTCACATAGCCACTTGTATGTATCCTGCTAAAGGTGGAGTTTCCAAGTCCGTGTTACAGAATCTCTGGATATGTAGCTTGGAACACAGATTTTTACCAAACCTCACAACATAATTTGAGGTTTACTTTGACAATATACCACGTATATCAAAAGTAGTAAAATTGATGTAATGTTGCTAAGAACTGAGCTATTATACTTCAGAATCCCCTGCTGACATTCTGTAGGTGCCACTGAAACATCACTGTTGAGGGCTGGCCAAACCTACCTGCTGTGCGCCACGCTCATTGCTGAGGGTCCGCAGTTCATCTGAATGAGCCACACAGATCTCGTGCAGTGCCGCCAAGTCACGGGACAGGTCAGTTCGAGAATGTTCTGTAGTGTCTGGAAGCTCAGGTACATTCTTTAAGGGAAGCATAAAACTGCAGTTAGAAATAGAATCATTTCACAAGAGGCTGTAAATATTTGTAAGTCGATATAGAATTTCTAATTGAATTTTAAATTACTCAAAATTTTAAGGATTCTTATAAAACAGGTTTTTTGTAACTTCTGTATTCACATGAGCCGTGTTACATGTTCTCTACGGATGACAGCATAAGGTACAATCTATTCTAAATAGCGACACATCTGTGAAGTTTTTTTTAATCAGAATGTTTGACAACATAGGCATTAATTACTAATCTGGATTAGAAAATTTAAAGTTAAAATTCTTAGGTTGAATTGTACTGTGCTAGTAGTTTGTGCAAATTCATCAATGTAATTGCATCCATGAAAAGTACAATAAAAATGTCAGGCTTCTCTGAAGATATGCTCAAAACAATTGCCAATACTTGCGAACAATCATTGTATTAGGACTCGTTAACTCTATAGTTAATTGATATTAGAACACTAAATGCCAGTGTTGTTCCAAGCTTTGGAAGAAAATGGAACACTGACTATGAATCTAGTCTTCCCTCCATGAGGACAATGTTTGCTATACATTCTTAAAAACTGCAAAATACTTAAGATTTTTGAGAGAGAGAGAGACACAATTATGTAGAAAATATTCTTATTCAGTGAGTCAGGGATAATAGGGAGACATTACAGGGTTGGTTTTCAAAGAGTTTCAAGTTTAGTACTAAAGAACAGAAATGTAAATTAATAAATTAATCATGGCAACCCAGTTATATTACAAGTAGATTTTCAGAGGTAAATCTGGTTTATGCATGTAGTAAATGAACAGAGAGAAGCACAAAGCAGCTGGAGGGACGTCTGAATTCCAAACAGTATGAAAGGCATAACCAGGAATGGTAGAAAAGCTGAACAGATAATTATGATTATGAGAACAAGATGGGGTCCCAAACATAAATCTAAACCCATAGAAATACAGCTGAAGGTAAATTAGCCTTTAACAATGTACACATCCTTGCTAAAGATTTCCTTAAACATCACTGATAATTATCTTAATTAGAAACATATCAGTATGTCCTAGAAATTCACATATAGAAATACGATGGGTATTTATTTCTCAATTTCCCTGTAAGTAATGAACTAAGCTGTAATTTTTATATACTAATTTTATGCCTGAGTTGAGCAAACCAAGCCCCACATGCACTCCTGACCTGTGTGTCACCATGGTGGAGGGTGTTTTCAGCTGAATCTATTCAGGCCAAGAGGCCGCTGGTTCCTACCTAGCACTCCGACTGTTGTGTGCCTGGCTGAACTTATATGTAAATGCTCTTTTTTGGTTTCTCTTTTTACTAACTGAATTACTAATATCTGTAACTTAGAACAACCAATTTGAAAAATCTACCCAGAAAACATTGCCAAGAAATGCATGGGCCTGAGAATTACAATCTATCCCCCCTTTCTAGTTTATAAGCATAACTGTATTATAAAAGCCTGAAAGCACAGGTAGTCACACTGAATAAAGTGGAACAGAAAGTCCATGTGCTCCATTCCAGAAAACCACAAGCAAGCTCACTCTCCAGGCCTCGCTTAACCAGGATGAATCGTGGGTTGTCCATCTAGTTCCAAATCCTGAGCTAGCTGTGACCTAAAAGCTCAGAAGTCGTAACAATGTGAGAGTAGAAACACGGAGTAGTAGCCATGACGGACAGTTGAAAAGCCACAGCAGCGTGTGCTGGGTATAAACTACTTAGTGTGAAGGCTACATAGGTAACTACAGAGAAAGATGAAATTTTCGTTTAGAAAAATCTTTTTTAAAGTTGTGAATAGGAAACCATTCTACTAAAGATTGTCACTTAGATGGGTTAACTCAGCTATACTAAACTGCAGGCCTCAGAGTACTCAAAAGTTAAACACATACCCCAAGTTCATCTAGAAACATGATCATACGATGTTTGTTGCTTTTGATGAACGGATTTACACCTTCCATATACGGCTCCTAAGAAAACAAAAGACTCACTACATACACAAGAATGTCCGATCTGTAACAAAAGCCATATATGTAGCTACAGTTATTTTAAATCTAATGTACACTAACAGAAGTTCACAAGAATTTAATTGCATGACACTGTTTTCCATATAATATAAACAGAGTGAAGAACTAGGATATTTTTAATGAAAAAATTCTGGACCAAAACCACAAATCATAACATATGGGGTCAGATACAGATGGCTTATCTATACACTGTAAAGTAATTACTGAAAATTATATTGAAGTTTGAATCTAGCAGAGGTTACAGGGAACTTAAAGACATTTTAACAAGGACCTGAGGGGAGAATATATTATAATTTGCACCTCAGAATCAGCGAAATTCAAAGCTGTAACATTTGTAAACTGCTTATCACAATAAAATGTTCACTTAAAACAAGTTAACATTAACACAGATTCTTAAAATGAATAAGAAAATCAAATGAGAGCTTCAGCAGGCAGTTCTGGAGATGTGGACATGAAAGTCTAAGGTTAATGAAATAGTGAAACAGAGTGACACACCAGATGGGCAAATATAAAAAGAAATACCAACTTTAGGGAAAGTCTTTGGGGAACAAAAATCTTTTATTTAAGAAATGACTAGATAAGTATCAAAGGAAGTGTACAAAAGAATACTTCTTACACAGCGATCACAAATACCATATGGAAGCCACCTGAGCATCCATTAGAGACTACCTCACCTACACATGATGGGTTTTAGGAACCTAATCGGCAAGAACGAGACAACTTCCTGGGTAGGAAGTCAGCACAGTGAGTGACAAGAGCTACCCCTAGTATGATCCCAACCAGAGTACTAATAATTATCTTTACACATTGTGGTTATGTGTGTCTTAAAAATTCAATTGAATTTTAATGTTTTCTGTGAATGCTTATTCTAAATAAAATGACTTTACATTTAAAACATGCTCAGTTTTTATATTTAAAAAATTGAATGCACTGGAGATCTTGAGTAACAAGTAAATGTTAAAATGATGATTTTAAAGTTCCATTAGAAAATTGTTAAGATCTAAACAAGCCTTTTTACAACATAAGTTCTTTGTGAAATACTGCTGAAAATCAAGTTATATTCTGACTATCATGTCAAAGTTCCATTCATAAATTATTTTAACATTTAAAAATTATATTTTAACATATTAAAATGCTTTTACCTTAGCTCCAAATTCCACAAGATTTGCTAAATTCTGCACTGACTTAGCCACTAATATAAGTGTTCTTGCAGCAATGGGAGATGGGGAATCTGTAAAAGAATTGGGCAATTTAATGATGCCAACTCCAATATATACTTCCATGTAAACAGTTATATATTTTACTGCTAACACTCTTCTGTTCAGAAGTCAGTAGAAAATATGTGATCTGTCCAATTTAAAAGACCTTGAATTAAATGTGAACAATGAAGCACACTTACCACTGCATGTAGTTTTGTGAAAAGGGACTCCCAACTTAGTGACTCCCAACTGTTTAATAGTGTTATTTCAAAACACTTCACATAGCTTATCTTTATCATTTGGCGTTAACAATAATATCATAGTTGTTACTCCACACATTTTTTGGGACAATTAACAAAGCTTGCTGCAACTCAGGGTAGCAATTTGCAGTATGTATAATTCCTGGTCCTAGTATGATTATTTGCTGTCCACTACAGGTATGTTACAGTTCAAGAGCAAAGATAAATATGGGACTTACCCTTGTAGTTTGTGGGGGAAAACGAAATTTAATGAACTTTTTAAATATTTTAAGACCTAATTAGGGACGGTTTTCTGTAGAATGTGCAGACAGTAGAATATAAAAGAAATGTTACTGACAACTATTACATAGAAACCCTAGCAAGAACTGAGGTAACCTAGTTATAAAATATTACAGTGACTTCACCTAAATGCTAGATTTTAGACTGTAATCTGTATCTTAAGCATGTCAACTGTAAATACTCTTGACAGGGCTACCATTTAGAGATGAACATTCAAACAAGTACATCTCTTTAATTCTTAATAGTAATAGTTATCAACTTATCCATTTTAGTAGAAATAAAAGTTACAGGGCTATTGGTATGTCTATGACATGAACTAAAAAGTAAAATACTGAAGCTTTTTAGTAAAGCAGCTTTGAGCTATAAATATTAGCATAAGTACTTCTAGAACCTTTTACTAGTAATTGTTTATTATTACATTCTAAATTAAATCACATTTTATTATACTCTGTGAAACAAGCCTCCATCTGAAATGTCCATAGTGGATGTATGGGAATAAGCAAAGCTGAGTGAGCTTCCCTGGAGTTCAAGATGGCAATTAACAATATGAGCTGTGCCAGTCTGGTACCCACAAAGCATTTCTGGAAGTGTGGATAAAATTGTAATCTAAACTTGAAGAAGCACTAGCTTAAAAAAGCCCAGCATAAAACAAGCACAAAAAATTGGTAAGAAAGCATCCTAAGTGTATTAGACACAAACAGGATTGGAAAGAAAGTGGAATGTGTTTAATTCTGCCATCTCAATCTTCAGATACTATATGAAGAAAATCTAAGAAGCAAAACAAAAGGTAAGGAAGTGAAAAATGAAAACGGTGCACTGGAATGGTTTGTAGTCTTAAAATTGGGAAATTTTTAAAAAATCTTTTAAATGAAGAAAATGAGTATTCTTACCAAGTAGTATGAAACTTTATTCGAAAGCTGAATTACCCCAACATCTATTCATGATTTTAGAAAAACTGATGAAAAATAGGTATAGAAGGACCTTATTGGTGAAGGCCACTCATGACAGACCCACTGCCAATACCATAATAAATGGTGAACAAGCATTTCCCGTAAGTCAGGAACATAAAGGATGTCCACTCTCACCACTCCTCTTCAGCTGGTACTCAAAACCTTAGCAAAAGCGAAGGAAAGAAAAGATACATACATACACATAAGCCAAGGGAGAAGTCAAACTGTCCTTATTTGCAAAGACATGGTCCCTTACATTAAAGACACCCAAACTCCATCAGAAAACTCTTAAAACTAATAAATTTAGCAAAGTGGAAAGATACAAAATCAGTACACAAAAAACAATAGTATTCATGTACACCAATACCAATAATGAATTCACTGGGAAAGAAATGAGGGAAACAATCCTATTCATGGGATCATCAAGAAAAAACACTGGGTGGTTGGAAAAGTCATGATGCATTTTTGCAACAGCTAGCGCTATTTCACTTTTGGAAGTGCTACAGTCATTAGCATCTATACTACTGCTATGTCATTTGACAACTGCCAGTTCTACCATTTGGGAAAAAACATTTTACAAGTTGAAGGTGGAAGATCAAACTGCATTTCTTCCATATTTTGCTGTTATACTTCCGTATGGAGAGTAACTCAACATCAAGCTGTGGAAAGTCGCTCTGCAAGAACATTGGTATCAAAAATGGTTCAAAAAAATCTGCTAGTCGTTTTGATTTCAACATTCCTTGATTGAGGAGGGCTAACAAGGTTTAATGATGTCAAAATAAAGGCACTGATCTAATCAAATCCTTGTTGCATGCAACACTGCAAAAACATTCAAGAGTTCAAGACCACCTGGAGCAGCTGAGATATATAAATAAGGTCAGTATTTGGGTGCCTCATGAACTCAAAGTAGTTCATTACTGGGGCATATAAAACATCTGCAGTATGTTCACTGAATGTGAGGAAAATGATCCTTTTTAAAAGTAACTGATAACTGGTGGTGGGAAGTAGACGGTTTACAACAAAATGGTGCACAAAAAGCCTAGGCCCCGATAGGTTTTTTTGTTTTGTTTTTTTACTCTGAGACAGGGTCTTGCTCTGTAGCCTAGGCTGCTTTTAAACTCAGGATGCAGCTCAGGCTGGCCTTGGACTCACAGCGATCCTCCAGTCTCAGCCTCCAAACTGGGATTACAGGCATGCACTACCACACCTGGCCTATGTAGTGCTGGGGAATCAAACCCAGGTACTTAGCGCTTGAGTTGGCTAGCAAACGCTTTAACCACTGTGAGCGATTCCTCCAGCCCCCAACATGATTTGCTTAAAACAGCATTGGAAGCAGGTACTAATCAGAAGAAGAGTGTGCTCTCAGTGTGGTGGGATTTTAGAGGTGTCAAATGTTTTCTAAGCTCCTGCAAAGGAATAAAAAATCTGAATGCACACTGTCAGCACTTGGACACTTTGAACAAATTTAATATCCAGAGCTTGTTCATCATCAAGGAGTTATGTTCTAAACATGTGACCACAAACACATTTGCTCACCTGTCAAAAATTACTGCAGCTTGGATCAATGGTGTTGCCACACCGACCATGCTCTCCTGACCTTGCACTGTCTTAATACTATTCATTTCTGCTTTCCTCAAAATTCCTTACATAATACAACATTCAATTCAGATGAGAATATTTTTTACTGATAAAGATAGGTAGGTCCTTCTATGAATGAAGAATTATGAACTCACTGGAAGATGGTAAATACCGAACAAAACGGGCAACTGAACACTGACTTTGTATTGGAAAAACAGAAAAAAATACATCATAACTTTTCTAAAAAAGTCTGGTACCTAGGACTCCTCCTGACCAAGGAAGTAAAAGAACGCTACAGTGAAAACTATAGTTGTCTGGAAAAAAATAAAAAGGACTCGGGCCTACAGGCATAGCTTGTTCAATTACTCAAACCCCATAGACCAGGCATGGTAGCACACAACTGTAATCCTAACACTCGAGAGGCTGAGGAAGGGGGACTGCCACGTGCTTCAGGGTAGTAAGGGGTACACAGTTAAGCCAAGACTAGAGGGTAAGACCCTATTTCCAATAATAATAATAAAAAAAGCTTGAAGAGTTGCTAGAAAATAGACATTCCCTGTTCCTGCATGGGGAGACACAATATTGTGAAAATGATAAATTCACTGCAATTCCAAACCACTGGCAGCATTTTTCACAGAACTAGAACAAATTCGGGGGAGGTAACGTTAGGGGTCCTGAGGTCCAATGCCCTCCAAACTGAGCTACGTCCCCAGTCCATTTCATTTTTCATTTTTGAGAGAGGGCCTCACTAAGCTGCCCAGGCTGGGCTAAAACTTGTAATGAGGCCTAAACCACCAGACCCAACTGCTGTGGTTAGGATCTGGAGTGTCCCCCAGAAGTCTCATGTATTTTAATGGAACCATGTGATGTTGGTGGATTGGGGTCTGGTCTGGAGGGGTGGATTGCAGTGAAGTTAGGATAACGGTGCGTAGTGGCCACACCTGGATGCAGAAGGAACTGGTTACTGGGCGGGCGGAGACCTGAAAGGATACATAAGCTGCACCTGCCTTCCTGGAGCTCGGGGACTAGTCTCAACTAGCCTCAGCTTGTCTTCCTGTTTGTCTGGGGAAGCTGCCTCCACCTCTCTCTCTCCGCCATGTACTTCGATTGTTGCCGGTCACCCCTGAACGGACTGTGACCTTCGAGACTGTGAGCTAAAATAAACCTTTCCTGAGTTTGTGGGTGTTGGGTATTGAGTCACAGCAACGAAAAAGTAACTGAGAGCAGCTGCTTTTTGAGAGAGGGCCTCACTAAGCTGCCCAGGCTGGGCTCAAACTTGTGATGAGGCCTAAACCACCAGACCCAGCTAACAGTCCTAATATTTATGTGGCATCAGAAGAAACCAAATAGCCACAGCAACCCTGAGCAAGAAGACAAAAGTAGGAAGCATCATAATCCCAGACATAAGTTAACATTCCACAGCAACAGTGATAGAACTTACATGGTTTGGCACAGAAACAGGCGACCAATGGAAGAGAAATGAGGATGCAGGAACACCTTCAAGGAGCTTCAACCACCTGATCTTTGGCAAAGAGGCTAAAATCATTCGCTGGACGAAGGACTGCTTCTAACAAATGTTGCTGGGAAAACTGGTTATCCACAAGCAGAAAAATTAACCTAGACGCACATCTTTCACCTTGTACTAAGATCAAAATGGGCTAAAGACCTAGATATTAAAATACACTGAATCTGCTAGAAGATAAGTTAACCAAGATCCTTTGAGATGCAGGCATAGACTAGGACTTTCTCAACACCTACTGCACAGGCAGTAACACCAACAAACAACAAACGGGCATAGATAAACGTAAAAAGCTTCTTCATAGCAAAGGAAACAACTGGACAGATCTGACAAGAATGGGAAAAAATTTTTTTTTGCCAGCACTTCTTTGAACAGAGGAATAATCTCTAGAATACATGAAGAATTGAAAAAAAAAAAAAACATTAAGACTCCCCAAAATAAAACAAACAGGTTTTTAAAATGGACAGTTGAAATGACATTTTGAAACTGGAGGAAGAGCACAGCAGTTAAAAGCACTTGCCTAGCAAGCACAAGGCCCTGGGTTTGATCCCCTAACACCACAAAAGCAATCTCAGCACTGGAAAGCTGGGGCCGGAGAATTACTCTGAGTTCAAGGCCAGCCTGAACTAAAGAGAGAGACCGGCTTAAAAAAAAAATGACATTTCTCAGAAAAAGAAATAGAAGTAACAAATATATGAGAAAAAGTTCCGCATCTTTAATCATAGAGAGATGCAAATCAAAACAACACTGATATTCTGTCTTAATTCTAGGAAGAATGACTGTTCTTAAGAACCGAAGAAACAAATGCTGAAGAGGCTGCTGAGAAAAAGGAATCCTTCTATATTGTTGGTGGGTCTGTAAACTGGCACAGTTTATTTTATGAACTTGCTTATGTCTGATTTATGAAATCGGTTTGAAATAAATCTGATTTATGAAGTTAGAAAGAAGCCACTATGAAAATCAGTATGTCAATTCCTCAGAAAATTAAAATGCAAATTCCATTTGACCCAACCATACCTCTTCTAGGTATCTTTCCAAAAGAGTTAAAGTCATATTACACTAGAACTTGCGTATTACCCATATTTATAGCAGCACAACTCACAATAGATAAATCTTGGAGCAAAATGAGATATCTATCTATCTACCTACCTATATCTATATATAGATATAGATATTTGAAGAAAGAAATTTGAGGCATTTATAGGGATAAGGATGCACTCAGAGAATATTAAGTTTAGTGAAATAAATCAGAAACAAGGCTATATATTGCATGGTTTAATATGAGAAATTTGAAGTAAAGAAGAGAAAATACACAGAGGGAAGGGAGATGTGGGGAAGGTGGGGAGGAGAAAACAAATAATTAAGGCATGGTATGTATATGTGCCAGTCTTCTAGGTTTAATATAATTATGTAATGCAAACACAGAAATCAATAAACTTTTCAAGAAAATATTTTTAAAAATCTAATTACCTGAGATGATATTAAACATCCGTGGATTCAGGATGGCAGGACAGATAAGTCGAAGAAAAACAAAACCACTGAGTGGGAAGGAAATATTGTTTTTAATTTTTTTAGGAAATCATTGTATAACATTAACATAAACAGATTTTTCTTGCTGTACTGAGATTGAAGCACAAACCTCATGCGTGCTAGCCAAGTCTAGCTATATCTCTGCCTTTTTTTTTTTTTAAAGTAATTTATTTTGAGACAGCAAAAACTGCCAAGACTGACCATGAACTCAACATCCTCCTGCCATAGCCTCTGAGTATCAGAGAGTACAGGCAGGTGCTACTGCACCCAGCTCAACAATTTTTTATTAGTTACTGTACCACAGTCTTTGGTCTGAATTAATGTATGAAAGCCCAACACAGCCTTAAAAATGTAAGTATAAATATAAAGTATCTTAAAAACATATTCTTGCTTCTTGAATGTGTTACTTTTCCAAAATTTGGAAGCTGTTAGGTTTAATTATACATTTACTATGTCAGATGCTACTGATTCCAGTTTGAGTTTAATTTTTATAGGAAGCAGTATCCTCAGCGATGCTGAGCATTTATAAATAGCATCTAAATGGTTAAATATTGCTCTTTCCTCAACACCCAATATCTCTTAAGTTTATACGTATGTATACTTATGCCTGATCAGTAATGCTGTAACATGAATTGATGGAGCCTTACCTAACAACTCTTGTTCTCATGGTTTTATTTGTAGGCCACTTGTGTTGAACAGATTTCTGTAAACACCCATAAATATACCTCAGTGTCCTGCCAAAATAATACAACTATCATTAGAAAACAAGTAATAAATACTGATTTCTGTAGACAAAAGCTTAATTTACCCAACCAAATATACCATGTTTTCATTCAGTTGCCCTTTGCCCTCAAAAAAGTTTTTGTTTGTTTTTGAGAAAGAGTCTCACTCTGTAGTCCAGGCTGGTCCTGAACTCACTGTGTAGCCCATGCTGCCCCAGGACTCATAGCAATCCTCCTGCTTCAGCCTCCCAAGTGCTGGGGTTACAGACATACACCGCCAAGCCCAGCCTATGCAGTACTGGAGAAATGAACCCAGGGCCTTGTGCTTGCTAGGCAAGCTCTTTAACTACTAAGCTATACACCCAGCCTGCCAAAACAAAACAAAACAAAACAAAAAACAAACAAACAAACAACAAAACACCAGTATTTTGCCTAAAGTATTGAGAGAAAACATGGCAAAGGGTAAGGAAAACAATCCAGTATGGTAATCATCAGTTGTAGGCAACTTCTGTATTAATTTATGAAGTAAATATTAGAGAAAGGGTTACCAGGAACTAATACTGCAGAAGTTCTGGGGAGAATGAGTTTCACTTTTACCTGAAGTAAGTTCACTAACAGATACTGGGTAAAACTCAAATGCATTCTGAAATCATCATCATCGTCATCTTTCTTTTTCTTTGCATTGCTCAGGGTCTCACAAATGCTACTTCAGTGCTTTACCACTCATGAATACCCCCAGGATTCTGGTGCACATTTTGAAGAAGAAATTCAAGTATGGACTAAATAGACAATGTCTTCTATATTTCCTCAAATCTGAGCCAAAAGATTTATTCATTTCCCAAGCCACCATATTAACCAGACATAGTGGCCTGTATGAACACATGGTTTATTTAATGAATGCAACTATTTTCTCTGATTTAATATTTCATTTTGTTTTCTTTCACTTTTTCATTACTTATAATTCACCCTTAAAGATTTAAGACTTTTTCAGAGTATATTAATATTAGGCGATAGAGATATATATTTTAGGAATTTTGCAAAACACAAGTAACTTCTTGTCAAATAAAACTTTTACTACTTACGGTGGCAGTATTTCAGAAGCCATGAATATTTTCTCCACCAGCTCTGAAAGTATGTTCAACAGGTGAGCTAAATTAGTGTTCACATCTTCATTTTTTTCTAACTTAGATGGACTTAACTAAGAGAAGGAACAAATGAATATAAATACACCTTGGCAATGATAAATGCAAACAAATCAAGGTAATAGCAATTAGTTTTGAAGGTTTTCTCCTTTCCCGTTGCCTTTTCTTCTTATCATAAGTGGGAATTCTGAGGTACTTTACAGAACTCATTCAATTAGTTTCGCTGCCATTTATTCCCAACTATTAACTGAAGAGCAAACAGTGATTACTCAATTCTATTTACTTGAGGCTAAAGACTGATTAAAAAAATCTTTTTCTGAATGAAATCAGACTTTCTCAAACTGTTCTAGCCACTCCTGAAGTCTAGTTAAGACTACTGGTCTGGTACCAATGGAATATCAAAGTCTGGATTCCCAAAATTCATCCAAAGCTCAGATACTCCCCACAAATATGTTTACACCTGTGCCAACCTTCATGGATAAACTCTTGGCATTATCTAAAACTTCCAGTAGTGTATCACTCACTTCACTTTAAATTATAAGTTAAAACTGACAATGTAGTGCAGAAAATAACTTCTGACAGTTCCCAGCCATATAAGCAATTCTTACTTTATTCTGTATTAAATCTAAAAATGCACATTCAATACCTTCCTTTATTAACTGCTTACCATCAAAATGAAAAAAGTCATAAAATACTGACTGTATGAATTCACACTGCAACCTTAATCATCAGTGATGCTTTAATTTACTTTTCTTGTAAACCTCATCTTTCTCTCAAAAAAACTTTCAAAGAAATATCTTGATATTCTGAAGTGTTACAAGGAGTTTTATATGCTACGCATACCTAATATGCAAAACCCAAAATCTGAAGTACTCCGAATTTTCAAACTTTTTGAGTAGGGACAGGGTACCACAAAAATGTGATGGGTTATGGTCAAAGCACAGGTGATCATGTACATAGTCATTCTCAGGCTATGTGTCTTAGGGATATATGGAACATGAAGAAACCTTGTGTATACTTTGGTCCCATCCCCACAGTACCTCATTATAAATATATTAAAGTATTTAAAAATCCAAAACATTTCTGGTCCTAGACTTTTTGGGTTAAGGGATACCTAACTCATAAAACCAAAGGTTAACTTTATAGAAAACCATTCTGTTTATGTTATACACGCCTTTCTGAAAACATGTATCTGGTCATTAATTCAGCAAGATTAATGTCAGTATACTTTCATAATTTCTGATGCAGCCTGATGATTTTCAATCCCAAAATAAAGCACTTACGTACATTTGTATCAAGTTGGGGATTGAACTCAGAGCCTCTTGCAAACGAGGGAAGTGATCTACTGCTGAGTTGCATACACTCACAGCCCTAAAGTTCTTCCTTTTTATAAAGTCTGTTGTGCAAAACGTCTGTATAGAAGTATCACAGAAAGTGTACCTGTTGTGGTAAACAATTTTACAAGTTTCATATATCTTCCCTGGTTTAAAATATAATCAGTACTTATTAAATTACGCTATCTTTTGAAATATTTAAAACACTGACTTCCTTGCCTGGCACCAAGGCACACAATTATAATCCCAGCATTCTGGGAGATAGAGGCAGGAGGATCCCAAGTTTGAGTTCAGTCGGGGCAACTTACTGTGTCAAAAATTATTTTTTAAAAAGAGGCTGGGTAGTTAGTTCAGTATGAAGGCCCTGGGTTTAATCTCCAGTACTGCAAAAAATGACAACAAAAACAAAAAAAATTAAATTCTTACCTCACAAGACTGCTTGCTTTCCATTATCTTTAAAATGGAGTCTTTCAAAGCGTGATGAACAAACTGTGTGGCAGTGGCCTTCATATACTGCTCCATCAGGGTGCTTGCAAGTGTTGTGGCTCGAAAGAGAGTAGTAGCTTCATCTATGCAAATATTTGTATTGCAAGATTATAAGGCTATGCTTATATGATCAGATTGAAAATTAGACAGTTTTCCCTCAATTACAGCCATTTAAATGTATTGTTTGCGTGCAGCATTTAAATACTATGACATTTTTAGATTCAATTCTGTAAAAGACTTTGATAGACAGTGTGATCAAAACAGAGCAAATGCTTAAATTTTAAATACACATATTATAGTAAGAGACAACTGCCATTCATCTCCCTCAAAAAAGTCCTCCTTGCATCAAACATACCTATCTGTCTGTTCCTGCTATTTTCTGAAGTGGTTCTGGAAGATCTCTTTCATGGATCAAGAAGTTCTCTTTCATGGTGGCTGCTGAGTGCCACCCAATGGCAGGGCCGGCTCGCAGAAGCTGATGTGGCCTCATCAACGTTATAAACTATATCTTACACAGTGTGACTTCTGGCTTTTCCCCACAGGGAAAATGACCATGAAAGGTAAACACTTTGAATGGATCCAGGACAGTGACAAAAGAGGACGCCCACAACTGTTTTGGAAGGTGGCAACAGGAATGGAATGCTTTTGGAAGCAAGGGTGTGTACTGTGAGCTAACTAATGGCAATATGCTTTTATTTAACATTTCTAAAATTTTAATCACTATTGTTTTTCAGTCCTACCTCCTGTCAGCTTACGTAGTGATCCTCAGGAGATGGAATAAATACTATCATTTCAAATGAAGAAATGACTGCTCAGAATGGTTATATCACTTGTCTGAGATCATCCAGCTAGTAAAACTAGGACTAAAACCCTACTTTGTGAACAGTAATATTTCACACTTTGAACAATTTAAGTTTATTTTCAAATTAAGAACATAAAACCCTAAATTAGATTTATTAGCTAAAACATGGGCACTGAGTTTTAACAAAACTGTAACAGAACACAAATACCAGAAAAAATAATCTGAGGACAGAATATGTGTACCCGACATGTATGTATCTATACCTTGAAAGTCTATGTTTTTATAATGTTTTATGACTAGGAAGAAATAATTTTAGATGTCTCAGTTTATTTTGGGAACTTAGAAGAACTATGACTGGATCAAAGTCCTGGCAGAAAATGGATTACTGTATTAGTAAACGCTTAACAGCACTATGGGTCCAATAGCCTAGGAACTACTATAGAAATTGGGAATAAAATGCAGCTGGTGCCTAATTTCTCTGCAGTGAATTAGTAAATATGAATTAAACAAGAGAATATTGTAAGTATGTTATCCTTGAGCGTCAAGTACAACAGGCTACCGATATGGAACAGAACTAATGCTCCATGGCTTATTATGACTCTGTGACGTCAGAAACCTAGGTTAGAAAACCCACACCACCACCAAATTAAGAACCAGAATTGACACATAACTTCATTTTTTTTTTAATGAAAGGAAAAAGGTAGCTTTATTTGCAGTACTATTTAACTGCTTAAAAGATTTGAAGATAGATATGAGACACAAGATCTCATTACTGACCCAATTTTTAAAAAACACCACACAAAGATACTCTACCTTCCACGCTGATTTCCCTGTCATTTAGTGTACACAGCAACAATGACTCCAGCTTTTCATGAAGGAAAATCCTCAGTAAGATGCTAGCCAGTAGTGTTCGGTCCTGTCCACATACGTGTGACAAAGCATAGACTACATGAAGCTCCTTCTGCAGAATAAGCTAAAAATGACAGCAAAAAGGGCTGTTAGAAGTACAGAGTATGATGCATCCTCAGTGAGACTGATGAGAAATGCCTTCCATATAATGTGTCCACCAAATACATTTAGTAAAGGCAGAGTTTATAGCCTATTTCTAATCTATTAAGATCAAAATCAATACTAAGAGGTTTTCACCCTGACTATGAATGTCCTTCTTGAAGGCATAAAATTACTGTTAAATTTAATATATCTTTTATTAAATGCTAAATGTTTGTTAAAAAATGCCATTAAAAATTAATTGTGAGGAAAAAAAAACTAATTGTGAATCAAGTACCTCTTTAAATTCACTGTATTCCTCTTCTGGCATGATTTTCTCCATAGAATATCGTGCTCGAACCCGCAGAGATCCGGGTTCGATTCCTTTCAACGGTATGTGGGAGCTGAGCAGAAACCACTCGTCTGTGGCATGACCCTTCTGTAAACGGCTCAGCTGGCAGCGCATAAACACTTTGAAAGAAGAAGGATTACCCCATCAAAGGGCAGCACTGTCACGAGTAAATTTTCCTGGTGATCAGTCCTCTATAGTGTTAGTGCTTTTTATTAAAGAGGTTTTTCAGTAACATCACAAACTCAATCCATAACTGCTTATTTCGTCTATTTTTGGAGTGTCTACTATCTGCTGGACAGGCCAGGATGTGGACTACAGAGAGGACGCACAGAGGGTCTCTCACTTAATTAGAGGGAAGCCTAGCCAAGAAAGCAGGGATAACAGTGATCAAAGCTCTGGGAGTACAGAGAAATACCACCTAACTCAGTCTAGGAAGATTAAAAATCTGCCACACATAGGTGACACTTAAGGTAAGTGGACATATGAAAAGGAAGAGAGAACGGTAAGGAGTCCAGATAGAAAGCATAGCATTTCCTCCGTCATTATGAGAATTTTATCTTAAAAGTAATAACCAGTGGGAAAGAAATGTTAAACATTTAAAGAGTCTACCAGCGGTAGAATAAACATTTTAAAAGAGACAATTTCAGGCTTTGATCTCTGTTAGTATGTATCAATTCCTTCAGTTAAGCCTGT
Organism: Ctenodactylus gundi; assembly: GCA_004027205.1. Classification (NCBI taxonomy): domain Eukaryota; kingdom Metazoa; phylum Chordata; class Mammalia; order Rodentia; family Ctenodactylidae; genus Ctenodactylus; species Ctenodactylus gundi. The sequence goes on from PVKB01001058.1 coordinate 304,297, forward strand.
TAAGATGGTATTGCCCTAATACACTGACGCAAGGGTTAAACCACTGCCATCTGCTGCAGCAACAGGCTGGGAGGAAAGCGTGAAGCTGAAGGAGCGAGCACGGGGGGCACCCGACACCCGGGATGTGCTCTGCCTTAATGAGAAGAAGGAAATTTTTAGCGAATGCTACATATAGGAGAGCTAAAAATAGGAGGGAAGGGGCAAACCCTGCAGAAAATGCCCACAGCCACTGCTTCCTCACCTTCCTCCCTAGGTAACGTAGTCTAATCTCCAGGCTTAAGATTACAGTACTACAAGTTAGCCACTTGGTCTTTTACTTTCATAGATACATAAAGTACAATCAGAAACTGTCCCCAATTATACTACTTTTATTATTCTTTTAAAACCACCAATGACATTTCATTATGAATTCTAAAAATGTATAAAACATGCTTTAACTTTAGGAAGTTTCTATATAAACTTACAGATATCAGGATCTTTGCTTTTCTTTGTTTTATTACTAAGAGTGATTTCAAATCTATTGATGTCAGGAGGAAGATCACTAAAGAAGCAAGGAGAAAAAAGAATTAACAAAATGTTCTAACATCTAACTACATGATTTCTTCAGTTTTAGGGTCAAGTAAGATGCCTATACCTGCCAAAGCATCATAATGTCAGATTTATTATCCTGAACACCAGAATACTGACAAGCAGATTACACACTTTCCCTATCATCTTTAACCTATGTAACTACAATACAAATAATTCAAAGTCGTGAAGCCCTACTAAAAAAGCATTTCATGTTTCTGGACTGGTAAGTAATACAAATGAATATTAGTAACTAGGTGAAAAATCAAGAACACAGGACTGTACTAATGAAAGTGAAAAAATACAGCAGAAAAAAATTAATTTGCTATCAAAACATCTAAACTTGGTACCTTATTTTGACAGTTTAGATAGGAAGACAAAGCAAAGAGAAACAGAAACTTCAGTACAGTAATAACAACAACAAAAAGTCCTTTAATACTTACTCAAAGACAAACTCCTCTGACCAGACTGGATTCTGCCCTTCCCTTGCATGAGTTTTTGCTACCTGGACACTATTCAGGTAAATATTACAATATGGATTAGTAAAATGTTTTACTGGGAGTTTGTGGGCTTCTTCTATATGTAAAACAAGGCTGCTGACCTAAAGAAAACATAAAAAAAAAAAAAAAATCATCCCAGAGTTCAAGAATTATGTTATTAGGTTTCAAAGCAATTATCAGAAAATAAAAAAACTAAAACCAATTGACTTTTCTGCTATTTTTCAGAAAATACAAGCTTGACCATACCCCCCCCCCCCCTTTATGTGACATACCACAAAATACACAAAGTTTCCCAAAGCTGCACTTGAACTTGCAATCCTCCCAGAGTGCTGGCATTACAGACCTCCATCACCAGGCCCAGGAGGCATTTCAAATCATCTTTCCCCACTTAAAATCTGAAAATGTAGTTTTATTTGCTATTCCTACTATCTGTGTAGTAATAATTATACTTTTTCTAATGTAAAACAATGACAGAAAATGAAGTATGAAAGACATTTTACTAACAAATACTCAGAATTAAAACACCAAAACTGCAAACAGTACATAATACTTACATGGAAATTATCATTATATAAATCACACAGTAAATTTCAACAGAAAACTTTAAATTCAAAAGCCTAATGTAAATTCCCATGAACAGGAGTCATTTCGATCACTAAATACTTATATTAATCTCTCTTCAAAATTCCAAGAACGGCAAAATTTGCCCAATTGCTAACAGTAATCCAGAGATTACTATTTTTTTTAAAAAGCCGGGAAGTAGACTGTATAAAGTTTCCCTTTTGTACACAGCTAAATGAGAGTGTGGGGGGACGGGTGAAGCCTTGTTTAATTTTCCATAAATAAATGTGGAGGCTTTTAAAAAGTTATGATTTATATTGGATATTTCCTAAGAGTCGTGGTAGGTTCAAAACCGATTAATTAGGATGAAAAACCCAAAAGTTTAGTGAGCTTACTAGTTTAAGGAAGTTAATCTTTCTCTAAGTACCTGAAGTTTTGCCCTTTAGAGACAGGTGGAAACAACTGTGTAGTTGATTGTAAATTGTTAAGTGGGAACATCTCTACTCAATCCTCCCTTTGTAATCAAAAGTTAGCACTACAGATGAAGAACCAGAGGCATGTATATAAAGAACAAGCTTTCATAAATTATTTTTTCTGTAACTGAAGCAAGCGACAGCAAGGCTTTAAAGTGCCTGGAAAGATTAACTTTGCTTAAGAAAAATCTCCCAGAGAGTTCACAGAGAAATTTTTAAAAGTAAAACTGAAGCTGAATTTGTGAAAATCAAAGAAATTTGTACCTGACGAAGGCGTTTATTAGACGTCCCTGGACTACTTTTCCGTAAATTGCAAAATGCCTGCAGACCTTTCATCCAATCCTATATTAAAAAAAAAAAAAAAAACCAAAACACAGAACTTGAGAAAGATTACTTGGTTTCCAATCACCAATTTATTTTTTTTCAAATCTAATAGTTTTTTTTTCCTTTTCTAGATGGCCATTTGTAGTATCAAAATATACTGAAGTTTATTTATACCCCAATAAGATATAAAATTACAGGTTTATAAAAATAGCTTGATTCTTATGGGAAGTCTCCCAAGTGAAGGTAAGGCATACCAAAAAATGGCCATTAATTAATCCAAATAATAAAATTTACATTAAAGAAATTGTTTCTTCTGAACAAGTATTACAGTTTGGGGAAAAAAATAGAGTGTATGTGTATTTAGGCTCCACAGGAAAGCTAAGGCAGAATTTAAACCGACCCAAAAAGGTTCAATTGGAAAACTAACTGCTGCTGTGATGACTGATGCAACGTGCCTTCTAATTATGATGCATTTTACAGGCAAGTCACTGCATGTGGACCAATGGCAAGTGCTAAAGTAGATATTTGCAGGCGTAGAGAATATACAAAAAAGAAAGTTCTTTTCCTCTTGATGTTACAACTTTTAGATTTGGGTTCAACCGGGGAAGAACAATGCTTGTTAACAAAACTAACTGGCTTACCTTCAGACTGACCTGAGACTATCTACAACCTCTATGCACGGAAGATTTTAAATGAGCTTTCTCAGTGGGCTTCAACATCACAGGGTGGTAGGAGGTCATTTTTAAATGAAGTTTTCATCCCTAACAACCCTTCACTGCAGTGGTTTGTGCACTGTCTCCAAAAATACTTACAAATAAACTTTTCATTCCTTAAAATGAAAAAATGATTAATTTTAGACACTCTTTATATCACACGTCAAAACTTTCTATTCTAATTAATAAGAAGACATGGGTTAACAGATTCACAGTTGTTTAGGAAATAATTACCTCTGCTTGTTCTGGAGTCTCTCCTGCAAAGTAAAAGATGTAATGTTCTTCACTAAAGTGCTGAACTACTATCTGAAAACAGTTTGGCCTTTAAAATACAAACAAGAAAAATTATTAAAAATCTTAGCAGAGCCTAAAATATACCAACCTATTAAAAAATCACCATCATTATATTGCCTATTTGCCAGAAGGCTGGGTCTAAAACCCTTCCTTATCATCAGTCATAGCGTGAAAGGCATCTCCACAACCTCTGCTTCAAAGTGCTCATTTACTGTTTAGAATATTTTACGCTTAATTGTTTTTGGTACTTCTCTGAATGCCCAAAATTTTCCTCCAAGTATTTCTGTAATGTCTGCAGGAAGTAATAGTCTAGAGATCTATGTATCAATCAACTGATATACCTACCACTTAATTCATAAATGCTTTTACTAATACTACGTTCTACTACCATTTCAAAGTGATGTCTTCTCTCACTTTTCTTCTTGGCCAAAAACACAACTGGCAGTTTCCACGCAGACCAGTAAAACAAGTAATTCTCCAAGCCTGGGAAGCACTTTTGCTTCAACCTTGGTTATTAACTTCATGATCTCAAAAAAACAAGCTTCCCAAGTTTAACATGATATTGTATGAATATTTTCTATGACACTAGAGGAAGGGGAAAAGAAGAAGCTGTTTCTCATTTGGAGTGTGCAGTTTATTTTTTTTTTCCACTAGTAGCTATTTACTGGTGTGGTGCCAACAATGTACGCAGCACTTATTCAAGAGCTTTTCTGGTGTTTTATTCAGTAACCTTTATGCAAACAGATACTTAGTAAGAAGAAGAGAAGATTTACCAGGTTTAGCAATTTAATATACTTCTTATGCAGTAGCCTAATAAGTGGGTTGAATTCTTTGAATTAAGACTACAATTTTTACCTTGTGCATCTAACAACTCTGCAGTATTAACCACCAAAATGCCGATTACACAAGGTGTCATAAATGGGTAATATTAAAACCACTATAAAGTAATGAAAAAAGTTTAAATATACACATTTTACAACAATAAAACAAGTTTAACTTATGTTAACAGACAACAATGCAAAAAAATTAAAACTAAATTTATCCATCAACACGAAAAGTAACATAATGGAACAGTGACAAAAAAATTCTGTGCATTACAGGATATTCAGAATAACTGGCTCAAGTCGGAGGGAAGTGCTGAATACAGCCACTAAGAAGAACTCACTATCTGCAGGGTTACATGCTAATTCCTTTGCATCCAAAAATGATGAATTAGAATACTCCTTGACATACGGAACTATGTCATTTCAAGTATTAACAGTGTTGGGGGGAAAATGCTTTTCTAGTAATATTTGACACTTAGCTGCATCTCAAGAGATCTATGATGCGCAACAGTCAGAAGCTCTAGTTAATTAGGCAAATTCACATCCACTGTTAGACTGGCTCCAGAACCAACTATCCACAGTAGGGCTGGCCTTCCATTACCCCTGGGTTCCATAATGAAGAGTCAACGAAACACAGATCCAAAGTTATTTTACTGGATCTGTACTGAACAAGTACAGACATTTTTCTCTCATAACAACTACTTACATAGCACTGTGTTTGAGAACAGAAATAGCCCAGCGATGACTAAAATATACAGGAGGGTTAACGAATATTATATGCAAATACTATGTCATTTCTTGTCTTTTTTAAATTTACATATCAACTTCCTTTCCCCTCCCCACCCTCTCACCCCAAGTTCTGGGAGCCAACCTACGCCCTCACTCTAATACTCAATTATATCCCAAGCCCTACCATGCCATTTATATAGAACTTGAGCGTCTGTGTGGAGGGAGGAGTTTCTGGAACAAGTCTGGAATATTGAGGGACTTATCTCAGTAAAATTATGCCTAAAACCCATCATCTTTTACTGTTATGACTTTTCCTTAGCACTACTAAATTCCACTTGCTAGTGAATAGTGTTACTGGCTTCTCAACCTGCATTGCAGTCATACACATATACACTGTATACCAGCCCTACTATTTGTACGATCAACTGTAACAGCAAAACCATGAATTGGATGGATCCTATTTCTCTGTTACTTAAGACTGGTTAAGAGATGTGCCTCAATGCCACAGTCTTAGAGTTTTCAGCATTATGGGAATAAATGCTTGTATTCTTGCTCTGGCAGGGTATGCGGCCTTGCTAAGCAAACAGAAATTGAGGAAGAAGCTGACAACATGAAGCAGGCAGCGTTCTCATTGTAGTTTTTCTTCTTCTAACACAAAGCTGTATGTACGTACAGGTTACCACATAATGTGTTGCTAGGTTCATTATATAATGTTCAAATCAAGGGGAGCACATCCTACCTTAAATATGTGCCATTTCTTTTCAAGTGAAAACATCCTAAATCCTTTCTTCTCGCTTTGTGGAAGCTTCTAATGCATTACCTATCATCACACTCCTGTGCAGAAACCTGGAAAGCCTTGCTTCCATTCTACCAGTACTAGGTTTACCCGCAAACAGGACTCGCCCACCTCCCTCTCTCTCCTCCTCTCCTCCCCCTGGATATCACCATTTTGTTCTCAATTTCCAAGATCAACTTTTTTAGATCCCATATGAATTAGATCATGCTATATCTCTGCTTATTTTACATTTATTTCACTTAAAGTATATTTATTTCACTTAAAGGAATTCTAATTCTTGTCATGAAAGCCAAGAACTTATGGCTACATAATATTCCACTGTGTATTTATCTCATTTTTTTTATCTATACATCATCAGTTGATAGAAATTTAGGTTGTTTCCTTTCCCTGGCTATTACGAACAGAGCTGCAATATTCATAGTATGCATCTGTATCTTTAGCATAATGATTTCACTCCCTTTGAATACACGCCTGGTAGTGAAATGTATGGATTTAGTACAGTAGGTCTACGTGTAACTGTCTGAGGAATTTTCACAATAGTTATACTATCCTATCCTAGTACTACTGTACTATTAATACCTGATATTCCACCAAGACTGAGTGTACCTCTGAGTGTCCCTTTGCGATTAAGTGACTCTACTGGAGTTGGCACTCTGCTTATTTTCATGTATCTGTTATATGATTTTGCTTTTGAGATTACCACAAGGCTTACAAAAATTTTTTCAACAAACTAACTTCAATTATGAAGTTAGGAAAAGAAGCATATTGACTGTAAAATTAGGAAAACACACACATAAAAAAATGCATTTATGCTTCATTCTTTCCTACATGCTAACCTGCTAATGTCCTACTTAGCATTTTTATATTACTTATCTCCAAACATGTTAATGTAGTTGTGTTAGTTACTTAATATAATTTCTCCAATGGCCATAGTACTTATCTTTAATTATATTTGTCTCCATACTAAAAGTATGATTGATGTAGACACCATGATTACAGTATGAGATAGAGCATTCTCAATTTCTTTGTGTATTTTTATTGGTGAGTTTATTACCTTCAGATTTTTTTTTTCTTGCTCAGCATCTATTTCTTTCCTGTTTGAAGAAATGCTCTTAGTACTTCTTGTAGGAATAAATTCTCCCCGCTGTTTCTTGTCTTGGGAAACCTTTGTCTCCTTCATTTTTGGAGAGCAGGATATTTTCTTGATTTCTGCTTTCTCCCTTCAGCACTGTGACTCTTTCTCTCCTCTCAGCCTGCAGGGTTTCTCCTGACAAGTCAACTAGTAAGAATACTGGTCCATCATTGTATGTTGCTTCCTTTCAGTTGCTTCTCTCATAATCCCCTCAGAACACCTGAGAGTGTAACTGGAATGCAACTAAGGGTAGATTTATTTGAACTAAGTCTGACACATGATCTTAAATACTTGCATACAGATACTTGTGTTTCCTTCTCTAGGTTTGGGAATTTTTCTATTCTCTTTGAGCTATCTATCACTACAGCATTTTCAAGTCCCTCCTGAGTTGAGATAATGTGAGTAGCTGATATTTTAATGCTGTCCTATAGTTTGTACACACCTTCATTTCTCTTCACTTGTTTTTTTTACTCCAATTTTGTGTTTGTGGTTGTTGTGTGTGTACTTAAATGGCCTCTTTTATAGCTCAATGCCTTTATGTTTGATCCATTCTGATATTGAGTACTGTCACATTTTTCATTCTTTTGGTGGACATTTTAGCTACCAGAAATTTAATATTTAAAGATAATTTCAATCTATTTTCTCTGATGAGACCAAGGATATAGTGCCAAGCAATAAAGTGCAAAGACTAGGACTCAAAGAAATAAATCTCTGATAAATCACTGAATTGTTCTGTATTTTCTCAAAATTTATTGAGTTTCTACAAAGAAGCTACTTTGAGTTTGTGCCAAAGAGCTCACATGTACCAGGCGCAATATGATCAGTTTCTGTTACCATATTTTCTTCATTAGGTGATAACATGATTCCCTGAAAGATCCTGATGCTCAACTAACATATGACTATACCTGCACACTCAAAGACTAGGCATTTATTCCTGTTTTCATATTCTGGGTTTGCTTGTGCCTATTCTTACAGAAATTCTAGGCAAACTGTTTAAGGTCTCTGAACTTTTATGGTCACTGCTGCTATTTCAAATTTCAATGACATTTCAAGGCAAAATTTGCTGCAATTCCACAGTTGGTGTGTTGTTCAAGATGATGCAGAAAGTACCTAAGAAGGGTGATCTACTTCTGCTGTGCCTACAATCCTCTGTCTGAGGCTAGGCAGGGTCAAGATACGTTTGTGTAGTCAATGGCCTGTGGTTAGGCACCCAGGACTCTGCCCAGCACAGGCCTCACTACTGAGTTCAGGCTTAGGGTCCAAAGCAATGGCTTACAACTACCTCCCTGTCCTTCCCAAACGGAAGAACTCTCTCCACGCTATACTATCTGGGAAGGCAGAACTGGGAAGTCCTGTGACCACTGCTGCTGTTCTGAGGTTGGATCACACACAGACCATCAAGACCACTGCAGCAGAAAGCAGGACCAAATCTCATACATCCATGGCCTACCTGCTCTAGTGGCATTTTCATAAACTGAGACCACTGCAGCCAGCCAAAGCTATGCTTGCCAGCACACCAATCTGTCCCCCATGGAATACCATGATGGTCCAAAGACTCCATCCAGAGGTACTGGCCTAGAACAGGGGCTTCAGCCTGGTACTGGATTTCATAGCAGCAGGTCCAGTACTGAATTCCAAGACCACATCTTACATTTACTCCTCTGCCCTACACCCAGGGGCTGATCACATCTTGCATTTACTTCTCTGCCCTACACCCAGGGGCTGAAATCTATCTCCACTCTGTGCTGCCCAACGCTGAGGTACATTTGGGAGAGGCAGCATAACGGCCACCAAGGCTGTTGCTAAGATGGGTGGCACCTAGGTCTCAGCCTCAAAGACTAGTACAGTACAGAATACTGACCCCAGGACCCCACTGCAGCCAGTGGTGGTGCAGGTTGAGACTACCGTGCTCAAGTTTTGGTTGTTCAGCTGGTGCTGGAGTCAGATCCAGAGGCTGTCTCCAGGCAATGATCTGGGACCAGGCACCAGTAAGGACCTTCTGGTACTGAGTTTCAAGTGGCAGAGGTAGTACTGAGTTCCAAGTCTAAGCCCTGTACTTCTTTTGCTCTTCCTTCCCCAAGCAGGAGACAGCTCTCACCAAGCTGCACTGCAGGCAGCTAGAATAGCAGCGATCTAAGCAACTATTTCCTTCTTGCCTCCGACTGTATCTTGTTCTCATTATGATAAAACCAGTTACTGTGATCTCTTTTTATTGGCGGAGCTCCCGTGAAGGTACTTCTGTCAACTAACAGCTGTTCACACTGATGGTCTAATATGGACAGAATGCCACTACAGGGACTCTTTCTGCTATCCTGCTCATTCCCTTGTTTCCCATATGGTTAAGGAAGGGAAAACAATTGTAAAATCCTAAGATCTTTTTAGTTTTTGAAACAACTCAATCTATCAGACATTCAGGAGAAAATGGGAGGGACGGTATATCAAGGTCAAATTAATTTATGAAAACCCTCCAATAAATGTGATGAGTACTTCCTCAAAAACACTAGGGCAGACTGCTGATGATAATATTAAAAGTTATTGTTCTTAAGCAACTAGGATTTATCTTAGAAATTTAGTTTTAAAAACTTGATATCAATAAAGAAAAATAATTTAAACTTTGAATTAGAAATATTTTTTCTATTAAAACAATTTTTATAATTGAATCGTAATGTTGAGCTCCTCAGAAACATACCTACAAATAAGTGTCCCTAAAACTATGAGACACATGGGACATTAGAGAATGTGAAATAGAAAAAAGGTGTAAAGACTTAAACTGAGTCATTCAAGGTTTGCTAGTGGCGGACAAGAGAACACACGCTACACGCAGACCAGGACGCAATCCTGTGGGAAGAACGGTCAACTCAAAGATTTCTAACTGATACCATGGAGTAGAGTATTACACGTTATTGGTCTAAAATAAGCAAGGAAAATACAATTATCTTTCTGACATCTTATTCTCTTAAAATTGGCTGGTTATGCTTTAACATAATCTGAACACACCTTTGTGTTACTGTTAAAACAATTCCAAAAGGAAACTAAGAAAGCCAATATCTTACCTGCCAAAGAGACTATCATGAACGACATAGACAGAACACACACTGAGATCTATTAGTCCTTTTGGCTTTGTAGCTCGTTTCTCACTTTCAAAATAAATAAGCTGGGCATCACTGCCCTCTAAGATAAAATATAAATTTTTCCAACGTTTTCCTTTGCCTGTCAAGAAAACAATTGTTTCCCTTTAGCCAAACAATGAACAGTGAAATATATAAGCAGTACTAGAATAAAAAAATGCTGTAAGTAAACATTAGACATATTTCTATTTCCTATAAACTTTACACACCACTGAGAACATAAAAAGTCCTGCACCTACTGTAGAAAATGCTCTGTGATATTGCTCACTTTAATTTTTATAGATTTGTTTATTTTTGTAGATTTCATTATAGTATCTTCAAAATTCTTGTTTTGGAATAATATTCTCCCAGTTTTACGTAAAAACATCTTTCACAAACATCAAAAACCAAGGCCTTCCATTATTTTTTCAACACAAATTAATGTCAGATTAAGGTAAATATGTAAAATAAAAACATTAATACCATGAAAGTAACAAATACCACAAGAAATTGCTCTTAAAGTCAAGAATCAAACATTTTACACTGGAACTAACTTCAGAATTTAAGAATGTACTTGCAAATATATAAAATTGTTTTCTAAAATCCTTCTTGAAAATGTTGACTTAATAGAACAATTCTAAATTTTGAAAGATGCTGAGACAGGAACTCTAAGTTGTTATTTACCGAAAATTCATGCCAAAACAATGTAACTAAATGCATATCACAGTCAGATTGATGCCTGATATTCACAATGTCTCTATCAAATAGGTTAACAGGAAAATACTAAAGACAGTCCTTAAGAGTTCACTTACCCTTTTTCAGAAGATAACCTTTCTTAACAATATTTTTATAAAAGGCATCTTTTGTTTTACGACGAATTGTATTGTAGATTTCCTTGCCATCTACTGTATCACTGAGTACTTGTTCTTGATCCTAAGTTTTTAAAAATACAGAATTTCATGGATTTTTTATTAAAAATGAAATACATAAAACCAATTTAAACCAGGTGTGTTTAACACTAAAATACAGGTAACAGATAAAGTAAGAAAATCCCAAATAAATTCTTAGAAAGTTTTTTTTTTTTTTTTGGTGGTCATTTCTGGGATCTAGCCAGGAATTCTGAACATGGTTACATAAGGTACTTCTGGGTACCTGAGTGGAGTCTAGCAGTTAAACAACGAGCTCATTAGTAGCATACTGCTTGCTATTAGCCTTTATGGTCTCTCAACAGAATCCTGCTGAACGGACAGTTTACCGCTTTGATCTCCCCAAAATCTGTAACTTAACTTTCACTCCAGGACCAAAATAATAGACTACAAATAATATTTAACAGTTCTTTGTGTTGTAAGCAGATTGCTTCGTAGTAAGCATTAGTTATTCCTCAGACATTCAATTCATAGCCATTTGTGCAAAGAACAATTTGAGGTTTATTCAATCGTGAAACAGTAACACAAAGAGAGTGAGGCACACTGAATATATGAAGTAATTCTTTTTGATTTTTTAAAACAAGGTCTCCCTGTGTCACCCGGCCAGTCTCAAACATGTGAGCCCAAGTGGTCCTACCTGAGTCTCCCAAATGGTTGAAACTACAAGTTTAGCTATCACACTTGGCAATACAGCAAGTAATTCTTAAACACTGGAACTTGGATATTAAAAGTCTGCTAAATGCTACTTATATTTACTTTTCAAACTATAAGAAACGAATTAGAGAATTACAAGCACCAATCAAGATGAAAATTTATTATTTAATCTGTGGACAAAAAAACCTATGGCCTCATGAGACAAATCAAAATAAACCCTAATCTATGTGGATTAGAATTAAGGACAAAACAGTGGAATTGTTGACAGGATATGTCATCTGGAGGTAAAAGTACTTCTGACACCTAATAAAATACCTCAGTAGTTGTCTAGAAGTATATATTGTGGTATGTTTAAAAACAGCTGGCCTCGTGGTACAACCTGTAAGCCCAATACTCTGGGAGGCTGAGTCAGGGGGAATACAAGTTTGAGTCCAGCCTGGGCAACTTAATGCTTAGTGAGACTCTGTGTCAAAATCAAAACTTACAAAACAAACAGAAAAAAAAAAGGGGGGGGGGGGGCTAGGAATGTAGCTCAGTGTGAAGGCCCTGGCCTTGATTCCCAGTACCAAAGATAAAAAATAACAACAAAAAATAAGAATGTCTGTTTTATACATGAAGTAATTAGAACACTGAGCAGCTTAGCCCGGCCAGGACGTCTAGGAAAAGGGATATATATTTTTGTTAACTGCAGTTAACAGAAAGTCGTCAAGAAGGTAAAAGGCCGGCGCAGTGGCATTCACCTGTAAGCCCTGCTCCTCAAGACAGAGGGAGGAAGACAAGCAATCTGAGGCCAGCCTGCACCACTGACTGAGAACTTTTCTCAACCTAAAACTTAAAAAGGCCTGGGCCAACAGCTCAATAATAGAGCATTTTCCCGGCAAGCTGGAGGTCCTGAGTTCAATCCTCAACACAACAAAGAAACAAAATGTAACAAAAGAAATACAAGATTGACTTGTCTGCTTGCTTGCTTTCTTGAAGCTCTGGGGATGGAACCCAGGGCCTTCACATCAAGCTACAATATCAGCCATTTTCCTTGTTTGATTTTTGAGACAGGGTCTCACTAAGTCACTAAGTTGCCCAGGCCAGGCTCAAACTTGTGCTTCCCCTGCCTCAGCCTCCCAGAGTGCTGGAACAAGGCACTTGCGCCACATGGGCCAGCTAAATTCATTTGAAATTAGCAGTATTTTGATAGGGTCTCACACAGAGAAAAGGCAGGAGCACACAGAACAGCAAGACATTTAGGAACAAAACAAACAGTGTAACATGTGGCCCCGATACTGCTTGAGGCGTGGGGAAGGGCAATTCAAACAGAAGGAAAAAAAATCTCCACTCTCATGACTTTTTACAGAAAAGCATTATGAAATTAAGGACAATATATTAAAAAGTGACAAGATTATGATGATTCTTAAATTTGCATCTAGACTCAGAATGTCTTTTCACTCAGTAACTGCAATGAACCACAAATATGACCATCTGAAATGAACTTGTTCACAGAAGTTGAAAATTCCGACACAGTAAGAATTACTGGATAACATCAGTGTTGAAGTCCCATGTGCCCCTAAGATACCTGGATTGTAAGACACTATATACATCCGTGGGTTCATCCTTTGTTCAGGCCCTATGCTGTTAGAAGGTGGGGCCTGGTGACTGGGAGTGTGACCCGGAAGGGTCCGCCCTGCCCGCTGGCTGGTCCCTTGTCTCCATGTCCTGGCTGCAATGGGATGGCCTGTCCTTTGCCAGGCCATTCTGCCACTGCCATTTTTGCCTACAACTAGCCAACCACACATGGTTTGAAATTTCTAAAGGTGTGAGGTTAAATAAGCCTCGACTCAAGTTGTGTGTGTCAGATAGTGTGGCCCAGCGACAAGGAAGTGACCCACCAAGAATCAGGTAGGGACCCAGAACTTCATTCACAGGCTTTTCATATGTGCTTGGGCTAACAATACTTCCATTTTCACACAGGAAAAATCTTAACCTCTTTTGCAGAACCTTTCTTTAACCTCTGCTTGTACCCTAACCTTACATATTTCAGAAAGTATAATTATTCAGATAAACAGACTAATATCTATGCGTTAAGAAATGAATGTTTAAATGGCTCTTTTTCTCCTTTCTTTTTGAGATAGGGTCTCCTTTGGTTGTCCATACTGGTCTTGAACTCACTACGTAACCCAGGCTGGCCTCAAACTCATGGCAAATCTCCTGCCTCGGGCTCCGGGGTGCTTGGACTATAGGCATGTGTCACCACACCCAGCTTACAAGGTGCTAGGGAATTGAACTCAGGGCCTTGTACTTGACAGGACAGCGCTCTAACCGCTCAGCTATACCCCCCCCCCCCACCCCCCGGCTCTTTAAAAGGCCCTCTTGTTGAAGGGCAATCTTTGTTCTCGTTTTAGACTTTATCCCTTTATCTAGGACCTTGTCCATCAGGCACTGCCACTGGCCCCATCCATTACTGCTATTCTTCTCTTTACTATAATTTTTACTCACACTACAGACGTACTGAAATTCTCTTGCCATACAACTACAGGCAAAGAAAGAAAAAAAAGTAAGACTCCTCTTGAGTTTCTGTATAAGCTACATAAAATTTTAAATTTTACCCAATCCTAACTGCTTAATGTTTCTATAAATATATCACCAAAATGAGTTTTAAAACAAAATTATAGCTATTGCACAAAGAAAAAGAACACTCACCTGCATCGGTACAGGTTCCTTAAGGTAATACCCTTCAACAATCTGTTCTTTTCGATAGTGATCTATAATGTCTCCAATGCTGTTAAATAAAAAATAACAATGACATAATGTGTCTTACAAACAAAAAAACGCCTTTCAAAAACCAAGTCAGCTCCATTAACATCACTAAAGACAGTCTATTTACAGGTTCTTCTCCAATATGTAGACCCTAAATATATTAATATGCCATCTAAAAAGTCACATATTTTAGGGGGAAAAAAGAGGGTGTTCCCAGTATAGATGTACAGGTCAAAATACACGAGTCAAAGTCCGACTTCTGACCTGCACCAGGTGGGCAGGCGGCCTAGGCCCCTTCCCACACTCAGGCCCGGGAGACTAGTGAAAAGGCATTATCATAAAAAGGAAACATAAGAATATACATTTTTAACAGAAAAATGTAATCTAAAAATGTTACAAGAAAAAATGAAAAGCAGTAAATGTAATTTGAAAACAGATCAAGACAAAGCTGACTGTGCTTTAAATTAAAAAGTATCAAATCAGTCACATTAAGCAAATGGTATCATAGATTTCTGGATAAGAAACTACAAAATGAAATCAATCCTCTCTGGCACCTATATATTACAATGTAATTTCTTTCCAGGACCTAAAAGAACACAGCTCATGGAGACTGTTGGGAAGTGGTTCAGAATACCCAAGAGCAAATTTAAAATCAATGAGCTGGTATTACAAGTTAAAAATAAATATGTAAATAAATAAAAAAGGAACTCCAGTCCATACTCAAACACACCAAAAGAAATCATTATTCCAGACAATAACACTCTAAAATATAATTCTATAAAAATTCTAACTGTTCAATGTGACCTTATTTGTGAAATTAATGTGAGTTTCTAAAGACCTTATTTCCTATTCATAATTATTAATATTTCAGTTAGGTGCTTAGTATATAAAACTGTTCTCTCTTCTTGAATCTTAGGTTAATGTTAATAATTATGAGTCTGACCAAAACTCTCCTTTCCCTTTTCACCAAGATGCGAAATGTCCCCTCTGGCAGACCCCATGCCTATTTGTGCATCCCTCACTTAGCACAATGAGCAGACATCTTTCCTAACACTCTGAGCAGCAACAGTACAGAAACGCTGCCTTTTCTTTAGTGGGTATGTGCACCGGGTCTGTGCTATGTATTTCACAAAGTAGGTGAAGCAATGTTTACTGAATTAAAGTGACTGCTCAATGCTTTCTAGACAAAGGACCATCAAAGTTAAGTCTCAATAATAACTAAATGAAACAGACATAACTGCTATCTTTCATAACCAAAAGTCTAAGGTACAGTTAATAAGAGAAATGGGATAATAATATCGCTATGCTCATCCCATTTACTGAAAATTATTACTTTGCATATTCATATTTAAACAATAAATGATAATCATGAAAGTGTATTCTCCCAGATTATTTCAGACATCAATGCTGAAATGGAGTATATATTTCTAAGAAAACTGTAAAAACTGCCATTTCTCAGACACTGGATGAGCCATATTTTGATCTTTCTGTGAAACAATATTAAAACTAGAAAGAATAAGATACCTGAATTTTGTAAGATGAACATATCCACAGGTAGTAAAAAGTCTAACAGCCAAGGACTTGGGATAAAACTCAAGGTCACTAAATGGTCATATATTCCACTTAATATTTAAAAAAAAAAGTCTTCTAGCTGGGTCTGGTGGCACAGGCCCACAATCCCAACATTCCGCATGTCTGAGGCCAAAGGAATACAGGTTTAAGACCAGTCTGGAATCTGTCTCAAATTAAAAATAATTATAAAGAAAGATCTGGGAATGGAGGGTTGAGTATAAAATCCTGGGTTCAATCTCTAGTACCAACGGGAAAGAAAAAAATGGTCTACTATGCAAGCAGTCCCATAATTTGCAAAGAAATGTACATCATACTCTTCTTCTTGTTCCACACTCGTCTTTACCAACAAATATCTTCATATGTTTTACTGGCTCCAGCAGTGTAGCAAGCATTTTCTTCTCTGTAGAACAGAGACATCTAAGGAAGTTTAAGTCAATAAACCAACTTCCAAATAATAAAAATTTATGTAATTTTTTTCAAATACTAGGTATTGAATGCAGGAACTTTGCAATGAGCTACATCTCCTGCTCGTCCTATTTGAGACAGGATCTGACTAAGTTGCTAAGTTTCCTGGACTTGACTTCTACTTGTGATCCTCCTAACTCAGCCTCCCAGATTACTAGGATTATACACCTGTAGCACTAGGCCCAGCATGTTCATTACTTACCTTAAAAATACCAATTTAGACATTTATTATCCCCATTAAGAATGCAAGTTTTCAATTTGTAATTTATGTTCCAAATTTCTAGAAAACTACAGGAAAAAAAAAAAAAACTATTTTATAAAGAGCTCCACCACAGCTTGCTGGATTTGAAGTGAGGATATGTAGAAATCAGGAAGTAATTTAGAAGCTTTTGCATAAGGTATGCAAAAGGACCCAACTGCCTAGCTGCATCTTCCATTCAATGTTTTATGATTCTTCATGAAATTCTGGAAACCAAACAGGACTTTGCTTGTGGATTTTTTTTTTTCCTAGATAAACCAAATACTGAATCTGTGTGTACTTAGAGCTCAAGGTAGAAATGACAGAAATTCTACTCGAGATGGAGAATGCTAAGGTGGGACTAAGACATTAGCAGGCAAAAAGCAAACAGGGTCTCACTCTGTAGCCCGGGCTGCTCCTGACCTCATTATGTAGCCCAGGTTGGCTTTGGACTCCCAGCAATCCTCCTGTCTCAGCCTCCAGAATGTTGGAATTACAGGCAAGCCTGGCTTTATGAACTCAGGGCCTCACGCTTGAAAAGCAAGCTCTTTAACTGCTGTGCCATTCCTCCTGCTCCCATTTGTCTGTTTCTTTAAGACATGGTGGTGTCCCTGTGCAGCGCAGGCTGGCCTTGAACTCACTACGCAGTAGGCTGGCCTCAAATACATGGCAATTCTCCCAACTCAGCAACTCGAAAGCTGAAATTTCAGGCTCCGAATGTCATTATTTAAAGCAATATTAATTACACCAGCCTGTAAAAATGGGAAATGAAGCTACTCTAGAATTATCAAGTATAGGGAAATCTCTTCATAGAGAAATGGAGGGGCTGGAAGAATGGCATAGCATTATAGTGCTGGCTTTTCAAGTACAAGGCCCTGAGTTGATTCCCCAGCACCACATAAAGCAGGGCATGAGGGTGCACACCTATAATCCCAGCACCTGGAGCCTGAGGCAGGCAGCCTGTTCACACTGAGTTCAGGACCATCCTGGGCTACACAGTGAGACCCTGTCTCAAGGAAAACTTAAATGGAGAAATTAATAGAAGAAACAGTTTAAAATATGGTAGTATGGTTTCCTCTGCTTAGTTTCCTCATCTATCAACTAAAATTCAGTCTCAGTTTTAAGACAAGAAAAGCTTATTTTAAAGATGAGAAACAGCAACTAATTTATGACTATAAAAAATACCAACCTGAGAATAACCCATTTACACTAAGATGCGTAAGTATCAAGTAACTCTTAAGGAATAACTTTTTCTCTATTAAAGTGACTCACTAATAAAAAAAAATAATTTTCCACCTGAAAATAAATATGGATTTAGAAAATTTGTTACAGAGCCTGTATATATTTTGTATAAATTACAAATTACTTTGAAAGTAAATTTTTTCCTTTACATTCATGTTTCATACTATCTCAAAAATTCTTGGACATAAATATTATAAGCTGTATTAAAAATTCAAGAGTTTTTATATGATTTTGAACCTAATACATTATTAAGATTTCAACTATTTTCTGCCAAAAGCAACTAAAAGTTTCTGTGGCTTACCTGTTATAGTATCGGCCTCCCATCATAAACTGATTGTTTGGTGTTGGACATATTTTAAATCGCTGAATATTTTCACTGGTCCGAAAATAAAGTGAATAATCACCAGGAGTATTATCTGAGGGTCTCACAAGAAAACTGCAGACTTGGCCAACTGTAAAAATCAAACTGTTAGTGTTTTTCCTAATTATCAAATAGAAAAGTTTAAATAATAATTACAAAGTATATTCAAAGTCACAAACCTATATAAATTTACACTGGGAACTTTTCCTATCATATCCTTTTTCTGATGGTTCATGTCACCCATCTTGTCTTTACACCAAGTAGGTGTTCATAAGAATACACAACAGAAATTTTGCAGCAGTAATTTCTTGTCTACAATAACCACCATACCTGCTATAATTTAGAAAGAATAACCTAATCACAGATAGGGTATAGAGTCTAAAATTGCTACAACCTATTTGTAAAAAGTTAAAACTATTTTGCAGAGGAAATTATCTAGACAGACTTTATCAATGTCTCCAATTATAACAGTATTAATAATTAAAAACTAGTGACTATAATAAAAGAGTACCAGGGCTGGAGGAATGGCACAGCAGTTAAAGCACTTGCCTAGCAAGTACACAGCCCTAAGTTTGATTCCCCAGCACCACATAAGCTGGGCATGGTGACGCACACCTATTATCCCAGCACCCGGGAGGATGAGGCAGGAGAACTGTCATGAGTCCAAGGCCAGCCTGGGCTACAGACTGAGATCTTGCCTCAAAAAAGTAGCGAAAGTTTACATTTCCTAATTTATATTATGAACATACTTAATATAGATTAATACATTATGAGCTCAAAAAGTATGTCAGAATCTTTTAAAAGTGCAAAATAATAATCAACCATGCAAAGCTTTATGGCTTAAAATAATTCTGATCCCATCTTTAATAATAATTTATTCATTATGAGACTCTGTTATGTCAAATATATAAACTACCAAAACAGTTTCTAAAGGACTATAATTAAGCTACCATACGTATTAGATTAAATGTTCCAAATCTTTCCTAAGATGTAGTTTACTAAGAAACATTTGATAGCTAAATTATTTCAGCTTTATTCAACTTGTAAGAACAATGACAGGATAGCTTTTCCTTTCAATAAAACCCAATATACAAGTTTTTTTTTTTTTTAACTCTGAATTTCTCTACAGGCCTAAGAGTTTGGGAAATGTTAAAATTAATATACTTCAAATGAGGCCCAATGATATAATCCTACAGCTGAACAAAGACAAATATGAGAACATGTTTTCTGTGGTTGAACGGCAGAAGAATGATACTGACACAATACACCTCTATTGGAAACTGATAAATTATAGTATAGATTAGAAAGCATGTGGCTATTAAAAAGAATAATGAAAATGTCTTATCTTCATACATAGAATAGTCTCCCAATATATACTAACATGATAAAAAGTATGCAGTGTGTCTAAGCGTGTGCACATGAACAAGGGAGAGAAAGAGAGAGAGATGTGGGACTAAAGGAATGGCTCAGTGGTTAAAGTACTTGCTTAGCTGGCACTAAGTCAAGTGCTCAATACCCTGGTTCGATTCCCCAATACCATATAAGTCGGGCATGATGTCACACGCCTGTAATCCCAGCACTCTGGAGGCTGAGGCAGGAGGATTTGCCATGACTCCAAGGCCAGCCTGGGCTGTATAGTGAGTTTAGGACCAGCCTGGGCTACAAAGCAAGACTGTGTCTCAAAAAAAAATAAAAAAATAAAAAATAAAAAATAAAAACACAAAAAAACTTTTTAAAAAATTAGAGATGCACACAGACACACTTCCAAAAATACATAGGGAATGATTAGGGAGGTGCATAGTTCAGCCACAAAAGCACTTGCTAGGCTAAACGCAAGGCCCTGGGTTCAAACCCCCAGCACCACATACACCAGGCCAGTTGGCACATGCCTGTAACTCCAGAACCTGGGAGCCTAACGCAGGAGGACTGCCTAGAGTCCCAAGCCAGCCTGGACCACGTTGAGGGAGACCTAGTCTCAAAAAAAAAAATAAATAAATAAATAAAAGTTTTTAACAAGAAAAAAACAACAACAACAACAACAAATACATAGGGAAATTACCGGGTGTTACATCTGTGGAAGAGAATGGGAAGAGAGGGCAACAGAGGAACACTTTCTGCAACCTGTATTACAAGAATCTTTCGACTAAAAAGAACAAGGAACAGTATTTCTACTGTGAGCAAAAACTGTAATACATTTAAAATTAATTGAATGCTAAAGGCAAATACAGCACATGGTGAACAGTTGTGGCTTTATAAATAATCACATTTTAAAAAGACAATTGAATAAAAAAGTACCTGTCATTAGTAAATTATAAGCTTCTTGTTTGGAAATCTTCCCATGGAACCATCTTAAAAATAGAACAAATTATATGCAAAAATGAAAAAGTCCTTTTTGATGTTGTCATATGATCAAAACTAAGCCACCTATGTAACTGTAATTCAACTAACATATGAAATAAATAAAACTTCAAATTATTTCATCCCTATTAATGTTACATTCCCTAAACATGTGATACTTAATTTCAACAATATAGAAAAACTACAGATTGACAAACAATACTCTTTTCTATATTTACTACCAATATAAAAACCACAATAGTCTCAATCCTGATAACATCTGATTGTACTTTGCTCACTTCATAATTCTCTCTTCTTCCTTTTTGTGAAATGGAAGTAAGAAACAGGCAGAGATACAGACAGAGGTCGTTTCAGAATTCCCCATGAAATATTTCCTCTATTTCTTTCAGAGTGGATTTCTTTATGATGTGAGCACCTCTCCCTTCCAATACGATTAAAGTGCTGACATGCTGAACACTGCTGACAGCCAGCGAATAGCATTAGTGATGAGAACACACTGGCACCAAAGAGTGTGAACTGAAAGGAGAGGAGGGCTCCGTTTTTCTAATTCTGCTTGAGAAACAGACCCTCAAACTAGACTGGTAAAGTACTTTACAGTCTATATTCTAAAAGTGAGCCTCTAGAAATTATTATAAATGGCATTACAACAGCTCAAGTGTCAATGCTTTGGCATCACATAAAATGACATCTGTTTCAAATTTTAACTATTAGTTGTCAAAGAACTTAAAATCTCGTATTTACCTTAAAGCCTATCTATTATTTACCTCACTGACACACTTAAAATCAAGCAGACAATTTCAGGAAACTTCCCTACTACTTTATCTTCTTAGAGTCTACAATATTTGTCACCACTAATCACAGCAGGATTTGCATTATATGTATTATAAGACCAAAACATCTAAGTGCTCTAAGATCTAGTGTTATAGGTTTAGCGGTTATTCACACTGCTTTAAATTATCCATATTATTACTAGTTCAAGTATGAAAATACAACTAAATTTTTACTTTTTCACATGAATTCTCCCTAACACTATCCCAACCAATAACTCACTAATTCAGATTTCCTGGTGCTCTCTGCACAACTTATGAATAACAAAAAGCAAGTGTAGAACTAAAGCAGTCTTCAAAGGAAGAGTCCATATTGCATTGAAGTACAAACTAAATGATCATTTACTAAAAATCCAACAGCATATTTTCTATATTCTGAAGGAGAATCAACAACAGCAAACCTTTATTTTTATAAGTATTAAAAAAGATAACTCAAAGAGAAGGAGCCAAAGAAAGCAACAGAGGGAATCTAGAGATGAACAAAATCTCAGCATAGTTATCCTACAACTAAAACGGCAACATCACTTTCCGAAGTTATTCCTATGTAAACTTTACGTAAGACAGTGTGCATCAGTAATACAGTCAAAAACCAAAATAATGAGACGCTATCCTTAAGCAATCCCTACTCTAAACAGGAAAAAAGACACAAAAAAGCAAAAATCATGTATAACTATAAAACCAGTGTAGTGACAGGCACGTGCTAAGAGCATTTCTGGAATAACAACAGAGAAGGACACCAATGCTTCATAGTATGTAGGGGGAAAAACGAAGAAAGAATTGCTACTGATTGATACAAGCAATCAAAATAATAATGGGTAATACACAAGTGAATGACCGAGAATCCTAGCCTCGGAAACAGTGTGAACAAACATGAAGCTCAGAAAGAGTATCATGCATTTCGAGACCTACAAACTGCAAAGTATAAAACTAGAAATGACAAGTGGTAGGACTACAAAACGACAACACAGCCAGGTCACAAGTGGTCACGTTAGGTTTAGTGAAGGTAGAGATGTGGAGCATGAGTTAAAGATGTCAAGGGAAACGTGATGCTATCTGCGGTTTTTAGAGCTCTAACTTGTGAAAGGATGAGACAATTGGAGATTAAGGCCCAGTGAGACCAACTTAAAAGCCATTGATCTACTAGGCACTAGTAAGACATGAAAACAGCCTAAGCAGAACATGGTTAAAGACTGAGAAAACACAATCAATAAATATTTTAGGACATAGAATTATCACAGTTCGGTATCTGCAGCATGAAGCAGGGAGCTGGAAAGAAACTCAGCCAGTCAGGCTTCCTATATAGTCTTAAAGGAGACTCAGATGTTACTGAGGATACGGTAAAGAATTTTTATTTTAAGACAAGGTCTTACTCTGTAGCCCAGGCTAGATCTAGACTCATTATATAGCCTAGGCTAGCCTTGGATTTCTAAATCCTCTTGTTCAGCCTCCCGAGGGCTGGGATTACTGGCATGCACCACCATGCCCAGCTTTACGTGGTGTTGGGGAATCGAACCCAGGGCCTTGAGCTTGCACTTGAATTTCTACGCTGTTACTCTAGCCCCACTTTAAAGAATTTCATAATGTCTGCCTAAAATAAGCCAACAAGGCAAATTTAGCTTCTGGTTATACCAAGCAGAAATCACAGTGAGGGCAACAGGAAGCTTGGAGTGGCAGTAAGAAAATCATTCCCAGTGAGCGTGAGAGTCACACATGACACTATGTGGAAAGCAGGATATACGTTTAAATATGTACTGGTATTCGACTTAAAATTGAAAACCTACATTATTATTTAAAAATCAGGATTAAGATGAAGATTTATAGTTTCTCCTGAAAATCAGGAAGATTTCCTATCACTAATCTCATACATGGCTAGATATGGTGGTCACCTTAAGAAGGTGGTAACTTTCTACTTTTGTATTTCCCTCATTTTCCATAATCCCAAAAGTGCCAGCTGCCACGTACAAGTAAGCACCTTTACAACATTTACTGACAGGAAGGAAAAATTCTACATACCTAGATTTCTAACAATGAAGAAAAATAACAAAGATCAAGATTGTTTTATCTGAAGAAAAACAGGAATATACATATATATGTAGCCAATCCACTTCATATCAGATTGACCATGCGAAAATCAGAATTTGCAACTCTGACAAGGAGGTTCAAGAGGTGACCTGTAACTAACATAGTCAACAGGTAGAGTCTCATTAAAACAATCTCTTTTGAAGGTTCATGGCATAATAAGAAAATGGAACTCATAAAATAGCTAATATATTCTACTTATATCCACCTTAAGGAAGGGCCAGGAACTAAAGTGACTGCAAATGGAGAATTCTCTTCAATGTGTCCGGATTGTAACGAAAAGAGAACAGAAAAGCAAACATTTGAAGACAGAATTAAGTTCTATCCATAAATGCTAACAAGATGGTTAAGAAAAAAAAATGTTCTACTGAAAAAAATTAGATGAACAGTTTTTAATAATCTGAATAAAACAGAAGTGGGGTTAATAGATCGTTTGCAGAAAGTTCTTACATAAAATCAGTCTTAAGAGAATATGAAAAGAAAGAGCCTGATGAATCTTACTAAAATTGTGAAGAACCATGATCTTGGGGTAAATCTGACAAATACAAAACAAAAACAAAAACTCTGAATAAAGTATTTACAAAATGTAGTCACAAAAACAAATACTAAGACTAATCCTTAAGAACATAAAAACGTGAGAAATGATGACATTCATTAATGCTGTTAATGTTACATTTATTGGAAAGTCATAGCTAGCTTGGGGACACATAAGAGCAATATATAGATAAAGGCCATCTTTTATTTAAATATAAGACTGCATCCGTAAGAAAACATTTATACACCAATTCTCTAAGACAAGTCAAATTATGTCAGCTCAAAAAGTATCTTGAAATATATTTTGGCCAGTTTCTACTTATTTCTATAATGTGTTTTCTTTTTAATAGTTAACGCAGACTCACATTTTGCCTTCATGTGGATCTTCTTCCCGGCCCTAAAGGGAAGACATTAAGACAGTGTTTTATATAATTAACTAGTAACTGACTATATTAAAATTCATAAAAGCCACGCCTGCAAACATATCTACACAATACCCCTTAGGTTTATGTGTGTATCAGAAAAGATGTTTCTCTCCACAACTCCGTTTTCCTCTTCTCTTCTTCTAGCCAGTAGTCTGAGGCTCTCATTCTTATTTTTTAAACAATGACATTAGCCAAAGTATAATATAATACCTGCATCTTACCCTACCATTTCAATCAGGATTCCACAATTTGCACTCTAGTTTTCCCTGCATCACGGAAAAATGAAACCGACAGACAAGACACATTTAAAAACCAAACTTTTAATACCTCTGTTGCCTACAAATTCCTTGCTCTGCAAACCAAAGACCTTTAGCAAAGAAGTCAAACAGTGTTTCCTGTCTCACTACCCACTCTACGGACACTCAGACCCTGGTCACACAACACTATCACTTGTTAATCAACATTATCTCACCACTGTAACTTGTTTCTGTTATTCTTGTTCTTAAAATGCCCTATCCACTCACTGCCACTGCCAGATAAAACCTAAACAACATAGGGAAGATCTGTATCTACCTTCAGGGAGACTTCCTCAGTGAGACATTTGGCGTCCCTACAAGGGAATAGTAACTTTTACTTTGAACTTAAAATATATTCTCATTTTACCATCCTTTGATATTCCAGGCTTTTTTTTTTTTAAAGATACACTAGTGTTATGCATTTCACCACAGTGGTTACAGGCACCTTAAGGTCTAAGCCATTATTTGTTAGCTAACTCCGACTTCCATCACCACTACTATCACCATAATAAGCGCAAACACTATTTTCACTAAACATCCACTGAACTGTATCAACTAATAAAACACAACAGAACTTGGCACCGAGTTGTCTGCGAATCAATGATGAAGTACAGAAAAATGGTGTACCTGTGCTTGCAATGTGGTCCTCACTCATTAATCCAGACCAAAGCCAAACTTTCACTGAGCACTACTGTATCCAAGGCCACAGAAGAAAGAAACAACTGTACCAACACGTACCACTGCCCTCTTTAGAGGAATTTATTTCATACTTTAATTATATACAGTGTAATGGAATACAAAACAAAAGGAAACCAAGAGGTAACAATTTAACACATGAAAATCTACAAGCGCGTATAATCTTTATGCAGGAATACCACCTGAATTTAGGCAACTAAGGAATTAAATTCGACAAAGTAATCTAGCAGGGCCCAAGGTTCAGACAAGAGGGAAAAGCACTAACATGGAGACATTCATCTAGTCTACAAACATTTAGAATGCCTGCTAATTTGATGCCAGACACTAGCCTAGGCAATAAGGATACAGCAGTGAATCACAAAAAAAAAAAAAAAAAAAAAAAAAATCTCTCCCTCGCAGGACACATATTCTAAAATTAAAGCAGAAAAGTATAAATGTGCTTGGAGAGTAATAATGAGATTTGAGACAATGATATTTCTTAAACTCAAACACTAAATAATGCCTGAAATATCTTCACTACTTGACAACAGGCAAATGGCTTTTTGATATACAAGGAACCCACTAATTTTCAATGAAGCTCATTATGAAAAATAATTGATTAAAAATCACTTGCAGATATAATTTGATTTCACCACTAATTCAAGGTAAGACTTCTATTCATCTCACATAGCCATCTCACACTGTGTACCCACGTTGAACTGGTAACTTCTCCTTTTCATCCCTTGTATTTACATGAGGTAATGTCACCCTCTTCAGACTGGACTATTAAATATTTATTATTTTTCTGCAGATAATGGGTAACTTCATTTAGCTTGATCAAAGTTTTATCTTAAGTTTGGTCCAGAACTCAAAAGCTCAATTTTAACTATATTTTAATTCCTTTAAATCAGTAAGATGAGAAGGTTGTGTGGCAGAGAGGGCAACTCAACATAAAAATATTAACTAGGAAATTTTGTAGGAAAAACCAACAGATAGTAAGATGCTTCTGTGTGACATTTCTGTCTATGTGGAATAAATACCTCTGCTACTGATGCATACAGAACACTATTCAAGGAATTAAGAGTAATGATCCTAGCTCTTTCACTAAGCAACAACCATGTGACTCAGAGTGTAAAACATATGAGATCATTTCTTTCACTCCTTCCACTTTTCCTCAAGATCCAGCTGCAAGAACATGAAGCTTAGAGAAGTGAAAGTAAAAGCCCACTTTATTAACACTTTGCAGTCCAATCATCAGGTTTCAGTGCATTCTCAGGTCATGGCATAATTTTGAAACAGATCTGTGAGGGTTATTAAAAGTAAGAGAAGGCCACCCATCTCACTACATAAAATAAAGCACAGGATCAATTCCAAAACCACAACGTTTTCGTCCACCTCAGTAGCACTGAGTACTGTCTCTGAAGTACAAATACTACTTTCATATCAACCTGCTATCTAAAAACAAACATAAATGGCAACTCACAGTGTGTGACAAGATGACTACTAATGGCAATGGGTGGCAACATAAACAAAGGGAATCATCAAAATCCAGAACCACGAGATAATACCTGTGTATATTACAATTTTTCTCAGGTTCCTAGGAAATTACACAAATACTTGAAAAAAAAAAAAGAATCCAAAACTAAATGTACAATCATTTGAAATTCCATGATTTGACAGAATCTTACCTATGAAAGAACAAGAAGGGAAAAAAGAATCAAGATAAGCAGAAATGTTAATACATTTTTAATTCATAGTCATGAAAGCTTTCTGAAATTTGGCAGCTACATATAACATGCTAGCTTATGTATTTTTTACAAATTAAAAGCATTAACTATTGTAGTAGTAAGATATTTTAATGAAAAATCTTTGTAATCATAAAAAAAAATTACTCATAGGTAATTAAAGTACGGAAAGTTTCAAAACACACACACACACAAAAAGACACTTATATTTGGATTAAGAGGAAAAGAACTAAACTTACCACTTCTTCCACTAGGTCTTCAACAATAAGGCCTTGTTCATCTGTTCTTAGATTTGTAACCCACATCCATCCATCTTCTAACTCGTTATGAACAATGAACATATCTCCTTTCAAGAAACTGAAATAGAAATCATAAAGCTATTAAAAAATTTTAAACACACGAAAATAATAATAAATGACGGGTGTTCGAAGGGTACATATGGCTACAAACTAAAACAGAAGAAAAATGGTCAATTTCATTTCTTGGTCAAAGGTGTTATAAGAACCTTTGTTTTTAACTTTCAAGTTGGTATTGTTACTATGATCATTATTTTTGACCTCCCAAAATTAAATGAGTAATAACTAAAGTTTACTACTATCAAACAAGGTAATATTCATCCTCTTCTTTCTGCAATTCCTCCCTCCCTGACAAAGCTAAAATATTCACTAAATCTCATTCTCTTCAAAAGTTTATACTTTAAAAATAAGTCCACAGTAAATACAAACATAAAAACAGACTTCATGCAAATTCATATTTACATATTAAAACCTGTACATTGTTTCATCTTTGAATTCCTATCTTCCCAGCTCAGCAGCTGACTCAGAACTCTTATAATCTTAAAAACTAATCTTAAATGCCCTTTATTTAGATGGATTATACTTATTATCATTTATGGCTATAGATATTTACACACTAGAATTAATGCAGATGTTTTTAAATTTCACTAATTCCCTTTACATCTTAGTACACAAAGAAAATAAGTCATTATAGCTTTCACAAGTTTAATGATGGTGTCACTGTTCCATATTTTTAAAAGTTTCTTAACATCTGGCTTGACCGAAAACTTGTGAATACTCTTATTTGCTTTTACAATCACTTTTGCCATATGATTTTTGTGCTTGAAGTATATGGAGAAAATATGATTTCAAACAAAGTTTCACAGAGAGATTTTAGTAGCCTTTCCAAGTAATTACAGATATCTATGATATTACAGCAACAACTCAATGAAGTTGGTACCTCCTTGGAGGTTACTTGTAATATAGAATCTGAAACTGTGCATTAAAGAACTCTCTGTATGCATTCCAGTAACATTCCAGTTCTAGTCTGCAGTTCCCAACTTTTACCCACACCTAATTTTGTAACATGATACCCTAGTCACTGAGAAAATACCAGATCACTGAGGTACGGAGATCTTTCAGGAGTTAGCACATTATATGCTTTCAAAACATTTCATTCTTTAATCTCATTACCAACTCACTTGAAAATTCATTATTTGAGGGGCTATCAAACTCTTGACAAGCTGATACATTCTTCCTAAAACTCTAGATTTCTGCTAAAAAACTCAAATTGTATCATTATCAAAAAATACTGCCAGCTATTTTCAGTGAAGAAGTTTTAGTGTGTTACTTTTTCAAAACAAGTCAGGTTAGACTGGAGCCCAATGGCACAGCGTGCTGACCAGCCATTCTCGAGCCTGACCGGTGCACACAACAGCAGTAGAAACTTTAGCTCAACTCATTGCTTTTTCCCAAAACACTAAACATTTTGTTCACAGTAGAATTGTTTTATACATACTTTCCATGTCAATTATCAGACACTTGAAGGATGTATAGTGACAGGTTTAACTATTTTTTTTACTGCCACATCAAGAACATTAAGTCAAAGTGCTTAACTCCAAGTGCAAAGCAAGGAAGAACACACTGGCTCTGTGCCACTGTCAGGATTTCACGGCACCAGCAGTTTCACCATCAACAGCTCTTACACTATTACTATAAAAGTCACAACAAAAATGATGTCATAGCATAACTGTGAAGGTAGTTTTGATCCCAGGACCTGTGATGGCCAGCTTTATGCTGACAGGGCACCATGTGACCAGACGAAGGACTAACCCTGGACTGATCTGTGTGGGTGATCCTGCATGATGCTAGCATGTGAAGGAGATGAACAAGGCCGCCTACGTATCTTGTCAGAGTGGGCATCATCCAATACACTGAGTGAACAGAACACGAGGCAGGAAAGAATCCTCACTTGTGTTTTCCTGCCTCAGTGGTTGATCTGGACTCTCATCTTCTTTGGCCCTCAGGTTGGGATTTCCATAGACTCACGCAGTTTTCAGGCACCAACAATTTAAGCATATCACTGCCTTTCCTAGGTCTTGAGCTTGCCAACAGCAAATCACATTTCTCAGCCTACTTAGCAATGTTAGCCCGTCCTATGTAATGAATGCCCTTCTCTGGAAAACCCCATTTTAGCACATGGGCCCTGTGAAGACTCCCAGAACTACATGGAACAAATTTTGACAACTGCTGTCTTAGATGTCCTGCTGGGAATTCATAAATTATCTAAAACTTCAATTTGTAATTTACCACTGTTTTTTGTTAAATCATATTTCCTCATTTCTCTTTATTGGCTTTTCTAGTAAAGATCACAAATAAAAGCATGTCATAAAAACTAAATGAGAGGTTATTTTTAATACAACCACCTAAAAATTAAATTCCTATTTTGAGAATCAGATTCTTGAATCTTTGTTATTTTACTATTGTATTTCCAGAATTTTTTAGTGCTACAAGGCTTTCATTACCTTTTCAGTGCTGTCATTGAATTCTGAGAAACTATATACTCAGAATCAGTAATTACTTTGAAATAAAATATTAATTACTTAACATTTTACAGGTAGTTATGTTTTTACTGAAAAATCAAACAGAGAAAGAAAATATTTGCCAAATTATATGATTTTATACAAATAATGCAAACAGCAAAAAAAGACTCTTGGGTTTTACAGTTCTGGGACTAACTTGCTGAGTCAGTTCTGCTATGTTGTATGTCTCAACTTCCCAATCACTGCAATTACAGGTATGTGCCGCCATCCCCAAAGTTCTGTGACATTCTTAATGTTTAAAATTATTTATCCAACATGGAAAATAGAAAACTATTATCATTTCAGTATCATTTATAGCTGAGGTATAAATGTCATGGGGTAATATATATTAAAAGAGCATAAAATTCTAAGAGATCATTTCTTACACTGTTAAGGAGATTATGTACTATAGAAGCTGTTATTATTTTCTTTTTTCCCATTTTATTAGTAAACATACGCAATATACAATGGTTACATTAGGCTTGAGAGTTCTGAGAAAATATATAACACAACATCAGTACAGTCCCATTTTCCCCTTTTCGGCCCTCCCATCCCTCCCCTTGGTCCTTCCATGACTCCCAATATCTCACTCATTTTATTCTATAAGCTGCCTGTATTCTGGGTTTCTCATATTATAAACCCATGCAATATTACCTTCTGAGTATGACTTACTTCACTAAGCATTATGGTCTTGAGCTGCATCCATTTACCTATAAATGTCTCAAATCTGTCTGTCTTTATGGACTCCATTGTGATAATCCCTTGTAGACATACATCATTTTTCCGTATCCATTGGTCTATTGATGGGTACTTCAGCATCTTTCATAATTTAGCTATTTTTAGTTGTGCTGCTATAAACATAGCTGTACATGTATCTCTGTTATGTGCTGTTTTTAACTTTTAGAAAGATCGAATGGAGTATTTATTTTCAGCCTTTTGAGGAATCTCCAGACTGGTGACTGCATCGGTTTATAGTCTCAGCAGCAATGTAAAAGGGGTCCTTTATGTCCCGCAACCTGGCCAGCATCTATTGCTGCTCAAGTTCTTGGTATACATCATTCTCACTAAGGTAAGATGATATCTTAACAATGTTTTAATCTGCATTTCTCTAAGGGCTACAAATGTTGTAGCCAAATTCTCAGTGTGAACTAAAAATCCAACCCAGGAGTATGAAGTCATAAACTTAATATCAAAGGCACAAACATTCACTGTGATATAAGCTCTAAGTCTACAAATTTCAAAACTTTTCCAAGAGGAATAAATCTTCACTTATTTATCAACAGCTCTTTCAATGCCTATTTCAAATTTCTAAACATGAGAAATACTATAAAATACCTTATTTCATCAGTCTCTGGTACTTTTGTGTAAGGGAGAATGGCTCGCACACGTCTTCTATCTTCTACTGGCTAGAAATATTTTTAAAAATTATAAAAGATAAACATTCTTTGACAATCACAAAAGACATGTTCATCCCAAGTTAAAGCCATAAAAATCCACATTATAAACCCCAAGGAACCATTCAAATTAATTTTTTTCTACTACTCTAATAAAGAGACTAGAATTATACCTAGAGATACTAGTTTAATATTCATGGTTTGTTTTTGCAGGAATTCTTTAAAAAATATAACCAGTATGTTTTTATCAGATAACACGATCACTTAATATTACACAAAAAACACAGAAATATAAATCTTCTCTGATGATATAAAAGGCACTTCAATTTCTGTAGCAATTTCATGAGTAGCACCATGAAATCAGTAATTACTCCTCACACATTCAGACTACATTAAGACTACGACCATTCAGAACTATTTTTAAAAATCTAGTTACTTGCATGTATTAAGTATATTTTTTAAGGGATTTCTCAGTTTTGTTTTGACATTAGAGTAACAGTAAAAACTAAACAAGAGCAAAATCCATTATAAAAGTGAAACAAAGTTTCGAGATAATTTATTCAAGTTCTACTTGCCTCTGGGGGTGCAACTGGATAAAGTAATTTTTCTCCTTTAAGCAAACAAGAAACATGACTATAGTAACCTATCAGGTCTGACAGTGAAGAAAACCGTCTTCCACCAATGTAGTAATCACCGCACATAGCAATAATCCTGTTTGGACAGGAATACAATGTAGTTAAAATCTTTACAACCAATTCTATGTCCAGTCAAGCCTAGGGCCTTATGTATGCTAGGCAAGCACTTACAAATGAGCTCCCTCCCTAGCTCTAGAGCCAGTACTTAAAACCAATTTTCATACAGAAATCATAAATTTCAATTTCATCCTTTTTGCCTTTTAAATATATCTGGTTTATTTTTGAATCCTTCATTATATCTTCATCATAAAAATTACTTGGGATTATTTCTTTTTACATACCTATGAATTTGAAATGAAACATACAAACATAAATCTTAAATATATATAATTTTTTAAAAATTCACCCTCAGGATTCTCACTCTCAGTTTCCACACTTAAGAACCAAATTAGAAATTTTAATAAGTTTTCTCTAGCTAAAGACAGCTCACAGGTCACTTAAATTTACATGAAGTCAAATAATTTCATACAAAAATGATACCAAACATTATTCGTATTAAATTATATGAAATTATATCCTGTACAAGTATATATGCAAGATTATGACAGTATTCTCAAAACTTATTTTAAATTAAAAAGAAATAAAAGGTACCCATTTTATCAATTACTATTATGGAACCCAGGTAGCATTTTTTCAATTTCTCCCATAAAAATGAAATAGAATACTTACATGTGTGTATATATAGTTTTTATATGCATTTATGCTTGTTCTTGAAAATCTAAACACATTTCACTGAGGTGAATGTTTGCCTAAAGTTTCAGAACAGTGAAGTTAAAATCAACTAAACAGCACTAATCTTAATTTTTAAAGGGTCCGTAGATTTTGTTTATTCTGTAGTTTAAAAAAATAAAGTATTTCTTTTATATTAGCTTTAAGCTTTTTCAGTTAATTAATGGTACCTTGAAAGTGGTAAATATATATGGAAATTAACACAATTGTAGCCAGTAATAATTTTTTTAACAAAGTAACCATTTCAATAGGTCTATTCCAAACTGCTGGTTAAATTATCTAACTGTGAAGATTTTTCTGAATTGTCTATTTAAATGTCACTGAGTCATTCGCTGTTGTGAAAGCAGTCATACTCATTAAACAGCTATCCTACGTAGCCTCGGACCACAAAGGAAGACTTACCTAAAATGATTGACCACATTTATCTGGCTAAGGAATGAGAGCACGAAGGACCCTGGCCTCCGGTCACTCTCTCTTATAAGGTAGCTGCCCGATTGCCCCGCCTGCCGGAGGCGCTCTTCTGCTATAGTTCTATCAAGTTTTCCGTGATACCACCTTGGAGAAAAAAAACATGAAATCAGAATAAAAATAGGAACAATAACATTGCTATTTTCATTGAAACACCTAGTTCTAGAAGTTTTGTATATCTGCATGTAATTTAAACATTTACATTTTACTGTAAATCAATTAGTATAATTTAACTGTTTTTTAACTTCTCAGTCTTTATAAAAGTATTCACTTATTCAATTTTAATTCAAGCTCAATCATCTCACTTATAAATCTTTTCTATTTCTACCCAGCTCCCTACCTCCAGAATTATCTGTTCAAAATTCAAACAGTTACTGCATTCAAAGACTTACTCAGACGTGGTTCCCAATGATGCAGGTGGTTAAGGCAGTTGCCTAGCAAGCCCAAGGCCCTGAGAACCACATAAGGCCCAGAAGGACATACACTGGGTGTAGTGGTACATACCTGTAATCCTAGCACTCAGGAGGCTCAGACAGAAGGATTGCCATGTATTTAAGGTCAGCCTGGGCCACACAGTGAGCTCAGGACCAGCCTAGACTACAGAGCAAGAGCCTATCTCAAAAAAAAATAATAATCATTCATAACTAGTCTGTATATTACAGAATCAACATTTGACATAAGGTAACATTTGGAACTTAGGAGAAAACAAATGTTTTATTCCATTTAAGGAAAAGAATGACATTTGAGAGGGTACTACTCTCATTATTTCAACTAGAAGTTGATTCTTCCTTTCAAATCCGAGATGATTTATTCCATGATCATACATCTGAACTCAGTTTACTAAAGTTATTTAACAAACATGTAAGGAACAAATAGCACCTTTGCCCCAACCTTGAAGCTATCACACAGGATGTTTAAACGACTGACTGAAACTTGAGCACTACTCCTGCATTCAACCAATGCCCACAGGAACTTCATGCATTCAAACAGAAGCATCATGCACAGAAACAGACTGAAACATTTATGTGGGCAAAGTAGTCAAATCTATAAAGTGTTTGTTGTAAAATACTGTGTACATTTCTAATATTCCAGTCACAGCTGTCCTAACACCTTTTACTCTAAGATGTAATGTTCAGGTAAAAGCTGTAAATATAAAAAAGCTGTCGACAAACTTCCCGGAGGGAAGTGCTCCTGAGGTTGGTCCCTGCTGAGCCAGGATTTCATCACCCACCTACTTGCTCAGGTTCGTCTCAATCTGACAATCCTCCTGTCCAAGAAGCTGAAGCTGGGATTATAGGTATGTACCACCACTCCCATCTATCAGGGTATTTTTTAAGACAAAAACACAATAACTATTTATTTATTTATTTGGAGATAGGGTCTCACTCTGAAGTCCAGGCTGCTTCTGAACTCACTATGCAGCCCAGTGCTGGCCTTGGAGTCAGGATAATTTGCCTGCCTCAGCCTCCTGAGTGCTGGGATTACAGGCATGTGCCACCATGCCCAGTTTATGGTACTGGGGAATAAACTCCAGTTAGCATTTGCTCAGCGCTTGCTAAGCAAGCACTTTTAACTGCTGAGCTACTCCACCAGCCCCCAAAACAAAAACTTTAAACTCTCTAAGAATTGTTTGGTTTTCCTCTAGATATAAGCCTATTTACTTAGAGATCTGTCGATAAAACTGAAACTGAAATTATGGAAAACTTAACTGGAGAGTTTCACTAAAACTTAATGGGAAAAACATAATCATGAACAGTTAGTAGCAGAGGGAAAAAAAAAGCCTTGAAAACCCTAGCCCTACCATTATCTCTAAGGTGACAAATTTATCTTTTGTGACAGGAGATAGTTCAATTGTAGGCAGTTAGGGATACGGGGTTCC
Source organism: Ctenodactylus gundi (assembly GCA_004027205.1). Lineage (NCBI taxonomy): Eukaryota > Metazoa > Chordata > Mammalia > Rodentia > Ctenodactylidae > Ctenodactylus > Ctenodactylus gundi. The sequence goes on from PVKB01001058.1 coordinate 339,484, forward strand.
CCAGAAATGCATAACCTACTGCGAAGCAGAAATACAAAAGTCAGCTGGCTGTAGACACTACCAGTGTAGCTGACCACTTGCCAGAACTACTTAAAGAGCAAACAGTAAGTAAACGTGGGCTTCGGCAGCAGTGTAAGCGCAGAGAATCTGGCAACTAGCCTTAGCAACCAAGCTGCTCAGCACAGGCCAGCCCCTTACCAGGCTAAGTTATAAAAGAAAACCCCAGACAGTGAGCCACAGGAGCAGCCCACAAAGGCAAGCCACACCGGCAGGTCCCCCTTCTGACTAGCAGAAGCTTTGCCCTCCTCCTTCCTTCCCATTCTGTAATTTTTTCAGTAAGTGTTCTCTTCACAACCTGCCTCCAGTGTTCCGCGACTTATTCTTCTAGCCAGTGGAGACGCGAACTTGGTGCAGAGGCCAGAGAGAACTGAGACCTGCCACAGCAACCACTATCACTTTCAGGAGCTCTTTTTTTTTTTTTTTTTTTTAACTCTCAAGGGAAAAACTAGACTAGAGATCATTAACGGTCCCTTGAAGAGATAGCATTTAATGACATGAATAAAATTTTGAGATTTTGGGTTAGAAATCTAGTTATGAAAATTATGAGACATCCCTAGAATATTAAACATATATTCTTCAGTGTCTAAAGCAGTTGGAGACATTTCACAAAGCAGATTTATACATCCAAAGAAAACAAAATTAAGGACAATTTCTAGCAATCCCCTTTTTATTTGCTTGATATGTTAACTTTGTTTTAAGCAAAATATCAAACCAGAAGATTGTATCTTATCTCCATTTTTCAAAGGCAGAATGAAATGATACAGATACAAGGCAATACACAATTACTATTTCATAACAAATACCTGACTAAAAGCCCTTTCGATATAAAAAATAAGTTCTACCTATTAACACTTTAGCAATAAAATAGGTGACCAGTCTAAGAGTAACAGAGATCATTTCCTGAATATCAGAAATTGCCTTTCATGCCAAAAAACAGACTTCAAACACAAAGCAAACCATGTCAATTCTTGACTAATATAAGCTGCAATTAAATCATCCAAGAATCAGCTTACTGGAATACATGTAGTTGACCTATTCCTCCAAATGTTTTAAGTATGTCAACTGCTACAAGCCTATGGTAGCACTATAAAAATTAAATGGTCTTAACTCAGAATGTCTTGAATTAGCTGTGTTGCTTACTTCAAATTATGGTGAGTTATATATCAAATAGTTTAAATACTTTAAAGTGATTTGTAAAGCTGGAAAAACATTTTAGGTAAACACAACATAAGATCTTATACCACTAAAAAAAAAATCAGGTAACAAAAAGTCATTAGAATTATCTAGGCAAAAAGTTTTATTCAAGTTGCATACATAGCACTACGTAGCTAAAACAAATATTTTTACAAATAACTTTAATGTGTTAATTTGATTTAAATAACATATTTATAGAACCCAAGAACTGTCTACATCCATTGTGAACTAGTTCTTGGTTCCAGTCACAAAATGTTTCACAACCACTTTTTAGACTCAATCTGTTTTTACAAACATAAAAAGAGGCTGAGTCCCTACAACAGCAGTTCCTCAAGGAACTACATTCAATTTAATTCTAACAGCCAAAAAACCATTGTCTATGTTTATCTTTCTGATGCCTGTAATAGAAGTATTTTAAAGATGAAATAATGTAAAATATGACTTCTCAAAATGTACCCCACAGAAAATATATGCTGACCCCAGTAGTGATCACTTCCCTAAAGGACATCTCTAAATAGTGGGGAAAAGAGATGCTAAACTTTCTGTTTCTGCAATTAGTCATATAGCAGCAGCACCACAGAGTAATGAAAGAAAATATATATTTAGTCAACTCCACTGTTATTCCATGTTTGTAATCAAGGCCTTGTATCTCTTTAAGGGTTAGCTTACTGTAACTTTTTTCAAATAAATAAGAATCAAAGGAATGGGGTACTAAAAGACTGTAAGACTGATTCACACAATTTCACCAATGAAGTTCTCAAGTTTTATGACTACTGCATGAAGGTGATCACTATGATCAATCACCTAAGTCTCAGTTATCTACCTATTTTCTCATCTTGCTTATTCCCATCTAATTTTGGAAAGAGAACAAATTAAACCAGCCTTTGCTTTATACTAAGGTACTGTTTTCTGAACATCAGACTATGCATATAAAATAAAGCCGGAGATAACACAGAATTCAGAAACTAGAAATTCTCCTATTTCTCACAGCAACTATAGGAAAAAAAAAAAAAAAAAAAAAAAAACCTCAAATACCTCTCCTCTTTTTGAAGTATCATACATATTCTTTAACAGGATAAAAATGGTACATATTTTAGATAATATAACTTAAGCCATCTTAATGTAACACTTCAGTAAAGAGTTTGATGTTCTCTTATTTTAAAAGTGTACTTTCTCTCTTTGTCTCTTTTTTTTAAGATGTGAATAAACACAAAGTCCATCTTCTTGGCCAGCTCTGCAATTTTTTGTTGAGTTTTTACAGATAGATGTGGAGTCCTGAGATACCACTTTATTTGAAACACAAATGAAATCATCTAAAATTCACCATCTGAGATCATACTACATAATTAAATCAACAATAAAAGAAACAAGGAGGACAACTAGGTAAAAGCATGAACCATTCTACGCTCCTCCCACCCCGGATCCTGGAGAAGGAGGCTAGGGAATGCTGAGCTGCACATCCTTGTCTCTTATTTTGAGAGAGGACATCTCCAAATTGCTCAGGCTGAGCTTGAACTTAAGATCTTACCACCACAGCCTCCTGCAACTAAGATTTTGGGAATGTGCCACCATAAGTGTGCTTTGCATATGCTGGAGAACATATGACAAGCCTTAGATGAGCACCTGTAATTTTTAGTCTGTCTTATCTCATCAGAAAGAATATACAAACCTATGCAATGAGAAAACAGCCCATATATAAACACACTTCATTCAAACTACACAGTAATTTTAAACTAGTCTGACAATCTAAATGGAAACCACTTAATGTACTAGAAAATTATTTAAATAGTGCTAATGTCACTAGATTTTTCTAAAAAGGAAACTAAATCAAAGCTCCCAACAGAACAGTCTAACTTGACACTGTGCTTTTCCTCCCAGTTTTGTGGGGTTTTTAAATTTTGTTTTGTTTTGAGATAGGGTCTTGCTCAGTAGTCCAGGCTAGTCTTAAACTCACTATGGCAATCCTTCTGCCTCAGCCTCCCAAATGCAGGGATTACATGTGTGTACCACCACCCCTGGCTAATTTTCATGTGGTGCTGAGGAATGAAACCCAAGCGTTATAACCCCTGAGCATGACGGGCATTAGAGTTCTTACAGATGAACACAGAAGTAGAAATGTAACTGCCAGCAAGTTTCTCATCACCTGAATCACCTGGTGGAAGCCTTATCATGCTGCCACTCAAATGTTTCTCTGCAAGTCTCAAAATGCTAATAGATTTTCTTATTGGCTAAACTAAGGTTAAAAAAATCTGACTTCTTATAGTGAAGATGAAAATAAATCTTTTTTATCACTCCACATGAAGACAAAAAATTGGATTACTGTTAAAATTCATTTGAACCACCACTAGTATAAGCAAAATAAGAACCGTATCTCTTAAACTGCGAATTCCACCCAACCATATGAAGAACAGCTGGTATGCTAATATATCACATATGCTTCGTGTGCATAGGCAAGGTATCAACTGTTTCGTGTGGTGGGGGCTTGTACTTATACATCTCAAATCAAAGCAGTTAAAGTTAAGGGCAGAAATACTGTTTCCTTTTGAAATAGTAACAAATTTACAGATCCCAAAAAGAGGTTTCAGTTTTCAGGCAGTATTTAAAAGTAACAACATTGTTACATATAGTCAGTCTATCTAAAATTAAGCCAGCTAAAAGAAAAACATTCAAAGGGTGGGTGGGAATCAACACAATGCTTATATTTTCAAAAATACAATAAAGGACACATTGTCATTAATTCTCCTCAAAATACTTCCCCTCACTTCAAACACAATTATCCCATTGCTCCTGCCCTGCTGGAAGCAGCTCTGGCAAGTCCTGTTCTGTGCCCTTACTTGTGCTGTCCTAGCTGCCTCCATATCCTGAATCAACTCAGCATGTTGTCTTCTACATTTATTTTGACTCTGAAGAGGCAGACGTCTACGGTTCCTGATCCAGTGAATAAGGTGGATGAGGACACAGTGTAATATTTTTATGAGCCTGACTTTCCACTAAATGGCATTCAACAGCAGCATTCACAATGTTTTCAATCACACATCACAAAGATATTAACAAAAAAGAACTTCTAGAGTTGCTTGAGAAAGCGGTAAGAACAATGGAATGTGTTTGAAGCAAGGGGAAATAATTCTGAGAGCAATTAATGATGGCACTGCATCTTTTACTGTAATAGCTTTCAAAAATTTAAACACCATTATGTATTTTGATCACAACCTAGATGACAAAAAGTTTATAGAAATGCACTCAACCAAGAGGGCATCATTTTCACTATTTTTAATTCTCATCATCACCCTAGAAAATAGGCACTGCAGTTAGAAAAATTCACACCTCTACAGAAACATTAAACACTAATGAAGTCTCAAAAGGGAGACACAAACTGGGAGCCAGTAACAGCAACTCCTAGTAAATGGCTAACACCAATTCTTACACCTCTTCTTAGGGTCTCTTTTAAATCTTCACACAAAAAAAAATGACTCGTACAGTTTAGGAATTACAATTACAATGTTAGTGAACAAATGTCTTACTACCATCTGGTCAAATATATTGTGGTAACATCACTATAAACTATCTTCAAGCACCCTTAACTTAAAAAGGCATTTTTTACATGACAATGTTCAGTATATACCATTTGTGGGTCATCAGGAGGGGGGGGAGAGAGCAGGAGGGTGAAAAGAGGGAGGGATTGTGAAGCTAATTCCATATGTATGTGCATGAAATTCTCAAGTTCAATGTAACCACTGTGTATCACATATATACACTAATAAAAACTGGGGGAAATTGAGTGTACATATGAAATTGTACTTTTTAATAACTTTCTACTATGCTATGTCAAATATGATGCAATAAACTTAAAATATAAAAATAATTGTGGGTATACTGATTCAGCAACTTCCTACTGCTCCTAAAACATCTCCGGACAGGATTTTAATATATTCCTTTAAAATAAATGAATCTAAAGGCTAAAAGAAAACTTAAGCTTACTACTGCCTTTATTTAGTTTACCTCCAAAATCTGAAGTGCTAGGCAATTACGTCACATGGTAGACTTTAATGGTGAACATCAAAAAGAACCAGGGCATGGAAGTTCAAAACCAAACTACTGCAATCTGGTATGGAGAGCAACAGGATGCAGGCCCACACAGATCTCAGATCTAAATAAACTAATGTCTAAACCAAAACCTAAAAGATGAGTAACTGCTTAACTCACAAAAAGCAAAGGATTGAGAAGGAAGGTGAAGAAAAATAATCATACAGAGAAAAAACACACTAACAGGCAAAATACTGACATCCAATACATACTTGACAAACGCAGTTACTGTAAGATGAAAAAACATAACCTTTCACATTACACCTTGCTGGCCATTGTGACGACACATACCTGAAGTGAGAAGCTGAAGCAGAAGAATTTCTAGTTTGAGGCCAGACTGGACTACACAGTAAAACCTTGTCTCAAAAAAAGACCTGACTTGTGACCTTGAATTTCTTCTTCCCTCAAACAGAAATATGCCTGAGAACATTTTTAAATTTCAAAATATCCTCAGATATATCCTCTAGCTTCAACAAAAATCCTACTGGAGTAGAAATGTATGAATTAACCCACTCTAGGATTACATACCTGCAGTGTGACATTAATCACCCATAAGCATGCTGGATCCCAGCCAAAGTACTTTTCATAATTCATATTCATCAGACCAAAAATTGTAAGCACTATTATTTGTTAAGTACTATTTAAACATTTTTGTCCTATGCTTTTTCACTGTTAAAAAGTTGAAATCAAAAAGATTACTCAGAGGTCATCTCAAAACTAAGGTATTTCCTATGGAATTTTTTCCCAGGATTTTCTACTGCTCTATTTATTTTCACTTATGGAAATAACTGGAGGTCTTCAACTTAAACTATATTTTCATGAAGATAATTCTAAATTCATACCTCTAAATTTGACTTTGCTTCTAATCTCTAGGCTTAACAAGTACCTGCTGAGGAACTTCATTTCTAAGTGAAAATAAAATACCTCTAAAAAAACAAGTTCTACAAACACACGTACACTGAAAAGCACGCCCATGCGTGTGCGCATGCGCTCTCTCTCTCTCTCTCTCTCTCTCTCTCTCTCTCTCTCTCTCTCTCTCTCCACTTTACTCCTCCATACTGAGGAGGCAGCAAAGTCCCTCCTAGCGTAGTGAACAAAACTTCAAAAGCAAATTGGATTCTTCACTCTCTCTGCAGTGGTGAGACTACTGCCAAATTCTACACGCAACAATAACATCAATCGTATCATTTCTCCATTGTCTATTTTCTCACAAATAACTCTCTTTTGGGTCCTATGTCTTTCGAGCCTTCCTACAACTGTTTAAAGGGTCACCTTCCTTCTAAGCTCTTTCTAGACATAGGCTTAAACATTTTACTCCAATAATTCAAAAGCCCACAAATGATTCTCCAGTAACAAATGAAGCATCAAGTGTTCACCTTACCATTCCGAGGCCATCACAAAAGGTCCCAACCTTCCTCTCCAGCCACTATGGAATGCTCATTAGTCCCACAAACACCTGCACCCGATCACATCTCTCACACATTCACCATTCCACCTGGAAGTCAAACCAACATGCTGCTCCCATAACGCCATTTTTACCACCACCTAGCCCCCAAATTAGCTATTTTCCCACTCTCCTTTAAACCCTACTGCTTTTCCTGCCGTCTCACAGTATTGTTTTACGTGTTCCTTGCGGTAGACCGTAAACTCTGCCGAAGTGCCAAATCTTGTTTTTACATCACCTATGCAGTGGTCCCCAACCTTTCTGAAATCAAGGGACTATGTAGTTGGAGACCATTCTACCAATGAATGGGTGGGTGGGGGAGGTGTACCTGTTCTGCAGGAGAATGAGGATAGCTTTGAAATGACAGCAGCAGCAGGAGAGGAGTGAAGCTCCGCCTCCTGTCAGTTAGCAGCAGTATTTGACTCTAAGAGGAGCAAGCTGACAGGAGGCGGGACTTGGTTCCTGCTTACCTCCAGCTCCCTGCTCAACTATTCTGGCAGCTGGGTCCTTCCAAGGGCACTAGTAATATGTCCTGGTCCCGGTCCACAGCTCAGGGTCCATAAATGTTTTGGGAGATTGAAACAAAGGGTAGAACAAGTACCTGGATTTCATACATGAAATCACCCTTCAAAACGCCAGGAACATATTAGACTCAGGACAGATCTTAATCTTTTATAACCTTACCCTTAATCTAGGTGATATCCTTATGGAAACTGTTTCATTATGACTACCTATGATACAATTTCAGGGGGATATTTAATAAAGCAAGGCTTTTAAGGCAATGAAAGAAACATGAGTTCAAGAGTATGAGAAAAATAGAAAATGTGTACCCCAGGGTTGCAGATATGGCTTCTTTAGCCTTTCTGTCTTTTCTATTCTGAAGAAAAAGTATAACTTTCTCCCTTATTGAGGCTGATCATTAACAAAGGAGCAGTGGAGGACACGAGGAAGGAGACAGGCCCTCAGAAGCATGTTGAAATGCTAAGGAAGAGTTGCAGCAGGGAATAAGCATGAAAAATACAAACAAGAGACCTGCTGAGCCACTGGAAAAGCACAAATAAAGTCAGTCAGAGTAACACATCCCAAGTAACATACTCAGGTAACTCCTCCTTCATCAATTCGGCCTCCCTGGGACTGCTGAGTGGCTTGAAACTGCAAAGGTCAGTCCACATGGAAGAGGAAATCAATAAACTCATAGTTGCCACCAAAAAAAAAAAAAAAAAAAAAAGTGAGAGGCTTTGACAACTTATGTAAGTTCTCCCAAAACAGGGATACTCTGAAACCCGACCTTAGAAACAAAGACTGCAAGGACCATGAACCATGCTTCCTTCTTCTGTCCATGCTCTCAATCTCCAGTCTCTACAGGACAAGACCAAGAATTTCAGAGAAGCATCTTCAGAAACAGTATCTCTGACAACAGCCCCAGGAAATGATGTGTTTGAGATGGGAGCGGAGTAGAAAATTTATGGAGGAGATGAAAATGAGGCTTTGGTCTATTTTTTGTGATTACCAAATTTAGTGCTTTAAGTGCTTATCTAGCAACCAAAACAAACTCTCCATTGTCATATGAAAAGCTGATTATTTTTTTCTGCAACTGTTTTTCACAATTTCTTCAAATGTACCAGGAAACCAAGCAAGCCATCTGTAACATAACTACAGTTATTGCCGAAAGAGAGAATCATCCCTCAGGAACACAAATCACTCTCCAGATAATGATGCCAGGACACTTTAGAAGGCATGTGTTAACGGCAGCAGAAGTCAAGGTACAACTTATTACTCCTACTTTAATTTTACTCTCCTAGCTTGACTTTTCAAATAAATGTAAATGTAGTCTAAAGACATTCTAACACAAAGAAATTAAAACATCAATAGTTCTCTGGAATTCATCCACACAATGTGCATGTAAAACATATTACTTTTATGTGCATATTTGAATATCTACTGTATTTTTTTCTAAATGTTAATGGAGTTACAAGTAGGTTATCAACAAAACCATACAAAATTAATTTTGAACAACTTTGAATAACAGAAATCAAATGCATATTTTTTAAGTTAGACTTTTATCTGTAATGTACTCTACTGTAATAGAAAAGCTAACTAATATTGATAGTCTGAAGCTGCTAACTCTTGTATAAGAACACATAAGATTAATACCAGCAGGGGCTGGGATCATAGCTCAGCAGTTGTAATGCTTGCTTAGAAAGCAGAAGGCCCTGGGTTTGATTTCCCAGCACCACTTAAGCCAAGAGTGGTGGGGCATGCTTATAATCCCATAATCCCAGCATCTGGGACACTGAGGCAGGAAGATTAATACGAATCTGAAGCCAGCCTGTGCTACATAATGAGTTCAGACCAGCCTGGACTACAGAGAGAGACCCCTGTCTCAAAAAAAAAAAAAAATGAAAAGAAAAATTCCAAACTCAAACCCAATAGCAGTTGTCCAACCTTTTACCACATCAAGCATTCCAGGATGAAATATTAAACCTACATTTAGTCCACACCAGGGTTCTCAGAAAAGCCCCAAAGATAGCATGGTTTTAGAAGAAAACTTTTTCCTAAGCCATTAATAAAAGTTGTAAAGCTATACTCATGTATGAACACAAATAAGTCAGAATCTACCAATTTTAATATACAATATGTTATATTTTAAAGGATTTGGCAGCTGTGCCTACTGCCCAGTACAATGCCCGCCACAAGGTTTAATATTCAAGGCACTCAAAAAGGTTTTGCTAAGTGGCACGCCCCATTAAAAAATCTAGATCACATGTGCATCAACACTCAACCAGTATCATGATGAAGAATATTGCTTATTAACACTATAAATCATTCTTAACCCTCCCATTAGCTTTAAAGAAAAAAAACTGCATTTCCAACAGCTGCTGGATATTTCAACTAACAATTTAAAGCAAACACAATAAGCAAATACTTCACATTCTTCACACAGCCTTCCTGTTAACTTCTTTAATGGCAATCTTGTCACCCGTGCTATGAGGAAAACGCACTGATTATTTTTAGGTCAAAATATTTAGATAACGATTCAACACAGTAGAAACTTCTAATCAGTACCTTTTATTCCCCTATACTGTTTTCCTTATTGGCAATCAATCAAACAGCTTTAACAATCTCACCCTCCTGCCATCCTGTCTGTTTCTTTCCCAGTGTCAATACCTTCTTTATCACGTCCTAGGGAATTCTGCAACAGCTCTTCCGGCTCACTGGTCTTTCACCTACTTAATGTCAGTACAGACAATCGCTATGCCTAAATCACAAATCAACGACTCAATCAGTCCCACTGTTCAGAGAATATCAAAACTAAACACACAGTATTCAGTAATCCTAATAACTTGACAGTGTCCATTGGTCTACTGGTCTACCTGACGCTTCCTAAACATGGCACTTTCAAGCTTCTATCTCTTAGCCCACACTACTTCTTTAATTTAAAATGTCTGATCACTACTCTTGACTGAAAACATTCATCTCAGTCTTCAATGCCTAGCTAAATGTCACCTCCTCCATGCAGTGGTCATAATTAATCTTAAACGATGCTCCGAGCTCATTTCTTACATTTTTTTAACACATCTGTTAGTAATGTTCACAGATCTTTGCTCCATTAAATTAAAAAGTAACAGAGGATACTATGAATATTTAAGTCATTTCACAATGCTAACTTATCACCTGGCCCATGTGCTTGAAGATAGCAGGCACTGGAGGGTGAGAAAAACAAACATGTCAAAAAAAAATCTACACAGGAAATTCTGCAGTCCTAAAGCCTGACTAGAATCCATGTGTCTACTCTCAGCAGAGAATACCCTGAGCCTCCTTCAAACTTTTCCTCCTCTGCCTCATTTCTATGTTGCTCTAGAGATCTTATCATTCTTCATTCCCAGGAGTACCTAGCCTCCAGGCAGAGACAAAAATTTAACCTCCGCAAAGATAACAGCTTGGCCCACAGTGATGTTTTAAATCTAACAAACACCTAGCAAAAAATGCATCAGATCACTATTTTCTCAGTTTTTTTTAAAAATTAAGATATATTTCTTTCTTTAGACACTTTAATCTCTCTACCCTGAACTCTCATGTCTGCAAAGCGATATGAGCACAACACAAAACTGAGAAACTCTAAAACATGTTACTAATTTAAAACTACCACATTATGGAGTCATGTTACTTTGGATAGTATATATCTTACATACTTATCTTGTCCACAATTTAATGGGCAAAAGATTTAGCTCAGAGTTTCAAAACATCTCTCTCTCTCTCTCTCTCTCACACACACACGCACGCACGCACACAGTCCACTAATCAGGCAGAAGAGCTGCTTACTCCATTGCAAACAGAAGCAAAGTGTAGCAGGGTCAAACCAATGAGCTTTCCCAGGAAGATGTAACAATGTTTCTTCTTCCTTTCTTGAGTTACTGCAAGCTACAAGTTTCCCTCCTCCCCCAAAAGGAATACCCCTCCTTCACTTCTGGGCTCACAAATCAATAGCAAACACCTGAAACTCCCCGTCCCTCACTTCCTGGCTTACAAACCAATAACAAACACCTGAAAACTCCGCCCTAGGCAATCCACGATCTCATGGAATTGAAAATCTTGCCAGATCAAACCTTAAACACCTGTCCCTTCCAGCCAGATCCTACTGACCAATTACACACAATTACAAATACATGAGGCTTTGGGAAGACACTCAAGAGCCAAATAATAGTAACATATTTATGTTAAAATTTTCTCAAACCAAATTTTGTGAGAATATTAATCACAACCCTTTGATAACTTAGAAGTCATCTGGGTTTTTTTTTATCTGTTTCTGCATTCAATCTAGGGTTGTTAAATTTTGAAGACTATACTCCAATATAGTTACTTTTAATTTAGAGGGCATATAATTCAACTGTTAGCAATAAATATATTTATTCCACCTGATTAAAATCCATTGGCCTATCACTTACTTCTGCATAATTAGTAGCAACATGCACTGGTCAGTTCAAAAGTATTTGCTCACTGAACTATGCAGACTGATTTTCTAGATGTTAGCATATTTCATTCACAATTAGAAAAATTTCACAAGCCTTATATAATCATTACATAATAAAAGGGCTAATTCAGCAGGGCTATTTTGCCCAAACTCTGGATATTCCAAAATAAGGTCTGACTCTTGCCTGACTCCAGACAGACCCAAACCCTTGAAATAGCATACTTAATACGAGTGTCTTTACTGGAAGCCTTAGGCCACAATAGACAGTTTGTGCTAATAATATAACTCATGGTACAGGTGTTGGTCCACACAACATCAGTTTCAAAACTGGAGTCAAACAGATGGAATGACAAAAGTGAGATAGTAGGCAAGTCACGTGAGTGCTTCCAGCCTTTATATGGGACTCCCAATAAAGACCATAGACATCAAGGCTCAGGTGAGTTTTCCTGGCTACTTCATGTGCAAGGTCATACATTACTTCTGGCAGAATTGAGCCTTATTCACATGACACCAGAAAGAAGAAAACTGGAAGCTTGCTTCTTTTCAGTCTCTCCTGGACCCTGCCATATGCAGCTTTGCTGCTGGTTTTAAACTGTACTTTTACCATAATAAGCCATGGCTGTGAGTAGAGCTGCTAACACTTTGTAAATCCGATTAGCAAGTGAATGAACCTGAAGACAATTTTAGAGATTTTCAACTGTCTTGGTTACTTTGTCGTTGCTGTGACTCTATACCTGATGCCCACAAATACAGGAAAGGAAAGGTTTATTTTAGCTCACAGTTGCAAATGGTCACAGTCCATTCAGGGGCGGCCAGCAGCAATCAAAGTACATGGCACAGACAGGTGGAAGCAGCTTCTCAGGACATCACAAACAGGAAGGCAAGTTGAGATATGCTGAGACTAGTCCAAGTCCCAGTCCTCGTCCTCCAAGGAAGGCAGCTTATGGATCCTTCCAGATCTCCACCCAGTGACCAGCCCCTCCTGCATCCAGGTGTGGAAAGTATGGCCACTGCACACCGTTAATCCCAACCTGCACGTCTTTAATTCTAACTTACATGCTTTTAATCCTACCTGTAGACCTGAATCCACCAACATCACATGGTTCCACAGACGATCCATAACATTAAAATACATGAGACTTTTGGGGGACACTCCAGATCCTAACCATATCATCAACAAAAATCCTTTCATCAAGAAAGTCACTAAGCTCTCAAACACAAAATGCTAGTATTTGCTTGAAACTTGAATTTTGCTCAAAAAAACCCAAATACTGCCAGTTATTTTCCTTGAAGTAACAACCTCAATTCTTTTTCCAAATGCCTATGAAAATCTCAAGTATGAATAACCAGTTTGTCTGTCAGTCCTTCTTCAAAGCAAAACAAGTGAACCACAAAAGTGGCCAGCTCAGTTCTCAACTCAAATAACCACACAACCTGCTCTACTAAAGACACAGCATTCCCAGATGCAGCCTTCTGTGTACTTCCCATTTCAATGCATGAATATTAAACAGATACACACTCAGGACTGCAACTTAAGACATTAATAATTTTTACTGTTCCATCAAAAACATTCTTATACTGAAAACGGCTTTTTCTCTTTTCCAGAAGTATGTGGCAGTAAAGAATATGATGAATTACTAGTACCTCGTGGTGCCACAGCATTAATTTACACTAAGGAATCAGAAATTTTACCTTTCATCGTTTTGTACTCCCAGTCAAGAAAGTAAAAACAACAATGTTTTAGTATTAGAGAAATCATCTGGCTTTACGGAGCTCTTGCATGGTCTTCAGAGGAAGTATTCTATTCAAGGCAGTGTGGAAGGCAGTTATCAGTTCCAGGGAACCCATTCCACCACTTTTTGGAACAGTTTCAACTTAAGTTTATCAGCTTTAAAGCCAAAAACATGACTCTCTCCAGTATTACAACCTTCATTTCTTTATGCTAAGCCCAACAAACCTCAAGGAGATAAGAAATTTCTGGTTACCACTGCTTTTAAATCAAATCAATTCTAAGAATTTGGAAACAAATTATCTTCAAGTAATCTATTAGTTTACCTACCATTCTACTGGAGTTTAATCTAGAGTATCCCTCAAAAGTGTCTGTACCTACAGATACTGTGTACTGTTGGGAGTTGGGCCTGGCTGGAAGAGGCAGATGTTTGGGGGTTGATCTGGAGGGGTGTGTGCTGGTTCCACCCTTCTTCTGAGATGCCCTGAGAAGCTTCCTCTCCAGCTCTGGCCCTGTCATGTGTTTCACCAGCCACCCATAAATGAACTGATGCCTTTTGAAACCATCAGCTAAAATAAATCTTTCCTCCCACAAGTTGCAAATGTCCATTATTCTGCCCTGCCAACAAGAAATCAACCACGATACAGTAAATTCTACTAACGGTGTTTCACATTTCCTTAATCGTCCTAGCTCTGACATCATTCTGCTTACCATTCTAGTTTCTTTAGATTATCAATTTTTCCTTGACAGAATCATACAATTCTTTTAATTTTACTTAATATTTTGGACTTTTTAAAAATTCTTTAGTAATTCTTTTCTATTTGATGGTTATTAAGTTCAACAAATACTAACTACTCTTTTAAGTTACTCAGAAATAAATTACCAATTACTGAAACAAAAGTTTAAGGAAAAAAGTGCTATCACCTAGTAATCTTCAAAATCAACAAGCTTCTTGACTTCATTCACCATAGCTAACAACCTTCTTTTCTGGGCTCAAGATACTACACTTATCTCTTTTTCCTCTTTCCCCTTAAAATGCTACCTTCACATACTGCAACAGGTCACAGATCTTTCAACCACCATGTACACATCAACTAAAAAACAGGACACTACCACAGAAGGCATATCCTCAAGAGAATTCAATGAATATTGTTGTAACACTCAGATATTTGAAAAACAACTTAAGATTTCTACATCATAACAAAAATAACTCCAAAAATAATTATATATTTTAATCATATTAACAAAAACTTTATATGTAAAATCTGATATATAAGACAGTATTTACTTAAAATATAAATATACAACAAAGACTCAGATGTGACCATACAAAAAAAAAAAAAAAGGCATGTCAAAATGCAAGTAGGCAAAATATTAAAACACAAGCATGTCCTCACGTACATGCTAGGGCCACTGGTACATCATAATACCATTGGATTAAATACAGTTGAAGTATTTAATAACTAGAAATCATGATAAATAAGGTACATCTAATAGAAAACTGCAGGCGTGTCAAAGAATAAAGTTCAAACATACAAAAGCACAAACTCACATACTCTGGAACATGACCTTCAAGTCTAAGGACAAAATTCACGCAGTGAGTCCTATCTCAACTACCCAAGTCAAAATGGCACCTTCTCCTCTGACGTGGCTTAACAGCCTTTTTCTTGCCCACTCCTTCCTTGTTGTCTAGCTCTCACTACCTCCGTGCATTCTGCACTGTTCTGTATTTCTCCTTCCTGCAAAATGCAACCTGAGAAAAAGCAGTGTCTTCATCTGCTTTTTCTTTTTTCCTCAACATCTAGAACAACACCTGGCATAAGATATGTCCAGAAAAATGTACCTGTTAAATAAAAGGAAAGCTGGCCATGAAAAGTGTAACTAACAGACAGTGATAGATCTTTTTTTTAAACAAGTGTGTGTGTATACACATCCTTTCTTCCTGTGTGTAAATCCATGCCCAGTGGAAAAGTTAATCTTTTTTTCCTTGATGTTGCAGAAGAAGCCTAGGGCCTGATGCTCTAAACACATGCTCTACTGCTAAGTAACACTCGGAAATCAAAAAAACTTAACCATAAAACAACCATTTATCACTTAATATATGCATATATGCGTTTATAAATATACACAAACATGTATAATGTAAAATATCAAGTTATTAATAATGACAAGATTAAGGTAAGAAAATGATTTTTTCTATAGTTTTATAAAAAGTGGTATTATTTTACTTTGCAGCAGAATAATCTTCCAAATAAGATCAGTTAAAAACACCAAAGAAAGTACACAAAATTAAAAAAAAAAATTAAACACTGTTTTCAATTATCCAAGAGCCGAGTGTGGTAACCGGGGAAGTTGCCACTCAGCAGCCACTTGGCATTTTTTCTCTTAGAATATTTGCCAGTCATGGCCATGTATATCAAAGCCAGAGGCTAAGAATCCTTGTGGAAAGGCCCGTAACTTCTGCCTGGGTTCTACTATGAGGGCAAGAGTCAGGAATATTTTTCTCAGACTCACAAAGCTGGCAAGACAATTATTAAAAGACAGAGGCCAGGGATTCAGTCAAAAAAGGAAAACAAGAGAACTGAACCACAGGCAGAAACATTTCCCTCCAGACACACTTACTGAATTCTGAAGCTACAAAGATAAGAAGCTGAAAAAAGACTGCATAGTAAAAAGGAGTACTGAAAAGTTTTGTTATTATGGTGATGCAGTTGCACCCCATCTGCTTAGAAGGAAAAATTACAGCTTACTACCCCTCATACTCTTAAGCACAATGCCTGAAATTAAAATTTAACCATATGCCAAGAGATAGGATACAATGAAAGAAAACAGGGAATCTAAACAAATGTGTAACTCAAAACTCTTGGAAAAAAACTAAAATGTATTAATAGTTCCTAGCCTAATAAAAAAGTCAACATAATCTAATGAGACTAATCAAACAATCAAAGAGTGATAAATTAGTGACTTTGGACTCACAAGTACAAGTGTCCAATCACAAGGGATTTCTAAACCAACAATTATTCAGGCTGGGGATATAGATGAGAAAAGAGTTCTTACCTCACATGCCTGAAGCCCTGGATTTGATCCCCAGTACCACAGAGGAAAAAAAAATATTCAAGAATACAGATATATAAAGAGTAAATTTAACCATAAAACTGGAATATTAAAGAAGTAATCAAGTTTATAAAATTGAGGAAAAAAGCAGACTGGGGCAAGGCTCACTATGTGTTTGAGGCCGGCCAGGACTACACAGTGAGACCCTGCCCCAACCCCTTAAAAAATATATGAGATTACGGGCAGATCAAACATTTTTTTAAAGAAACAACTAGAAAGCTTCATAGAAAATAGGCTTATTGCAGTATGGAAAGTTCAACAATAAAAAAGCATAAAGACAATGAGACACTCTTTACACAGATGTGAAGTTCTAAAAAAGAGGCAGAAGTGAACAGAAAAAGGCAAAATGTGAACTGAAAATGGCCACAAAATTGTCCAAACACAGCAAAACACACTAATTCAAAGATTCAAGAAGTTCCAAATATACCGTGTGTGTGTGTGTGCGCGCGCGCACGTGTGTTTGGGGGTGGGGGGTGGTACAAGAACACTAGAGAGGGTACACCATCACAGGCTACATCATTGCTAAAAACCATGGAGGAAACTAAATCATAAAAGCAGTCAGAAAAGAAAGATATCTAAAATGGATGGATAATAAAAATTTGAAATCTTTGCAACAGAAACACGGGAAGCCACAGGATATGGAAGATTTACAAATTTGTGAAAGTAACTGTGAACCTAGATATGCATAGAGAAAATATCCCTAAGAAACAATACATTTTCAAATAAATAGAAAGTACAGTTGTTGATAGTACATGCTTACCAGAAAGAAAAGAAATTTCATAGGCTAAAGAAAAATGTACCTACAGAGAAGAATGGAAATGAAACCTATCAAATGACAAACAGCAAAAAAGGATTAAACCCACAGATATAGCTAAATAAACACTGGTTGTAGAAAGCAATGATTATATCTAATCATTAAAACATCGTACAATGAGCATGCAGGTCAATAATGTAAAATGTAGAGGGGTTCATAAAGTCCAGGTGTTCTAAATTTTTAGCACTGTCAGGGAAGTGACAAAAGGAAATATTTCCAACAGATGGCAATAAGTCAGTGATGTATCCATGTGTTATGATCTCTAGGAAACCACTAAAAGACCACAACGACAGAACTGGAAAAAATAATAAGCTGCTTACAATAAACACATTTTAAATATAAGAACACAGAAATTTTGAAAACGATGGAAAGTTACAGCATAATAGCACTAATCAAAAGAAACATGATGACAATTTTAGGATAGGAAACATTATTTATCTACTATTAGCCAAATGCTGAATCAAGCAAGCCAGGTTTCAAAGGACTGAAATCATTCAGAGTATATGTTCTTGCCTCAATGAAACTATCAAGAAATCCCTATGCCTTGGTTTTAAAAAAAAGTAACAGTTCTAAATTATTTGCAAACTAAACAATATACATTCAAGTACTTGTTGAAACCAAAGATCAAACTACAGACAAGTTATACATTAATTTGTGGCATACATCTAAAGATCTAGAGAAATCCAAAGCATAAAATGCTTATACTAAAAAAGACTAGAAACAATAATTTAAGTATCTACTGCAAAATAACAGAAAGGTTAAACCTTCAAAGGCAGAAAAATCATAAAAAATGAAATGAATAAAAACAAAAGTATAAAAAAACTTTCAAAAATACATTAGCTTTTAGAAAGACTAATAAAAATGCTACACAGTAGAAAGCTGAACAAATAAAGCAAAATGCCAGAAATGATCAGTTTCAGGAATAAAAAATAAGTCCTATAAACAATTAGATACATTATTATATGTTAAATATTAACAAAAAGACAAACTAAAAGATCTGTAACTACCACTCACATACATGTATATTACAATGAGTTATGACAATGATGATCCTGAAAACAGGTCAGCCTTTTCAGATGAGGAAATTAGCTCAACAGTACTAAAAAAAAAAAAAAAATAAAACAAAAATGAATCTTCACCTCTTCCTTCCTGCACACAAAAAAATCAAGTGTCCATATGTATTTTGCAACTAAAAGTGAAAGATAATAAAGTCCCCACAGGTAAATAAATATATTTATATCCTTGGGGCAGGCAAAGTTTTCTTAAACATGACACAATGATACAACATAAAAGGAAAAACCAACCTACTAACATAAAGAACTTTTGTTCAAACAGCAGTAATAAAGTAGAAAAGGGCAAAGGACAAAACTGAAGCTATCTGGAAGGTATAAAGCTATTAAAGAACTCATAGAATAAAGAATAACCAGAAATCAGTATTAAAAATAAAAGACAAGTCAAAACTGGGCAAAAGACAGAATGAGACACATATGGAAAAGACAAATTATGAAAAGTTAAACTCTCCTTAGTCATACCATCAGGAAAATTTAAATTTAAAAAACCCCAAGGGCTACATTACTACCCACCACCAAAACTGCCATAATGGAAAGGATTAAACAGTCTCAGGAACAGGCACGAAATCAGAGCAACCTGAATGCTCATACATGCGTCTCAGAATGCGAGTTGGTTATCAGTAACTTCCGAAACTATTTTGTAGTATTTATCAAGCTTATAATAAGAAAAAAGCTCCGATGCTAGAACTTTCAACATTAAAAGTATGCTTAAAATATGTGTGTAACTAAAGCCATCATTAGGCATAGACATTAAACATTTCGTAACTGCACTGTCCAGTTGTTGCCCATCCTCTAAATCACATCATTTTGGACTTAGTGTCCTTTCACTCTCAATACCGCCAAATGTTTGTATGGACAAAAACTGTGGGCACATCTGCAACCTGACATTCGTTCTGCTGAATACTCTTAAGACTTCAGTCACTACGCAGCAGCAGCTCAGGTGGTAAGAGGCCAAAGCCTTGCCCTATCTCACCCGTTCAGTCTTCATCTGACTAAGGCTTTCAGCCTAAGTGAGCTCAGATGTAGGATGGAACCCATGCTTCCGCTTCTTTGGCATATTTTTTCCTTCTTGGGATTAAAATTATTTTTCACACTTTGCATTCATTGATTATATAAGATGAAATCATATCCATTATTTTAAAACTTTTTCAAAAATATCTGAACAGTTTATATAAAAAGCTCTTTCAGTCTTGTCAACTTAACAACTTAGTGAGATCCTGTCTCAAAATAAAAATAAACAAATGCGCTACGGATGTAGCTCAGTGGGAAGGCCCAAGGTTTAATCTCCAGTACAAGGAAAAAAAGGAAGAAAGAAAAAAACTCTTCATAAACAATTATTACAGACATTATTTAAAAACTCATTTTAGCATACACAGAAAAAAATATATATCTCAACAACTGTATATTATATTAAAAAACTGTATATTATTTCACCAAAGAAATTTTCTGCCTTGTTTCTATCATATTTTTGTCATCAAATAGGATCAGTTTTCCAGCTAGAAAAGTTTTCCTCTATCCCTCTAAATCTTAAACAGGACTAAAATATCTATTCTTGTTCTACTAGTCATCTCTTAAATAGTAACAATAATATGTACACTATACTGTTAATAGTTATACATATAATATATACATGATATATATAATGTATCCAAAGGGAAAACAAATAGAACAGAATAATTTCTTGGAACTGCTGCCTCTATAAAATGTTAACATATCACTCACTCACATACTTGATTCATCTACTCGTTTCCCCCATTTTATTAATATGTATGCAGGTGATGCAAAATGTAATACATTGAACTTTAAGTATTTTGTGCACATACATATCATGTCAAAATTACAAACCCTTCCCCTCTCCCTTTCTAATCCTGCCGCACCTTCCCTCTCCCCACTAGCTCCTACTCTCCATTTAGTTCTATGAAATGACTGTGTTCTGGGTTTCTCTCATCCACTCTTTCACCAGTTATGTAGGTTGCTGATTTCTGTGACAACTCACATGAGTATCGCTGACCCACCAAAGATAGATGACAAGTGCTCCTGTCTTCTGTCAGAACCATATACCGTGCTTGTTTATCACATACATTAAAAACTAAAATGACACAGAAAAGATACATGTCTCCTACTCAAGGACAGCACGGAAATTTGTGAAGCATCCTGTACTGCTTTAGGTATTCTTAACTCACGCACATACACAGACATACATACAGAAAGCTATGTGAAATGGTACATATGCTGATTTACTTTATCATAGTAATTAGTTCACTGCATACATACATCAAAATAACATTAGTTGTAGGCTCTAAATATATACAAAAATGCAAACTTTATATAAATTATATACTGTTAAAGTTTTTTGGTAATCATAAAGCATCAGTATCACTGCAAATTATAAAAAGAAAAATGTTATATTTCACATGAGGAAACACTGAATCATGAGGAACTAAAATACTTTTCAATACAGTTACTAACAAAAAGCATTAAAACCACAAGCAGGTTTCAAACTTAAACGATGAATTCTTCCTCTAATACTTTCACTGTAACCACCAGGTACAATCCTGGCTTCTTGCTACTATGTTTCTCAACACACACTCTGTAAATAATGTTTATTAAGCACTTAGGTTTAAAGGTAGAGTTAAACAAAAAGTTGTTTCATACATTTAAGACTTTTAGGATGCCTGGACATAGGTACTTTTTAAACTACAAAATCACAGACCCAAAATACACAAATTCTCAAACTATTTGACTTTCAAAAAACGTCAAGGAATACAAATCCTTTTAACTGAACAACACAGTACACAATTCAAAAATGCTATGATTTGCTTGATAGCTGACACTTAACATGCTAGTGATTTTTTAAAAACTGCTCTCTTATGATAAAATGTGTTTCTCTAGATTTTTATTAATAGAGTCAGTTTCAAAAGTATGGAAATTCAAGCCTCACACATAAAAGCATGCTACCGAAGCCTTTCTGACAACCATAAAGCAACAGTGTTACGAATTTTAAAACGGAAAATGTAACCACATTTCTCTTTTAATAATCACTTACTTAAAAATAGAGTGAAGTAAACCTAAAAGCCCAAGCTCAAAAATTCCCTAAAAACATTTTTAGAAAAGGGCTGGAGGAATAATTCAGCAGTTACAGTGCTTGCTCAAGCACTAAGTTTCCCAGCACCACAAAAGCCAGGCATGGTGGTGCACACTTTTAAAAAATACTGTTCCCTTCACTTCGCTATTTTCCTTAACTCTTTCTCTTAAGGGACTTCCAAATTCCCACATATCAATCTCTTTTTAACCCCTTTAAAAAACAACTACAAACTTTTAAACCACGCTGTGTGTTCTGTTTGGCATGTAAAAAGATTAGAGTAGCCACTCCATTCTAATCAAAAATAAAAAGCTGAACAAACTGAAGGGGAAAAATAATCACCTCATCATGGGTTTTTCAGAGAACTGAGGTCACAGGGCAAAGCACTGTCCTCAAAATGCAAAGGTAGACACAGAACACTATAACTCACCAGAGCAGAAGTCCAGAAGCAGAAATCTCCCTTAGGAACCAATGCCAGGGGTAAGAAGTTTTAACTGTAACTGACAGGTCACTAGAGCCCTCTGTGCACAACTCTGAGGGTTAGAAACATCAGGGGAACTCAGACCTCAAGTTTTAACTCCAGAGCTGTTATCAGGCCCCCATAGTGAACACTGGAGAAAAACACTCCATGCTTAAGTTAGGGAATAGGGGAAGGGAACCACTCCAAATAGGCCAGAGTATTCTATTCTGCCTAACAAAGTCTGCCTCTAGAAGAAATGAATTACCCAAAGCCTAAAGAACCTGGACAGAGCGTTAAATACACAATTCCAGCTCCTTTCAGCCTCTGGAGGGGGCAACTTCTTTGAGAATGTGTAATTACCAAATAATCTACCAACTGTCATCCAGGGCATTTATCTGAGAGAATAAAAAATTTATCTACATATAAAAATATACAAGTATTTACAGCAGCTTTTTTCCATAAAAGCCAAAACTAGGGGATCCACATTCTCCAATAGCTGAACGGTTAAAAAAAAAAAAAAAAAAAAAAAAAAAAAAAAAAAAAAAAAAAAAAAAAAAAAAAAAAAAAAAAAAAAAAAAAAAAAAAAAAAAAAAAAAAAAAAAAAAAAGCTGTGGAACTTCCAAACCACGAAACGAAAAGTTACTTAGTACTGACAGACACAATACAGATGACATTGGCGGTCGGGAGGTCACTGGACTGAGTGGCTATGCCAAACACAAAAGAGTACATACATGATTCCGCTTACATAATTTTCTATAAATGATAAAATGAACAACAGTTATTGCTAAGGCTTACAAGAGAGGAGCGAGGATGAGAGTTTGGTTACAAAAGAAGGGACCCTGGCGGTAATGAGGTCATTCTAAACCTCTAGATGCCAATGACAGTATAAACGGACACGTGACAAAAGAGCACAATAGTAAACACAATCCCCCACACACGCATGCATACACACAGAGTGTACACAAAAGCATCACGACCAGAGTAAGTGGATTTACTGATGTCAGTTTCTTGGTTGTGTTATCACACTACAGTTCTGCAAGATGATATTATTGAGGTAAAGTGAGTGAAGGGCATATCTCCAGTTTATTTAAAACTGTATATAAATCAATAATTGCCTCAAAAGAAAAAGTTTAAAAGATTGAGATATCAATATTGAGCTAAACAAGAATAGAGAAGGGATTTTGTGACCCAGTCAAGAAAAGTATATCTCTTTTTAAAGAGTTAAGACGTATCTATGTACTAAGAGAAGTTTTAAAGTAACACTGAATGTTGCAACAAACACACACTGAATACAGAAAATATGACAAAATAATATCTCACCCAAAAAACTATCCATGGCTACCATGGTCATGTGTAAGATCTTTCTACCGTGTAATAGTCAGACATGAATTTAAACATGTTTTACATCTCTTGACACAGATATAACCTAAAGTAGTATGTCACTGACTCATAAAAGGTAAAGTCAAACAAGTTTTTCTTTCCTACAGTAAAAGACAAGCATTAAAATGAGAATTATATTTCTCAAACAGTAGTTGTACACTGAATCTGCTCTAAAATCGTTCACATTTTTAAATATGTAGAACTGTGTATTAGTCAGTCCAGGCTGCCATTACAAAATGCCACAGCATAAGTTGCTTAAAAAACAGAAATTATTTTTTCACTATTCTGGAGGCCAGGAGTCAGAAGACCAAGGTGGCAGGCAGAGACGGTTTCTGGTGAGGCTTCATTTTTCTCCCGCCTTGCTTGCACACAGGCGGCCTTGGCAGTGTCCTCACAGGACCTCACCTAGGACATAAGCCTACCTGATGTCTTTTCACAAGAACACAGGTCCTTTTAGGTTTTGTGAGCCATGTTTTATGTCTTCCTTTAGCCTTAATTACATCTGTAGCAGTCTTATCTCCAAAAACAGTCAGGTTGCGAGCTATTCAGTCCATGAAGTTTGGAACAGTGCAACTCAGTCCATAACATCACTGCTGGCATGGAAATAAATATCATTTTGTGCATGGTGCACATATATGTGTGTGCATTCTGTGTATTCTAAGAAGACAAGGAAAGAGCATAACAATATTTGAGTATCCCTAATTGGAAATTCTGAAACCTGAATGGATTTCAGATTAGTAATGCTTCAACTGGGAAATTCTATGATCTATTTCAGAATAGAACTTTGAAAGCTCCTTGTCCCAAATATTTTGGATCAAGGATATTCAGCCTATATTTTCATTAGTATTCTAGCTTTTATCACTCAGTTTCCTCAAAATTAAAAATCAGGGCAACAGCTATACTCATTGTATAGCCACATGAATTAAGGTCATCCATGCCTAATGTTTTTAGAGAACCAGGCTCTTGCATTCCACTCACCTAAGGAACAAAAAAATTATACATAATACCCAAATCTATTTCTAAGAAGAGTTCCATCTCACTTCTACCACTACCTAACTATGTGAAGCAAGCCACTCTACCCAAAACAGCCTCTGTAAAAGGGCAAAAGTATTCTGCCATTATAAAAATGCATCTTCTGAGTATAAAATCAAACATCAATGCCACTAAAAGTAATCAACCTTTCCATAAAAGAAATGTTGATATCGTTCTTTCATTTACTTTCATTCCTTCAACAGGAACTCTGAATTTGAAAAACTTAATACAATGTATTTATAAAGTAACTTTTATCATCTTATTTCTCAGATTATTGAGATCTTTTTCCAACTTCACTGTGTATTCATTTATACTTTTTTGCCCCATAATGTTCACATGTACACACTAAATCATACATAATTATTAAATACCTAAAATCACACCAGAAATTCTGTTGAGATGTGACATATAGAAAAATTATCAATTTACATCTAGAAACAACTTTTTGTGGTACTAAGGATTGAATCTAGAACCTTTACACTGAGTTATATCCCCAGCCCATTTTATTTATTTTGAGACAGGGATCTCAACAAATTACAAGTTGCCCCAGCTGGACTTGAACCTGCATTCCTCCTGCCTCACGACCCTAGAATGCTGGGAGTACAGACAGGTCTGTACCATCAGGACCAACTACAATTATTTTTAACTAAGTCCAAAACTCAAATACATTACAGGTGATTTGAGGACAACACATGAATTCAAATACTTGTACATTCCAACAACAAGCCATAATCAACATCAATATACAATATTTTAAGTTTAAAACTAAGATAATGGTGGCCAAAAGCAACATTAATTGTGAAGTATCTAACTTATTCAATAAAACACAATACCTGTGGTATACCGTTATTTTGATGCCCTCAACAAATCTCACCTCCTAGCTTCATATTCTTTTATAGTCTCTTCCAACACTGAGTCCCTACTGGATGATGTAGCTACCAATGACCATGGAAACATTAACAAGCATGCTGAACACAAAGGCTCGGTAAGTAATGGTACCCATGAACTTGTTCTTCTAGAATGTTCTCTTTCTCTCTGCCTTTAATTAGAATGCTTCTTGAGATGAAGAAGCCCGAATTTTAAAAACAGAGGCTCCAAGGAGGGAAGGGACAAGGGAAAAGCCCAGCTACCCACTGGCTGTTGCACGAACCTAGCCGAAGTACCTGCTTTAAGAGTGAAGAAACCACCTTACACATCTAACAGTCTCCATTAAGCCTTGTCCAAATTTTAGAGTCAAGAGCAAATGAACGAATGCTGACATTTTAACAATTAAGTTTTGGAGTGTTTTATTATGTAACAAAAGATAACCAAAATAATACCTGTAAACCAATGTGCATAATTCCTCTTCGATAGGGTAGTCAGCAATAAAAAGAAGTCACTAGTAACAACTGTTAAGGTTCATTATTGTGAGAACTTCCCCTCCCCAAGTACAGCTTTGAACATCTGAGTATTTTTAAAGGCATTTTGGTCATTTCCCTAATGACCAATAGAGACGAGAGTAAAGCATTTACTTTCATTCTTTCAGTTGTGCTCTCTGTCCAGGAACTACAAGAACGCATTTCAACCTGCTTTGAAACCACAAAGTTCACTAGAACAGGTTCACCACCTCTTCAATGACCAAAAAAGCTTAAATTCATTTAACTCATAATTATTTGACTTGGTGAAATCACTAGGCAAACAGAGTTGAAATCAATAACCTCTTTTTCAGAAAATAAATTGGGCTGTAGGACAAATAAACCTACCACTTCTCATCTACGTTAAGTCTCTTAATTACCTAAGTATCTTATTCTTTTGTTCCTTATCACTCTTTGCTCAAACTTCACTTCCAGTATTTGTCATAACGTAGCATGATCCACAGTTACTGGTTTACTTAACTTTTTACTAGATCCAAAACCTCCCTGAAAAAAGGAGCACTTCACTCACTAGTGTAGTCCCAAAAGCACCCCTCCTACTCTTGCAAACATAGTAAAATATCTAAGTCTGGGTCAGCAACTCTTTACCCAAACTTACCACCAAAAGTCTCACTCTCTATTAAGAAATAATTATTCACCACAGTTATAATGGAATCAATCACAAAACTAATGAATGCTATTTGTTCTAATACTAATCTTTAGTAATGATTTATAATCTTATATTCATAGTGATAGTAAAATGAATCTTAAAGAAAAGAAAGCACTATGAATAATCATTTTCCTTTCCCTAAAATTTCAGCATTTATACGTCTAAACACACAGTGGAATAAAACTCTAAGTCAGTAATGGATGATGCAGAAATATCGAAACATGGAAATTAAACAGCACACTGCTAATTCATGAGTCAAAAAAGAAGGTTCAAAGGAAACCTAAGAAAGGAAAAAAGGACTGGATGAAACTAAAAGAAAAATATCAAAATAAATGGAATTTTGATTAATGCAGTGGTGAGAGGAAACCTATAGCACTACTTTTTTTTTTTTTTTTTTTGAGACAGGGTCTTGCTCAGTAGTCCAAGCTGGTCCTAAACTCACTATGCAGCCCAGGCTGGCCTTAAACCCCACAGCAATCCTCCTGCCTCAGCCTCCCTTCAGGTATAGGAAAACAAGCCCAGCTTATGTGATACTGGGGAATTGAACTCTCGGCCTTGTTCTTGCTAGGCAAATGCTGTAACTGCTGTGCTATTCCTCCAGCCCCAGGGCTAAATTCTTATATTAGAAACAAAGACAGTCTCAAATCAGTAATACAAATTTCTACATCAAAAAATAAAAGCAATACAAACCCAAAGAAAGCAAAAAGAAACAATTATAACATATACAGATCAATGAAAATAAATGTAAGAAAATAATTAAGAAAAATTAATTAAATGAAAAACAAGTTCCAGATGCCAGCAAAGTAATACTAAAAGAAAGCAGGTGTGGTAGAAACCAGCAAACTGGAGCCAGAATGGCCACCTAAAAGTGGTTACTAGGTATAGCCAAGTCTTAGGCCTTTTCAAGAGGTGACAGTAACTGAGACTTCCTAAACATTTCCTATTTCTTCTTTCCAAGAGATGACAACTAATTATCAATAATAAAAACACACTAAGAGCCGGTAATATTTGTTTGTGGGCTGTGTTCTCAACAAAGGCCCTGCTACTAACAGCTAATTGCTCAGAATATCTGTATGTAGTCTTTCCATACAATCTCACTAAGAGAAGAATTCTCCTTTATCAAAACCCTACTGAAAAGAGAAATAATGACAACTATGAAGAGCTACGAAAAAATTAAAAGGAGTACCAAAAATAAACTCCTTTTATCTTTTCTCTCTCTCAAAGTTGTTAGCAATAGTAAAGAAACTCTCATAGCAGAAAAAAATACAGGTAGACAAAAGTTTTCTTTTTAAAAATTTTCTGAAATTTAGTAATATTAAATCAGTCATAAGTTACAAATTTTCTCAGAATTAACCAACTAATGGAAATGCTTAATAAAACATGAGACTAATAATTCACCATGCACACACACACAAAGATACAAAACATTAATAGTGTTAATAGGTTTACATTTATCTAGCTACATAATATCACACAATTCTCCTAACCAAAAGCACAAACCAGTTGGAAACAAGTTTAAACTTCCTCACCGGGGAATCCTAGACTACCAAACTACTTGTGGATTCATCCTGGTGCTACACCTCCTTAAAACCATACCACCAATAACTGAGGTGATCAGATACTAGTAGTCAAACATTAACCTAGTCTTTTTCAGAAGATTGACATTATTTAGCCAAGTTGTTAAGACTTCAAATTAAAAATAAAAATGTATAGAAAACACTTGAATTTTAACCTATAAAACGGCTTAATCTACTACTGGAAGTCCTTATGAAGTTAAAATAAAAATTATTATGATAAGAATGCCTTTACAGTTCAAAAGATTCTGTAAAATAGCTATTAGAATGGGTGCAGTGTTGGCACTCATAATCCCAATCACTTGGGAGACTGAAGCAAGATCAAGTGAGCCCCAAAATTTGAGGACAACTTGGGCAACAGGACTACAAACCAGCCCAATATTGTCTAATGTCATCATTTACATGTACAACCACAACTCTAATGACTTTGGATTGATATATAATAAAAAAAAAAAACAGGAAAACTTGTACTTCAAAGGCAAACTCTAAAAATTTACTACAGAACGGGCTGCGGATGTAAGGTTGTCTGGCTGGCATGAACAAGGCCTTGAGTCCAATCCCAAGCACTGCTCAAAAAAAAACAGAGTACTTTTTAACAATATGAACAATTCAATTATGAAATGGCACAAGACTATATTCTCTCCATATTAAAAGTTGCATTCTGTTTATTAGAACCACAATACTTAGCACATACTTACACTAAATATTCAATTGACTGGTCCCCCCTAAAAAAAAAAAAAAGATTTCTTCTATATGTGCAAGTAGTGATGTAAACTTGGAATTTTTAACAATTCCAGGACATCTTCCAGCAAAGTCAGCAATATGTAGGTATAAGCTAGAATAAAATTAGACCAAAAAATGAACTGTGTTGAATAATATAAATGGAAAACAATACCTCCATATCACGAGTGGTTTAAATAAAACTACTTTTCTACCTTACATATCAAAAATATAACCTTAAGTGAAAAATGGATTAATACCTCAAAATATTTTCCCAATTCAATAAGTCTCTCTAAATCCTCTAAATAAGCTTATTTACACACACACACACACACACACACACACACGAACTTTTAATTGCCCAGAGTACTGTCAACTGGACTCCGTGTCTTTCCTAATCCTCACAAGGTTACTGAAATTCTAAGGGTTTATTAAGACTGAGGTGAGGGCTTTCTAAAAACAAGATTCACCTAATTTTAGCAGTCTCAATATTTTCCTCTTATCAAAATACACCCTTCATAAACACATATGTAGATTCATCTATGAAGAGATGTAGCGAGGAGATTATACAAAGAAGTCACTTGTTCCGTAAATTCTGCAGTAAATTATCAAAACTAATTCCTGAGTAACATACTGTACTGGTCACCAACAAAAAGTATGGAAAGGGGACACAATTAATTTTTGTTTCGGTGTTGTGCTTCCGAAGACTCAACTTAAAATACACGGATACCAACAAAGAGGAACTGTACGGAACGAGTTACGGACACTATTGGAAGTATGGATTCTTAATCACACCTGTAATTCATCGAAATTCTTTTTCTCTGACTTTCAAGTAATTAAAAGACTTTTCTAAATTACTGTGCTTAGAGGAGACAGAAGTCAGGATTTGCACCGCATCAAAAACAAACATTCTGAACAATGTGCGGCCCAAATTATATTTATACAATTCTCATGTAACTACTTGTCCATCTAGCTCCGGCAAGAAACACACACCGATCAGCCTTCCTGCTGGCCGCAAGCTCCCTGCACCCAGGACTCGACCTCCAATCTGGACGGGGCAGTCATTTCGGGGGCTCGCTGGATGCCCACTTTCTCACGCTCCCCATCTTGACAACTTTACATCTTTCCAGAGGCGCCACGAGTGCACGCAGACGCCAGGGCGAGCGCGCGTGCACAGACGACTGCTCGGGCTCTATCCCTACGCAGGAGCCCGAGGCTCCGAAACTTTTCCAGAACACGGCGCGCCGGGGGCCCTCGCCCCGCGTTCCCGGAGTCCCACGCCCGAGCGCCAGGGCGGACTTACTGGTTGGTCGGGGGCGCGGTCAGCGGGATGGCCACCTCCTCCTCCTCGTACTCGGGTCCGTCCAGGGAGTCGCCCTCGTCCACCGTGCCCAGGCTGGCGCCCGGCGGGGGCGGCGGGGGCAGCGGCGGGAAGCCGCCGCCGGGCCCCGGGGTCTCGGCGGGCGGCAGGACGGCCCCCTTGCCCAGGGCCGCCTCCGCGGCGGCGGGTCCCGCTGTCACCGGCGCCGGGCCCGCCGCGGCCCCGCCGCCCGGAGGCCCGGCCACCGCGGCCTCCGCCGGCCCGGCGCAGGGGGCGGCCGGCAGCGGCGCGGGGGTCTTCCCGCGACAAGCCGCCGCGTACGCCCCGGCCGCGCCGCCGCCCCCCGCTCCCGCGGTCGCCGGGCCGCCGTCCTCACCGCCGGCCTCGGCCGCCATCATGGTGCAACGCGCGCCGCGCGGCCGGCCCGGCCCGCCCGGCAGCCCCGGCGGGCCCCGAGCCTCCGCACGCCGGCGCGGCGCCCCCGCCACCCCCGGGAGACGACCACAAAAGCAGCGCGCCCGCCGCCGCCGGAGCCCGCTCGGTTACGGGAAGCGACGTGGGCAAACCGGCAGCGCGCCGCCCCGACGCCCACGCGCGCGCGGGCAGCGGCCGCCGCGCTCGGGCCACGCGAGCCCGCGGACGCGGCCGAGGGCGCCGCCGCTCAGCACCCCGGTTCCGGCCGCCCCCGCCGCAGCCGCCACCGGGGCCGCTGCCGGGGCCGCAGGCGCGGCCGGCGCTCCATCCCCCGCCGCCGGGCCGCAGCGGGCGCGGCGGGAGCGCGGGACGCGGGGCGGGGTGCACGGGACGCCGGCCGCCGCGCTCGCCGCCCGGAGCGCGCAGGGAAGCCCGGAGAGACGGAGCGCGCCAGGCCGCGAGGGAGAGAAAGGAAGGCGGGGCGGGAGAGGAGGGGCGCGGGCACGGAAGGGCGGCGGGGCGGCGCGGGCACGGGGCGCGCGTGCGCGGCCGGCGGGCGGGCGCGCGGGGCGGGGCCTGGCGGGCGGAAGGGGAAGAGCGGGCGAGGCGGCGGCGGCGCGCGCGGCGCGCGGCCCCGCTCCGGCCGGCGCGCCGGGGCCGCGCCTGCCCGGCCCCGAGGGGCCAGCGGCGCGCGCCCGCTTTGTGTGCTGGACGGACGGGCGCGGGAGGAGGCTGCCGGAGCGCGCGGCGGGGTGAGCGGGCGGACGCGGCGGCGGAAAAGAAGAAAGGGAAGGAAGGTGCCCTGATGCGGGCTTCCTACTTCCTGCCCTGCGGAAAAGTCGGCTTTAGCCCGCAGCGCCGGAGCCCGGGGGCTGGGAGCTAGCGCAGATGGCATGTACTATTCATGTTTACTTCGTTTTTGTTGCATGATGAGTCGCCATATGACTCTTCCACACACACCCCTACGCACGCCTAAAGCTGGATCCTGAGACCCCAGAAAGGAGCGCAAAGTGCATAAATAGACCTGACTGGGTACCACGAAGAATTTTGGGGGAAATGGTGTAATCATATTGCTACCGTCCTGTTCGGTCCCTGCGTCTCGTCACTAGCTGAGCCTCACGCACACGTTCGCCGCTGTTCTTGCAAGTCTGCTCGGCGCTAATGAAACATTGACGAGGAGAGGCGTCACAGAAAGCACAAACAAGTGTACACTGGTCTGTGCACAAAAGACTTCAAGGCTTGATTGACGGCGCTCGGTTCCGTGGACTGAGTGCCTTCAAGTCGAACCTCAAGTTTGCCCCACAGTGCCAGTTCTATACACTTGAAGAATTATCAGCAAATTTGAATCTCACCCTTATTACAGCTAGGGAAAGGAGTTGTACTATCTTTTTATATGTATATATAAGCTACTGAAAGTGACTCATGGTATCATTAGGAGATTGTTCCACAATGAAGTGTGATACCAAATCTGAGTATGATCAAGTCCCTTATGTCATAGCGTGGGTTGGTATTTAAACATTGCCTAAATCTCTAGATTCTAATACAATGAAAGGATGATATAAATATATATATATATATATATATATATATATATATATATATATACACACATATACCTGTTATTCTGCATTGCTTAGGGAATCATGACAAAAAAAATGTGTATGTCCAGTATATATGCATTTTTCTGAATATTTTCTATAAGAAGTTAATTCAATCCATGGATGCAGACTTAGCAGTTATAAAGGGAAAATAATTATTATACATGAATTCATGTGGAGAAATCAATTCTGTTGTTTGAAATCATCATAGTAATTTGTCCCTTGGAATTCATGTATTAATCTCATCTTTAAAGAGTTCTCTTGTAGGAATCTCACATTGAGTACTGATCTTTGAGGTTTTTTTTTTTTGGAAAGATGATTAACAAAATAGCACATTGCGGATGACATGCAGTGACTGCAATCAACTCCATGGAACAACAGTGTTTGCCTCTTACACAGGGTGCTAACCAAGGGTGAAAATGAATCACAACAGCTAGAATTCTTAGAGTGGACTAAACCAGCAAAATCTTGGACTTGTAAGACATGCAGATTCTCAAGAGTATGTCAGAAGCTGCAACAATCGACGTCTTAAACAGTCTCCCAGTGATGATACACTTAACTTGGAGAGCCACTATGCTAGATTATAATATATGAGTCGAGAAAGAGGTAGGTATTACCTTAAATAGGTTCTAAAAGAGAGGAACTTAAAGGATGTGAGCCAGAGAGATGTGGATGGATATTGGTTGCTAAGCTCTGTGCTATTCTAGATGAAGAGATAAGAAAAAAGGAACAGAATGAAATAGTTAAGTAATGCTTGAAATAATAAAGCTCTGTTTTACTAGGTGGTTTCCCTAAGAACAGCTTTTTTTTGCTCAGAATTATGAAGAAAATGCCTACTATGGCTTCTGCCTAATATATGATCTCCGATTACAACACCTTCAACAAATGCTCACATAGGTTTAAAAATCAGTAGTGTGTCAGCAGCCTAGTTGTCCAGCTCTTCTACCTCCATCACCACCATCAGCTCTGAAAGGCAGAGCATTGAACCGACAGGCTCTTACAGGGTCTCGGTTACCACACTTCTTTTCTAGTTGCTCCAGTGCCATTGGCCTGAAAGTCCTGGTTTTGCTACAATCACTCTAGAATTAACTTCTCCTTTGCTGAAAATGTTCTATCCCTTAAAGATCAATGTGTAGTGTGGTTTAATACCAGTCCTTTGCTGAGTTGTATTATTTTCTAGTTACTTTTAGGTGTATGCATCTACAAAACTTTACTGCAAATAATGACCTGCACCCTACTCTCTAATTCAGTTCTAGGCATCCCTGATACATCTCTTCGATCAGATCTGTTTTCTTCTAAAAAACAACAAAAACACACAATGGATTAGATCAGGTCTTAGATCAGATAGCATCTTAGATACAAATTTCAAACTCTTAGGAAGGAAATACTACGTCCATTTGGGACCAATTTCTTACCCAGCTTATGTTCAAACTTAGAGTGGCTACAGTCTGTGAACATGTGTGTATGTATAGAATGGGGGATCCAACTCGGACCTTCATATTGAGCTACACCCCCAGATCTTTTGTTATTGTTTTGTTTTGTTTTTGTAAGTTTGAAACAGGGTCTTGCCAAGTCAGTCTGTCACTGAGTTGCTCAGGCTGGGCTCAACTTCTCGAACCTGTGATCTCCCTGCCTCAACTTCCTAAAGTGCTGGGATTACAGGCCTCTCTCACCACTTTTTGTTATAGTGTCCTTTTCATTCAAAGAAATCACCTCAGATTTTCTGAGGTATTTTCAGATATTTTTACATTCCTCTTATCACATTGCATGACTCTAGGCTTCAATTTTTATATTTCCTTAATACCACATGTCTTTCACCTTTCATAAACTTTTTTCTAAAGGTATTAGTGCTTTTATCTTGTATTTTGCTTTTTTCTTCCTCTACTCACCCTGACTTTTTGCCCTTCTCTGATTTATGTTCTCATGTTCACTTTTTTTATTTTCAGCTAATTTCTCTCTCAGTTTTGACTTGCAACTTTTCCTTCCATTTTCTGAATTTCCTGACAAGTGTGCTTCTTGAAGTTCCACGAGTCAAAAACTGAAGGATGATTTAAAAATAAAACTGTGAAATGTCTATTTGGAAAGAGGTGTTACAGGAATCCAGCAGGAATTGGTCTTAGAAATGGTCTTATGCAATATCAGCTAGTAAAAAGAAGTAAATAGTGTTAATGAAATTCACATAAAGTACTCAATGGAAAGATCCTGAAAAACAAAACAAAAAAAATTCAAAATAGCTTTTACCTTTAGTAAAACAATCCTGCAGTTTCAGAAAAGCTACTTGAAATTTTAAATTATAGTATTTAATGAAGATGAAATAATTTAAAAATGCTGGATGAAACTTGTGTATACAAAAATTGAAATTTAAGAAAATAAAATGCTGTTGTTCTATTTTTATTGGCAACTCAAATATGATTGTATTTTATTCCAAAAATACTTTGCATTTTAATACCTTGTTATACCTAGAAAGGTATTTCCAACTCAATAAGAGTGCTAGAAGAAAACCTCCGTGGGATTGGAGGGATATCTGAGTAGTTTATATGAGAGATCTGGGTGAGAGTGGATGAGGTGCTCACAGCTGTGTGCGAGGAAGCCCAGCTTATGTCCCTGCCCTGGTACGTCCTGAGCTGTGCAAACAGACTGCGAATCTGATCTAAATGGTGTCCAAAATTGTATTGACCTGATAATCTTGAAAGGAAGCCTCTACTTCTAAGCCTAATGCACCTACCACATTTGTTGACCTCACTGAGCACATTTTTCCTTAATTAAGAAGATCCTCTAAGAAATAGCAGTAGACTGGGGATGTAGCACAGCAATGGAACTCTTACCTTTGATGCAGTGCAGGAGGCCCTGGGTTCAATCCTCAGTGAGGATGAAGGATTTTAAAAATAAAAATAAATACCTGTGCAGAAATTATAGTACATAACATAACAGCTTCATAATTTTATTAAAAAATATAAACACCACGAAAGAAATTAAAAAGTCTGACCTCAGAGGTTTATGAAATTAACTTCAAAGGAAATTAGTAGGAGCCCTCTTAAAACATTTACATGTATTCATAGTTAGAGAAGTTAAATCAAAATATTCTTTTTTTGAAAGATTAAAGAGTAGAAAAATGTACCTGTCTTTTTTATTATTTGGTTCATATTCTGGTTTATTGTTTGTATTTAGTATATTTTCCACTTTTCATTGTAAGAAAGATCTCTGCCTTGTTATTTTAGACTGTTTTTCTTTTCCCTGTTATTTTTCTCTGACCAGGAGCATTCATATATTTTCCTTTCTGTGTCTGGCTCCTTAACAAGGTAGCATCCCATGGTAGAAGTAGAAGTGAAAGGAAGTGGGAAGGTTTCAGGGAAAAGGAAGTGGGGGGCAGGGTGGGTAGGATCCGTATTTCCTTTATCATTACATTTCCCTTCCTTGAATACGTCAGCAACATTTTAAACAACACTCAAAACACCTCCTGAAATCCAGTTGGCCTTTGGCCTTTTCACCTCAGGAATCCAGCAAAATATCTAATTCCAGATACTTTTTTTTCAATCTACCTGAGAGTCTCTCAGTAACCCTTTCACCTCCAAATCCGTGGAATGTATAATGCTCTTCAATGGCTAAAATAATTATATGATAAGAGACATAAGCAGGATCTAGAGTTGAAATTATATGCAAATGAAGTGCATTTTGTGGGGGTCGTCTTTGCTTTGTAGTGCTGAGGCTGGACCACAGCACCGTCACACTGAGCTACATCCCTGATTTACTTTTATTTTCGATTTTGAAATAAGGTATCACTAAGTTGCTAAATTGCTGAAACCTGGGCTTGCAGTTGGTGTCCTCCTACCTCAGCCTCCCAGAGGGCTGGAATTACATGCCTGCCTAATATAAATGATATATCAGCTTTAAATACTTCAAAAGTGTTGCGAATAATGTAACTTTGCTATGGGATATGTTCAGAGCAAGTTACTACTCAGAGCACCTGAGGTTCAGCACCACAGGAGAGACTGCACAGAACCCCCGAGAGTGTCGTATCTGACTCTGCCAATGCCCATAAACTGCCTTGTGTGCCCTTTGAACATCTTTTTGGCTAAAGAAAGCCCTCAGGTGGAGCCACTCCGGTGCTTGGAGGAAGGAAAAGCCAGCAGTGTACACAGAATAGGGAAATGTCAAAGGCATCTGATCTTGACCCCCACAATATCGACTGCACTCACTTTTGAGAACCCCTGCACTGAAAAGTTAATTTCTAAAGCTGGACGTGATGAAGTTCGGATGTAATCCCAGCACACCAGGAGGCTGAGACAAGAGGATTGCGTGTTCCCAGTATGAGCAACTTAATGTGATACAGGGGACCAAATTTCAAAGAAAAGAAAAAGAGAATGAAATGAAAATAGTATGATTTCTGTTAAAAACCAATACTTTGGAATGTCGACGTACTTCAGTGTGTGCGTTTAATTTATCCCGTCATTTCACTTATTCTGTCATGACGCTCCTGGGTCATTTAGCCCAAGCCCTTCAGAAGCATACTCGGTGTTAATTGCAGCATGGCTGGCCAGACTGCCATGATTTCTCAGTAATGAATTTTGTCTCAGCAGCACTGACCAGAGGAGTGGTTTTCTAACACTAATTATTACTTCATTCTAACACAATATCTGCCTGTTCTTTATATAGCCCATATTTTGAGCTAGAAAATATAATAGAAGCAAAAGTGGTTATGCCCTGGACATAAAACAGCTCATTAAAAGTGAAATGAGAAAGATTTAAGAAAATGCCCTTTATGTATGTATTTATTTATTTACTTATTTTGTACTGAGGATTGAGCCCAGGGCCTGCACTCTGAGCTACAAACCCAGACCTTCTTCCAGTTTTGATTTTGAGACAGTCTCACTAAGTTACTCAGTTGTCCAGGCTGGGCTAGAACTGGCAACCCTCCTGCCTCAGTCTCCTGGAGTTTCAGGGATTACAGGTCTGTGCCACCAGGCCCATCCAAACATATTCTTTTTAAGTAATCTTTTGTAATATCCTCATTAAAAGTGGTCCAAAAGGCAGCATTTCTATTTGTAGAAAGGTTTAAAGTTTTTAAGATGCAATGTGTCTTTCATAACTTCAAAAAAAGTGATGATCTTATTATTATTCTCAACTGACAGACCTGTAAAGCTTTTGAGCTCCAAACATGTGGTCAATTTACTTCATGTGATGAATGTCTGTTATAAGGATTTCTGGGAAAGTAAGGCAGGATGAGACAGGATTGCACAATAAAATGTCTACTGTCACAGGGAGCGGTAACAACTCGTATCATTCACCACCCAGAAGCAGCTCTTGGGAACGGACCGGCATGCGTGTGCTCATGTCTGAAGAATGGAGACCATGTTATTAGGTCCGCCAGTCACTGGACCAGTCCCACGACTCAGGAGCCCTGTCGCTGTTTCCCTCTGTTTCTCCCAAAACAGTCAGTGCTTCTATTGAGTCTGACTCTACCACGAATCAGCACCACCCATCTCCTGAATTCTCTACCTCAAGTGCCCTGCCTACTGCTGGTTTCCACTGCTTTTCTGATTCCACTTACAGATATTAACCAACTGCCAGGGCAACCACGGTGAGCCAAAATCCTGTGGTCTTTGCTCTCCTAAGGTATGTGGCTTCTAGAGAGGCATTTAATCAAGAAACTACTTAAATAAATGAAGCATTTATGGTAGATCGGGGTGTACATCAGTGGTAGAGTCTTGATGAGATCCAATCCCTGACATAGCCCCACCTCCAATAAAATACAGCCTGTGATCCTAAAATATATTGGGAAAGGAAAAACTGAACTAATTTGAATCTTTATAGTTTAGGCCATCATTAGACAGAGTCTTTGTTGAATGTTCAGACAGTGACTCAATGTAATAGAGTAGGCATAGTAAATGAGCCCCAAACCTGGGACGCTGTGACAGGTGGCTTGTCTGTGTGATCCACCTCTGCCAACACTAGCTTTGTAACTTAACCTTTCATGAGTCTCCCATCTCATAGATGCACAGATATCAATACCCTCTGCCTAGGTGGTTCTGTAAGAAGACTCTGAGACTCCAATCAGATTTCTGTACTAGAAGGTGACCCCAAGAAGCTCCTCTGCAGAGAGGGGAAGTAAGACAGAGAAGGGCAGAAAATCTGTAAGGGTGTTATCCAACACACACAGTCACTGTGGGACTCGGGGGAGGGGGAGATGACCTCAAGGCCACACGTAAGCCATGTCTCAGAGTTACCCTGCGTGGGGAAGAAGGTAGACAGGACTACTTATTCAACTTCTCTTCACCCCTAGTGAACACAGCTTGAATTCCTGACCTCTCTGTCCTTCCTCTACTGCTCACATCTAAAAGAATGAAAGGTTCTGGAAGGATAGCCACCAGAAGGCAGACCCGTCCAAGCACTAGAATAATGATTGCCAATGCAATTATGGGTGGGATGCTGACCACTGCTGTGTCTATCTTTACAATGTTTTGTGAGGATTTTAAATAAAGTGTTGTGGTTTGGATTTGGAGCAACCTCTAAAAGCTCACGTATTTGGAGGCAGAGGGATAACTGTGGCGCTGTGTGCTATTGGGAGAAGGGGCCTTGCCAGAAGCAGATGACCTGGAGGGATCGTGTTAACATGTTGAGATAGTGGGTGTACTCTTCCCTTCATTGAAGTACGCTCAAATGTCCTATCCTCAAAATTCTTCTCTGACCCCTTATACCCAAAACCTTTTTGTCTAAGAAGAAAAGCTCCTAATGTCATTTCCTCTAGGATCCCAGGTAGTGAATGGTGTCACCATTCACGTAGTAGTAACCCTGTACTCTACGGCGCACAAACGCCAAGCCGTGTGCTTCTCCTAGACCTTCGCTTCTGCCACACTCCTCCACAAACAGTCCTGCCATTTGGTTCATTGTTGAACAGAATACCAAGATTCCTACCTCCGGAGAGCCTTCAGAATGACGATTTCCTCAGCATGATGTACTTTCTCTAGAGCTTTGACTGGCTTCCTCCTTTCACTGAAATGTACTCAAGTCTTTTATCCTCATCAAGTTGTGCTCTGAGAAGCCACTCACTGAGAAGAAAATGAATCACTTGATATGTAAACAGAAGTGACACGTCATTGTACATTTCTGCCAACACTTCATTCTGTACGTTTCTTGCTCTTCCTCCTTGCTATAAGAATTGAATGTTCCAGGCAGAGATTATTGTTTCAGTTGGGTCCCAGAATAAGAAGATACAAGAACAAAATCAAGGAAACCTGGCAGCCAACATACAAGAAATAATCTACTGTGATTGTAAATAACACACTTCCAGGGTACTTGAGGCAAATATGAGTAAGAAAGGTCTGTAACAAATGGGGAAAATATGCTAAAATACGATGGTAACTTAGGGTTATGCTGATGGATTAAAGATTGCTGCAAATTTATATAAAGCCAAAATCTAAATTATGGCAAAAATGTTCCTAGCAATTGAAAATAAACAAAAATACTTTACATAAGATTATGAAGAGTTATTGAAGAAAGAAAAGGTTTTTGTTGCAGAATAAAGGTATGCATCCCTCTTAAATTCATAATTTAAAACGTCACACACACACACACACACACACACACACACACACACACACCGCCAGCCCAGGATGGTGGTAGTAGGAGAAGAGGGTCTTCTGAGAGGCTGTTAAGACCACACGAGGTCAGAGGATGGATCTGTCATAAATGGGATCAGCATTCCTGTAAGAGATTGGGGGAAGCTTGCTTCCTCCCCCCACCCCTTCTCTCTCTCTCTCCCTGGTGAGGATACAGTGAAAGTGGTCGCTGCCCACCTGGAAGAAATCCCTCACCAGAACCTGACCATGCTCAGAGCCTAAGCTTGGACTTTCGGCCTCCAAAAGTGTAAGAAATAATTTTTGTAAGACACTCGGCATTTGCTAACGTGTTATAGCAGCCCCAAGTAACTCAAATGGCTTCAGAGTCTTACTTACAGGGCCAACTGTTCACACAGCCCAAACACAGTCAAATTACTTCGATTTGTTTGTAGATTACAGTGATTGTGATGGCACAGATAATTAGATTTCAGTTGGGCAGTGGCGATTCTTTGGTTCTTTGAACTGAAGTATTAGAATTGATTTGATATTTTCTATTTTGCCATTTTTCTATTTTATTTTTTATCAATAAATTCTAAAGCTAATGAGGGTGTCTAAGTTTGTAATTTGGTGTGTGATAAAATATTTTTATGTCTTTTTTTTTCAGTGCTG
Source organism: Ctenodactylus gundi (assembly GCA_004027205.1). Lineage (NCBI taxonomy): Eukaryota > Metazoa > Chordata > Mammalia > Rodentia > Ctenodactylidae > Ctenodactylus > Ctenodactylus gundi. Next base: position 379,831 of record PVKB01001058.1, read on the forward strand.
TCAATTAAACCCAGGGCCTGTGCACTGAGCTACAGTCCCAGGTAGTTTATTTTGTTTTATTTTAGCCTCGCCATGGAATTGTGCAAAACTGCTAAATTGCCCATGTTGGGTTTGAATTTGGAATCTTCCTGCTTCAACTTCTCAAAGTGCTGGGAGTACAGGCTTTTTATGTTTCATAACAAGGATTTCTATTAAATTTCTATACTTTTTTGAGATGTTTAAGCCAAATGGAAAAGCATTTCAGGAATTTTTGGTTTAAAAAAAATCAAGCCAAATATAGTAGTTTTAAAATGCAGTGGCATGATTTTCCTAGTCAGCTAAAACTTTATAACTTATGCACGTAGCCTGGCTTGTTCAAAATGTGCTTTCCTCAAGTAAAATATGGTTTTTAAGACTTGGCATTAACCAGGAGATGAGTTTGGCATGACGCTTCTTAAATGTGTTACGTATTGCTGTTCATACTTCCTGAGCCTTCTGGCTGAGGTCATGTACAATGTGCTGCTTATGTAATACTTGTTCTCCAATGATGTGTGTTTTTAGCTTTTTTGTTACGATAAACCAATCATCATAACATCACAGGAGTGAATCACTTAGCTATATGTGTCATTCTCTTTATATTTTTGCAGGTGAAAAGTCTTCATGTTCACCTAGTAAAGGTTCTCATGTTTAGTAAAAGAATAAAGATCTATGATTCATTTTATTTTAAAAAATGATTGACTTTCTCCCATGGCAATTTCTTTTTCTTAATAGATGGGTCTCAGGATGCTGCCCAAGCTGTCCTGGAATTCCTGAGCTCAAGCAGACCTCCCACCTGAGTCTCTGCAGTCACATGGCTCAGGATGTATCCCACCAGGACCAGCTCAGAGCAATTACTGCAATTTTTAAATCAGTTCACTTAGTTGATAAAAGATTAACATTTTCTTTTTTTCTATGTGCTAACTAAACATGCTGCCATTGGTTAAAATGTGCTCACTGGTCCATGTTTTCTGGGAAGAATGGTACTGGGCTTTGAACCCAGAGGCTCACACATGCTAGGCCTGCAGGCAACCTACCGCCAAACTACATGGCTTTCAGACCTGGTGTGAGTGCCCGTATGAGCATGTGTGTCAGTGCGTATCAGGGTGTGTGGGTTTCTGGGGATCAATCCAGGGCCCTCAGCTTATTCAAGAACTCATTAAAAATTATTCCAGACATGGCACTTTAATCCTCACCTTCTTCTTCTTCCTCATCCTGGCTGATCTGGAAGGAACATAATGCTACCTACCAATCGCAGAAGTTCTTCAAATATTTTTTGGTGCAGTATTTCAAGTGCCTTTTTGAAAAAGGCACCTCGGAAGTTAGGGCCCTCTTGCCTGTGCTCCTCCTGGTGATGCCTCCACCAGGTTCCCTGGCGTTTCCGGTCACTGGGATTCTCTCCTAGAGAAACTGCTCGAAAGGGGCGGCACCCATGTTTCCACCTTCTACCTGCTGGTGCACTCGTGGGTGAACTTCAGGACTCGCCCCATTTTTACACCTTCTTTGCCACAGGAGGAAAAAAATTGAGACAGGGTCTTGCTCTATTGCCCTGGCTGGTCCTGAACTCACCATGGTAGCCCAGGCTGGCCTTGGACTCAGGGCAATCCTTCTGCCTCAGCCTTCCAAGGGCTGGGATTACAGGCCTGTGCCACCAGGCCCAGCTCCAAGTCTATGTTTTCATAATGGAACTTATGTTATATATTTCTACAACTTTTATATCTCATTCAATTTTTGATGAATTGTTTTGATATGTTAGAACTAGTTGCTACATATGTAAATAAAATCAGGCAATGCTGTAATAAGAGTTAAGGATTCTGTCGGACAAGGATACAGTGATTACGGCAGATCACAGAAGTTGTTTAACCGTAGTCCTCCTTAAGTTTTCTGTTCTGTTGCCTTTGAAACAAAACATGGCCATGGGACCTAGTTGGATTTTTTATTACTTCAAGATTTGTGTCATAGTTTAAAAACAGTGGTCTTGATTACAAGACTATTTTTAGAAGTTTTCCTACATTATCTTTTGAGGCATTTAATGGTTTTGGTTTTTATGTTGTTGAAATCTTCGATTCATCAGAATTAATTTTCTTGTAAGGAGTGAGGCAACTTCTTCCCCCTAAATATAACTTTATTCTTTCACACACTGTGCTTTTCTTTGCTTATTCTTTCATTACACAGGCATTCGGCATTGGGAATATTCAACATTAGCACTTTCACATTTTAATTATCTTTGGCATTCAAGGAACATTTCTATCATACTTAAAGTTTGAGTAATAGAAGATTAAGGGCACCTGCTTGAAACCCTTCACCCTTTCTCCACCTCATACAATCATCCACTTCAGAGTGAAAATACAAAGAAAAGAACAAACTCCACGAATACAAGGGTGTTGAAGACTACAGTCATTGATCCCTCTCCAACCTTTCCCCCGGCTTTGAACACGTGTAGTCTGTTGGTGCGCCACTTTCTGAAGTGGATCCCAAGTCCTCTTTTTTGAGTGTCGTCAGTTGCTCTGTGGTGCCTGCCTCCATGTCCTGAACTGATTCAAAATGTTTATCTTTTATGAGCATTTTGACGTTAGAGAAGAGTCAGAGGCTGCGTGGTGCCACCGCTGATGAAAAAGAAGAATGAGGACACACCACCGTGTTTTCAGGGACCTCTCTGTTGGATAGTGCTCAGTAACCACAGTCACTGAATTTTTGATCACATCTCATAAAGATTCTCACAAATGGGGACTTCCAGAACTGCTCCAGAAAGAGCAAGAGTGGGTGTGATGAGCACGTGCAAAGCCAGGGGAGTGCTCTGAGGGGAATTAATGGCAACGAGTCCTGTACTATATTTTTGTTGTTGTTGTTGTTTTGAGACAGGGTCTCGCTCTGTAGCCCAGGCTGGTCCTGAACTCACTATGGAGCCCAGGCTGGCCTTGGACTCATGCCAATCCTCCTGTCTCAGCCTCCTGAGTGCTGGGATTACAGGCGTGCATCACCATGCCTGGTTTATGTGGTGCTGGGGAATCAAACTTGGGTACTTATTGCTTAACTCAACACTAGCTAGGCAAGTGCTTTAACTGCGGATCCATTCCTTCAGCCCCTTGTACTGTAATTTTAAAAAATTTAAGCATCACTATCTTTTAAAATTATAAAAATTATACCTTGTATGTAAAAAATATGTACTATCAAATTTTTACTGAAAAGTCATATTTTATATGTCATAGAGATTTACGGCACCATAAATTTTCAGAAGTCAGGGAAAGGCCTTCTGGATTTGAAAACTTTATTTTTTTTTGAACAAAAAAATGGATTTACTTTTTGCTCTCCACAGAAGACATATGCTTCTTGCATCTCCTTTTCCTCTTACTGGGTCCTGATTCTCTTTCCCCACAAAAAGAAAATACAGTCACTTATATAGGCTCATCCAGTTAGGACCATGGGCTCATAGGAAGGGCCCTTTCAGAATAATCCACATCCTTATCAAATGGGTTTCAGAAAAGAAAATACTTCTTAAAAATAAATCGGGCAAACTATTGACACGTGCTGAAGCAGGATGATGGAATGTGCAGGTTTATCATCCTATTTCTCATGCATTTTATGTGTTTCATAGGTTTCACAATGAAAAGAGTTAGGTTTTAAACTCTGTGAGTCATTTGCACCCTTACTTTGTATAATGATCCTATGAACAATGGGAAAGGACTTTCCCTCAGGAGCTAAGGAGGGCTTACCTCAGAAAGATGCATTCTAGTCAACCACTGACTGGGGATAAAGTTATTTCTCAAGCATTTAGAAATAGATCTTACTCAACCAAAAGGAGGAAAGAGCCTTGTTTTGGTTTTGGATCTGGAGTGTCCGCCAAGAGCCTCCAACACTGGGATGATGTGGATTACCTAGGAATACCTCGTGCTTTTGGGAAGCAGGGCCTGGATGGATGGGGCGGCTGCTTGGGGCTTGACCTGGGAGGGTAGATCTGCGCTTCCTCCCCTCTGCCTGGGCCTCCGCCGTGTGTACTCGCCATTGCTGGATGCCCATGTGTGGACTCTGATGTTCTGAAACTATGAGCTGAAGTAAATCTTTCACCAGTAAATTGTGGATTTTGAGTGCTGCGTCTCAGCGAGGAGAAAGTCATGAGGACAAGCCTAGAAGAAAGAGACTATGAAATGGATCTGAAGACATCTACAAAATAGTCCTGAAGACACAGAGCCTCCCCAGTCGATGGAAGTGGCTTCTCAACATTCTATTAGTGTGTCCGACTAGTTGTGACGAGTCAATGTCACACCCCAGACTTTAGGACATTATGTCATAGTCTTGTAGATATTTATTATCTCTTTTGTGAACCAAGAGTCTTTCTCTGCACTATGATTTGAGACTTAAAGCCAGTTTAGATTTTAAAATCAAAAATATCCGACATCGACAGGAGTAAGAACTAGAATAAATGTACAAAACTTTGGCTTCCATTTGAATTCTGAATATTTAAATATTTTTGGTTTAATACAAGATTGGCCTGAAAAAAATCATGTTCTTTCAAGTGCGTTTGTAGTGAGTTCTTGTTCAGACTTTTCTCCTGGTACATTTCTGCAGGAGTGTTAATTCAAAGAATAAGAGAAAAGCTTCTGGGGCATGTGGCTTGCTTTGTTCCCAACTACGTGCAGAAAGTTAATTGTGTCTGTTCTCATTCTTGTCTCCTACAAAAAAAGAAAGAGAAATGGGGTCCAAGGAACCAAGGAGAATCGAATGTTATTTTCAAGAACTTTACGAAGTTACCAGAGAGAGGAAATAGAATAATCTGGAATAGCTCTGGCTCGCTGTATGTAATGAAGAGCCAGAGAAGGAAGGAAGGAACAGGGGAGGAAAATACACAGGTGGAAAGCGGGGTCGCGTCTTGCTGTTGCTGTGTTAGCAGGGAGAGAGAAAGGCGCTCTGGAGGCAGCAAGACTGCAAGGAAGGTTTTTCATATTCTGAGGAGTGATCGGGAGAAGCCTGATTTGCTTTTGTAATCACATCTATATTAACTTTGTTGCTAAATTGATATCAGTCTGAGGGTGAAACAAAGCAGCTCTTATTCAAGGTTTTGTTTTATAAGATGAGCTTCCTTTGTTACGTGTTGCTCCTTAAAGTCACCCTTAAAAGATGATTTGTTAATTTAATTTTCAATGACTCAAATATTCAGCAAGGTTAAATCAGAAGATTGGCAGGAAATAGCATATATGGAATGTCTTATTGGTTCATTTATTTTCTCCCTAAATTCAGACATAGCATAAGGCGAGGATCATAGGTTGTTTGCTTGTTTGTTTTCTTATTAGCCTGTGTTCCAGACCCACTCCATCCAAGTTGAGTAATTTTAAGGAAATCTATGTTTCACCTGGGGTCTGTGGGTAAATTTCTTAATCCCTCCTGTGCCTGGATTGCAGTGAGTCTTCCTGTGGAGTCCGTCTCAATCGTGAGCCTCTACCTCACAGAGTCCACACCTCTCCTCTCGGTATACTTGTTTTCATGAGAACTCCGCCAGGCACCAGCTAACACAACCCCAGCTTCCGTTCACATCTTTTTTTTTTTTTTTTCCGGTGTTGGGGATTGAACGCAAGCCTCATCTGTATCAGCTGTATCAGTGTATCAGGTAAGAGATCTTCCACAGAGCTTATACACTCAGCCCTCCGTTTACACTTTTAGCTGTGGTTTTTAGTTTGCTTTTTACATTTGACCTCTGGGGATTTCCTTTACTTTCTTGCAAGCTCTGCTGTGCATTCAAGAGGAAATTTGTTAAGTTTATCAAGAAGTCTTTGGGGTGTGTTTTGTTGGTGGTCTTCCAGATATAGATTACTCTCTTGCTGGTAATGGAAGTCCGTGCTCCTCTAGGTACAATGGAGGTGACACACCAGCTCCTTCCTCTAAGACAACCATGGGTTTGGAGGTGATATCCCTAAAGAGCTGAGCACAGTGCCTGAGCCGTGCTTGGTGCTCAGGATAGAGCCACTATGGTGAGTGACCGTAGTGGCAAAGGCATCGTGCACTGCGGATTATAACACTGGAGACGACACAGTCTGGGGATTGCAAAAGTGATGGATAGGAGTTCGGTTATTTTTGTGGTCTTTCTATGGTGCATTTATCAGACACTTTTTTTTTCTAAAAATTATAATTTTTGACCTTAGTGGTTTTGAAGTGCATTTTTTTCTTTATATGAGGTGCTATTCATGTTTTGTGAGAGAGTGGTTCGATCATCTGAGACCGACCATTATGTAAAGGGGCTACGTGATACACAAAGAGTAGACCTACTTCTTAAAGGAAAGTTAATCCACATCTCTATTTAAAGTATCATTGAAGATATTGATCTCTGAAACAACAGGTATTTTTTTTCCCCTAAAGGAGCTAGTGACCTGGTAAAAATATTAGATACATGCATACTTGCAGGAAAGTAGTTGAGTAGATGACAGGGTGATGTGCGGACATATTAAATAAAGATCATAGGGCTGCAGAAATAGCTTAGTGGTTAAAGCACTTCCCTAGAAAACTCAAGGCCCCGGGTTCAATTCTCCAGCATTACAGAAGCTGGGTGTGGTAGCACACACCTGCAATCCTAGCACTCAAGAGGATGAGGCAGGAGGATTGCTGTGTGTCTGAGGCCAGCTTGAGCTACATAGTGAGTTCAGGTCCAGCCTGGACTATAGAGTGAGACCCTGACAATAAATAAACAAATAAATAAATAAATTTTAAAATATTACAGATGATAAGGACTATGAAAAGTCAGAAGAGGGAAAGTGTATTGGGATGAAAAAGAAAGACTCTAAGGCTGTGCGAGATGGCATGTCATCCTGGTGGCCGTGTAGCCACAGAGAAGCAGAGAGCAGGGTGGCCGCGGTGGGAGGAAAGACGAACACAGGAGAGGCTAGTTTAACTAAAGGGGATCATTGTCAAGAGTGGTGGGAAGGAGGCAGGTACTAATGGAAGAGCGTCCTAAATGTAGCCACACAGGCACCACAGAGCACTGAGGGGGGAGAGTGTGCAGAATAATGGGCATTTCCAGATATTAGATGACCTAGTTATTCTTTTGCAAATATAACTTCCTTCCTGCACCAGAATACAGTCTTCCTGAGGCTGAGAGCTTGGTTGTTTCGTTCAGGAAGTACTCTTAACATTTACCCGTAGCCCACGGAGGCGTCACTGAATGAGTGAAGGAATGAATGAATGAATGGGTGAGTGATGCATTTAGCAGTGGTATGCAGAATGAATTAGCTATAAGGATATTAGGAGGATTTTGACCCAAAGCACAAAGAGCGTAAGAAGGGATATAAAGGGAAACAACATAGATCCATTGCACTAGGTAAGAGGTCCTTTAAGGAGGGTGTACTATCTAAAGCTTGAGGCAGTTTCAGTGAGTAGCACCATGGCCCACTGGAAATGTTTACTTAAGGGATCAGTGGAAAGATAGAACTTAGTGACTCCATTTTTTTATATAAAGATGTGGAGGGCATGGAGAATGACTTGGAAGGATCTATCATTGGTGACTGAAAGGATGAGGCTGCTGAGAATAGAAATGAGCAAATTAGGAAATCATTACTACTGGCAAGAAAATGTTATATTTTGCTTAGAAATGCTGAATACAATTTAAGATCTATAATTTGTGCTAAGTGTTTGTCATTGTCACATAGTTTTAACAACAGTTTATATTTCCCATGTATGTGAGTTAAAAAATAATTCTTCGTGTTCTTAGCAAATAATTTTGCAGATTTACCTTTGTTTTTTGTAAAATATTAGTAAGATTGAATAAGATCCTTGCAAAAATTATTTTTATTGCCATAGGACATTTTCAGATAAAAGGTTGAAGTATGTGCAATCTAATCAGGCTTCTTTCCATTTTTAAATTGCATGCTGTTCCACAGACACAGAGTTTCATTTATGCAAGAGGATTTAAGGTCTAGAGATCCCCTGTACAGCATGCAATTAACAATGTAGTGTGTGTACTTAAAAGTCTGCCAAGAGGCTAGATCTCAACTTAAGTGTACTAACTACAGTAAAAAAAAATTATTGTAATTGTCGCATTTTCGCATAACAACGTTAAGTTTCTCCGGTTTTATGTCTACATTTTTTAACACCCATATAATTTTCAACACTGAGCTACTACAGTTTTTCCTTTTGTTTTCTTTTTAACTAGATCTCTTACATTTCTTTTAACTTTCATGGCCTAATAGAGTACAATTTTAAGTTAATTAAATATGTTCCTATGTTGGGAATGAAATATGGTTATTGTATACGTGTAGTAAGCAGAATCCCAAAACGACACCCAAGGTCCCTACTTTCTGGTGCATGAGTGCATTAGCCCTGTAGGATGTTCTCACCACAAGCTCAAGGAGGACAGTGAATACTGTGACAGATGACAAGAGGATGGCCACCCCCACTCGTAGGTTGTGTTTTGTAAAACTTAACTATGCCATGGTCTGTGGATGTTGCTCAGTATGAAGGTCCTGAGTTTAGTACTGTGAAGATAAAAAAAGAAAAGAAAAGAAAAAGGCTCATTTAAGCTACTGAAGGAAGCAGTTCTCCCTACATTGTGGGGGAGGCTACCTAGCAAAGAATGCGGGTAACCTCTGGATGCTAGAATCTAGAAGCTGCAAACAGTCCTGCACTGAAACCCTGCAAGAATTTTGAGAACTCAGCCTTGTGGTGGCAAGCAAATGAATTGTCATCAACCAGTGGCCTTGAAAGAGGACTCCAGAGCCTTGGCTGCCCTCTGACTCCTAGCGTGGTTTTAGCTGGTGGGACTCTATGGAAAAGACTTGGCTAATTTGGATCCAAGCTTCCTGTTGTTCCATTAACAAGTGACCACAAACTTAGCAGCATGAAGGAACACCAACTTTCTAACTCATAAGTCTCTAAGTCAGAGGGTCAAGTGCAACGTGAGTAGAATCTTTGGTGAGGGTCTCACTAGGCTAGAATTAAGGGGTTGGCTGAGGCTACACTTCTGACCTGAGGCTCAACATATCATTTGAGCCTGTTCAAATCGGCAGAAATTAGTTTCCGTCGATAGAACTGAGATCCCTGAAGCCCCGGAAGCCATCTTCTGCGAGCTACTCTTAGCTCCTGCCCACTATTCCTTACCACACAGGGCCTTAGTCACAGTAAAGCCAGTGTTTCCGCGTAGACCAATCAGTATGTGTCTCCTCCGAATTCTTCAGGGATTATCAGAGAAAACTCATGATGCGGCCAGCCCTACGAGGATGATACCTCTATCTCCAAGGCAAACAACTTGGGACATTAATTACATCTGCTAAATTCCTTCACATCAATACCGATTAGTGTTTGGGTAAGTGGGAGAAGGTATGGACACATCGGCACATGGGAGTCCTGGACGGCCAAGTTAGAATTCTGCCTGAATCAGCCATATTTTATCATGTGTCTCACAATTGAGGGAATGGTGAAAAAAAGTTCCGGCCCACGAGAGCATAAAGGATATAAGGGGAAACATCTATGCTGATTGTTTGCAGAATCTTATTTCAAGGAATTTGGAGACAGAGTCATAAGAACAGGCAATACCTGGGCTCCACTTGCTATTCCCCACCAGTGATCAATTAACTATTTTCAACAGATGGTATTTCCCCTCCCTGTGTGCGCTTACAAATGTGCACATTGTGAAAATGTCAGAAGTTGCATTCAGAATTCCAGTCTTATTTTAGATTCAGGGAATGTCAGAACAGGGGGAGGAAGCTGAACGATTATGCCGCTGTTTGCATCGGAGCGTAACGTAGTGGAAGAGAGATATTCTTGCTTCTAGCTAATAACACATCAAGGTGTTATTCTATGTCTTTTGAATAGATCTACTTCACTTCAAGTCATAACAGATGTGACCAGCCCTCATGAGTGCATTTCTTGAAATAGAGAAAAAGCTTGAGCAGATAGGATGGGCAGAATACCAAGGAAACAGATTAATTAGGCAGATGGTGATTCTCTACTAGGGAAAGTTTGAGGAAACCAGTAGCTCTGCAGCAGTGAGCGGAAACCAAAGGAACGCTGTTGGGCATGGAAGACAATACGCTTTTCACGTATTTTTCATTATGTTAAAATACACCACTAGCTATGTACACATACTTTTTCTGTGATCATAGATCACATAATGAAATCTAGTTGCTTCCTTCATTATAATTAATGTTCCCTCTTTGTGTTAGTGAAACTTGGTAACAAAAACTAAAACTCCGTTTTTTTAAATAATTAAGATGGGTAATAGATTTTCTTTTGGGTTTTACTCATGGACCTTTTGAGTATTTGCAATACTTTTTCTTTTTTGAGGCCCATTGATCTTTTAAATTTATTTAATTATTGGAGATTAATCTATATTTCAATTTAATTTATCAATGAGAGGGTTCTAGTTTTATTTTAAAAAGTTATAATCAACTGAAAGGCACTTGTCAAAGGTGAAATTTTTCATAAACAGCAGTACAAAAAAAACCCAGTAGGAAACCAGTAATGGAATAAAAATACAGAAAGGTATTGCTGGCACAGTGTCCTGAAGGTCAACAGCCATGACCACGATCATGGGGGAATGTCAGAGTAAGAAAACACCCGAGGGTGCTCACCCAGCTGTTCTCATCACTCTAAGATCGTTACTGTTTGGATAAAAGCATCATCTGTGTGGCGACTTACACAGTCACCGGATGGATAGTGCACCTCACTTCTAGCTCTCTGGCCAGGTGGAACACAGCACTCTTTGTTATGCCCATTTTTCAGATGAATAAATACACACAAAAGAGACATTATTTTGTCACAATTCACAGAGTTACTTAACGGCTGAGTGAGCACTAGACCTGAGTCATCTAATTCTGAATCCAATACACTTTTTGCTGACCAATTATTATGCTGAATAATGGAAGCCAAAAAAGAGAGTAGCTATTAGTGGAAGAAATAAATTTTCCACTTATTATTTTAACATACACATAATCCAGAGTTTGGCTGTGTTCATATTACTATGTGCTGTTTTTAATTCATACACATGGTGTTTTGGTGTTAGCACTATTCAACCTCGTCTCCGTCCTGTCTTCAGTTTTGTTCTGCAATTTGTGAAAGTTTTGAATTTTTATAGAAATTCCCACATACAAATGTCCTTTCTTTCTCTCTTTTTGTATCAATGGAAAGAATTTTTTTTTAAAAAAGTGCAAGCATCTGGGAATCCTGGTGAAACTTGCAGGGGTGACTTCTTCAAACTAAATCCACGCTGCTAACAACACCCTCCCAGAAACATTGCGAAGAGATAGGAAGGCTGCCTTTGAAATAGGCAGAGTAGAGGAGGCAAGTTTTGGGGGCCCCACTAAGGCAAGCACCCCCACTCTCTGGTGATCTGTTCTTCTCTTAAATGATGAACTAAAAGAGACACTCGCGATTCCACAGGTCTCTCCTTTTGCCCCATGTGTCACAAAATAAAGGTCATAGTTTTAAGTAAGAGTAAATGGAATGCTCCTGACAACCTAGCATCTGTACTGCACAGCACAGATAGAGTTTTCTAGAGATGAAAGACCCCAAGGGGTGCACTTGCAAATTTTTCTTTGAGTCTAGGTAGAAACACTTAAATGCTTATAAAATGTGGTGTGTGTGTGTGTGTGTGTGTGTGTGTGTGTGTGTGTGTTTTACATAGCCTAACTAGCTTTTGCTACATTCGTTTTATTTTTGGAAACAAGCCAACCAACCTCTAATGTTACCCAGATTTCTTGGAGTTAAGATATGTCCATAAGATTGAATCCAGGCAAGGGCTGTAAATCCATTATGATTTTATATATGGGTCATTCTCATGTAGGGGTTTTTAACCCTCTAAGATATTTCTCTGTTAGCTTTCTGGATTCTGATGTACAAGGTGTTCTTTGAGTGCATGAACCATCATGGTCTCTTTGTGCATGAGAGAAATAAATTTTACGTATATTTCCTTTGTTATACAATGCAATAACCAAATTATTGCAGCTTTTAAGGTAAGCAATTAGCCTACCTTAACTCAATTAGTGTCCCACACAAAGTGCACCACAAGACAACTCTCATAGTTTTCTTTTGTCTTTACAAGTGAGAACAGTTGACATCTCTTTCCCCATAGCTCACAATTCATGGAGTTACTAAACGACATGTTCCTCTGTCACTTTAGCTCAACTGCACTAGTTCATGCTATTCTTAATTGCAATAGTTTCATGCACTTTGCTTGAAAGGATCCAAAACTCCCTGGCCAGTTCAGATCCTGAGAGATCCCTTAGACATATTTTATTGGCTCACATAACCCAAATAACATTATACAAGACCTATGAAGCTATTTTAGTTATGTTCCAAAAAAGAAGAAGAAAAAAATGGATAATGACATGCCCTTGCATCAGTCAGTATTGTGCTAAATTGGTTCTTTTGCCCAGTACAAACACCATCCAGTTCCAAACAAGGGACCACATCAATCTTTTTCTCCTTCCGTTGGCTTTTCTTGTGGACCAGACTTCCATGTGACTTTTTTGGTCAACAAGCAATGTGGAGAAATAATCTGGGGATGTTTCTACGAAAAGTTTTACTGTCTCTATCCTTGTCCACCATTCTTCCTGATTTACACTCAAAAATGTTGGCCAGAGCTCAGGTATATGTGGCCTGTATATCAAGAATATCCCATCGCCATGAACAGGACTGTAGACATATGAGTGACATTAGTAGGTCTTCTTGTGTTTTCCATCAAATGCCATCCGATTTGACAAAGCCAACTGATGAACAATTTGCTGTTAAATATGTAGATGTTCTTACTCCAAAATTCAGGCATTCCATGTCTATTTTTATGCTTTATAGAAAATCTTAGACTTGTGCACAGGGAGATACACACAAGGTTCACATTGCACCATTGATCAGAGTGCAACAGTGTGAGTTGTCTATTGTCCCTTATTAGGTTGTGAATAATAAGCTTTTGTACATTTGTGCAATAAAGTGATATATTGATAGGTTATAAGAGTGAGCCAGTACTGCAAATATCAATACAGATGCTTCTTTTTTCATGAAGAAGAGCAAGCTTCACAGACAATATATTATGGTGCCATTTGCTAGGGTTGTTCAAAAAAATTGTGTGTTCAAGAAAAAATATTATAGCAAAAGATGCATTGTCATTAATTCTCCTTATTAACCTACCCCTCCCATGTTTCAAGCACACAGCACACATACCCCATCATTCTTGCCACTTTCAGAAGCTGTTTGGGAAGTCCTCTTTTGTGAGTATCTCAATGAGGTGTGATAAAAATTAGGTTGACTGCTGCTGCCAAGGGCCATCCCATAAAAGGACAGGCTTGAAAAATTTGACAATGTGTCCCCGTGCACTTTATTCACTGAATTTGGCGCCATCTGCCTTTTGGCTTTTCTCCTAAAGTCAAACTAACCATGAAAAGTTAAATATTTTTAATTCATTCTGGACAACAGCATAACAAAGACATCATGAAAAAGAACTTCCAGAACTACTTCAGCAAGTGGCAAGAATTATTGGAGAAGGACGTTTGAAGCAAGGGAAAGTATTTTGAGGGGAATTATGGCAATGTATGTTTTATTGTATCAAATTTTTTGAAATGTTTAAACATTCACCATATTTTTATCATAACTTGTAAATTTGAATACACAAGCTTTTATGTTCTATAGGGCTCTGTCTTATCTAAGAAGGTGTAATAACACAATCAAGAAGGAATATTAACTTCACAATATTTGTCCTTGTCCTATATATACATGTGTAAATGTGAAGAGAGAGAGAGAGAGAGAGAGAGAGAGAGAGAGAGAGAGAGAGAGAACAGACAGATAGAGAGACCAAGAGAGACTGATTGATTTTAAGGAACTGGCTGACATGACTGTGAAGGCTTGGTAGGTCCAAGATTTACAAGGTAGACTAGTAGACTAGAGATCCCTAGAAGAGCCACATTTGGAGACCAAAGATAGTCAGTTTTCTGGCAGAATATTTTATTGCTCTGAGGAGGCCAGATTTTTTTCTACTAAGGCCTGCAACTTAATGGATAAGGACTACTCACATTTTAGAGGGAGATCTGCTTTAATCATCATCTGCTTGTTTAAATATTAATCTCGTCTAAAAATATCCTCACAGAAACATTTAGAATAATGTTTGACCAAATAGCTGATATCACGACCTCATCACATTGACATACAAAATTAATCATTACACTCACCATGTACCCAAATATACAATGATGTGTTTGCCTTTACAAGTGTGGGATGCATTAAAAGAGAATGTTCTTGGGAGTACAGAGAGTAGAATACGGGAGGATCACAGAATCTCCTGTAATAACTGAGTAATTGATCAGAAGAATGAACATACTTTACACAACAAGAGGTTTCTACTTTGTATATGGAAAAAAAAAAACATTCCTGTTATCCTGAGTCGAGAGCCTGAAAAAAAAGGCTTATGCCTCATCCATATGTGGCAATGCCATGCGTGGCTCAGAAGTGACAGAAAGGGAAGGGTGGTAGGGAATGAGAGAAACAATACCACGCTGCTCTACCAAGTGTGTCTCCGTTGGTACCAATGACACAGCTCATTCTCGTGTGACCATCTTCTAGGAGGTTTGGTGAAAGATTTCATATTCCCAAAGTGTCCTTTGGGAGGCGAAACATGGAAGTCAGAATCAGAATTCTGATTCTACTGTTGGTCAAAGGTTGTGATGGTTAATTTCATGTGGCAACTTGACTGAATTACTGAATCTCCAGACATCAGGCAAAATATACCCCCAGTGTGTTTATGCAAGGGCTTTCAGAAGAGACTAGGCTAAGTCAGTCCGTCAGCCCTCCTGGTGGAAGGGTCCATCCTTCCGTTTGCTGAGGACTGAATAGAGCAAGCAGTGGCATTGACTTTGCCTCTCCACCTGACTTTGAACAGGGTCTTCATCCTCTCCTGCCCACAGCTCTCCTGGTTCTCAGGTCCGCAGGCCTGCACAGGAATCCACACCCTCAGGTCTCCAGCTCTCAGAGCTCTGAGCTACTCCACTGGTGCTAATTTGTGGAAAGACCAACAGCCCCAAGTGCTTTTCCTATGACACATTCAGAGTCCCATGACTCTGCTCCTTAGATTTGGTTAATTTGCTAATAAGTTGGCTCATTTGCTATTAAGTTGGCTCATGAACTCAGGAAAAGTTTATCCATTTACTATAAAAAAGGAGTCCCCACCTCTAGGCTGCTGGCTGTCACTGATCCATGGTCTTGTAAGGATCGGGCTGTCGGGAAGAGGAGCTTGGAGCCAGTGGCCAGCCGCAGTGAAGCTCCGCCTCCTGTCAGGAGTTCCCTTAGGTTCTTTCGCTGCTACTGATGAACAGGAGGCAGAGCTTCCCTCTCTGCTCCCTTCCGGGGGCTGCTTGCCATTTTAAAGCTATCCTGCAGGGGCTGGTGGCTTAGCCTAGTGGTTAAAGTGCTTGCCTACTAAGTGTGAGGTCCTGGGTGCAAATCCATGGTACCACACAAACCAGGGGTGGTAGTGCATGCCCGAAATCCTCACATGGAGGAGACCGAGACAGAAGGATTGCTGTGAGTTGAAGACTAGCCTGGACTACAGAGTGACACTTTGTTTCAAAAAATAAACAAGAAACAAACAAACAAAAAGAGACAAACAAAAACACCCCCCCCCCCAAAAAAAAAAAAAACCCAAACCCACAACCAAGTGCATATCAAGTCATCCCCAACTCCTGGGAGAACGGTTTACCACAAAACATCTGTTATAGAAGGTGTTACAAAGAACGCAAATGAATCTCTACTCACACAGTCAAAGCCATGTGTGAGGTTATTTCCTCACACGACAAGCAGACAGCTCTCCAGCAAACAGCACATACGTGTCCTCTAAATCACAGTTTTAACACTGTCTCCTTAGAAGCAGTACCAGGTTTCACGCTGAGGCCTCAGTTTCCCAAGGATCCCCCACCCCGACTTCAGATGTGAATGACAAGCCCCAGGTTGTGGCCTGGCCAAAACCTGGGGCCCGATGACTCCCCACCTTCCCATTGATTAATTTATTAAAGGGGCTCATAAAACTCAGGAAATCACTCACTTCTTTTGTCTTCGCTCGACCACACACTCCCCTGCTGATTCGTTTTTGTTAGTTTGTAGGGAAGCTGAGGGATATCAGGGCAAATTTATTTATTTATTTTTTGAAACAGGATCTTGCTTTGTAGTGCAGACTGGTCTTGACCTCACCATGCAGCCCACGCTGGCCTTGAATTCACAGCAACCCTCCTGCGTTGGCCTCCTAAGTGCTGGGATTATGGGTATGTGGTGCTAGAGGATTGAATCTGAGGCCTTGAGCTTCCTAGGCAAGTGCTTTTATGGCAGAGCTGCATCCCCAGCCCAGCTCAAATTTAGATTTGCTACGGTATGTGAAGTTTTTATTGAAAACCTTAGGATGCCTGCTGGTACAAGTCTGTAATCTCACACTCTCGAAGGCTGAGGCAGGAGAATCACAGGTTCAAACCCTGCCTGGGCAACTTCACAATTTAGCAAGGCCCCAGTCTCAAAATAGACAACAGCAAGGGAGTGGCGACGCAGCTCAGAGCAAAGTCTCTATGTTCAATCCCCGGTACCAGTCAATCAATACATACATAAATAAATGAAAATCTTTATATTCTTTTGGTATAGAAAAATGAGTGACGGAATTTAGGAAACTTTGCCAATTATACTTTTTCATTTCTGTATAAATGTTTTTAGAGGTATCTCTTTCAATCAGGAAAGTCATTAAAATTGTGTACTGATGTAAACTGAACTTAGTACCAAACTTTCAAGTCACTTAAAGGCAAAGTTTAAATCAGGATTTTACAAAATAAAGTATTTTCAATTATAAAATGATTAATGATTTTCTAGTGAGGCAAAAGGTTGATAGTATAAATAAAATTAAGTAGTTTATTTCATGTATATATTTAATCATCTTTAATTTATTTTTTTGGTGGGGCTGGGATTGTGGCCAGGTCCTTCACCAAACTATCCCAGCCCACGTTTTTAGTTTTGATTATAGACAGAGTCTTGGTAAATTGCCAGATTGCCCAGACTGGCCTTAAACTTGCGATCCTCTTGCCTCAGCTTCCCAGAATGCTGCGATTACAGGCCTGTGCCACTGGGCCTGGCTTAAAATTTCTATTAGGATAAACATGTCTTTAGAGTAGCAGAATTGTGATTGATAGACAAATATCGTATGTGCCGAGAATCCTGGACTGAAAGCCACAGCTCTTAGTTGAATGTGCACTTCTGTGGGTCCCTGTCAAGGTTTGTCACCAGAGCCTTCTCCTCAATGGTGAAGTCCTGTCTATCATCCTAATCTTCATCCTTACTCATTTAAACTTCAACTGCTGACTCACTGCCTTGATGCAGCATCTGAATTTTGTCATCGTTCTTAGAGAATACAAGGTCCATTTTGATAAAATATCTGAACCGTTAGCCGTTCGGTCCTGACCACCTTCAATGTCTTCCCCAGCCCCATCTAACCCCTTCTATCCTCTTGCCACTTATTCGCCGGAGCCCTGGCACTGACTATCACTAATAAAGTCACTTCCTAGACCTTTGTTACAATATATTACCCTAAAACCATTGCCTCCCGTTCTTCTCAGTCACCCCTCACAGGCGTCCACTGCAGCAGCTCTATGACCCGTGTCACTGCCACACTGCTGGCCCCTCTCCTGGCCTGTTACTCCGTAGCTAAGCACTGATGCAAAAGACAAGGCTGGCAGACTCCACTTGAAATTCAGGACAAACCCTCCACTGGCCAGCCAAGGCCTGGAACTCCTGCGTGGTTTCCTAGGAAATTTGCTTTCCACTGTCTCAGGTGACTGCTCAGAACACCGCTCTACCACGCTCGCCTCTTCCCTGAAGTTACCTGAGCAAACAGGAGGCAGCTAACTCTTGGTCCTCCAGGAAGTCTAACCAAACAAAACCTCTGCCCTGCCTGTCAGAGGGAGGGGAACGTGCGTGTCCCTTCCGGAGCAACGCTGCCCACTTTCCTCGGGGCTCGTCCAGTCCCTCCTGTTTTCTCACTGGGCTAGGAGGTAGCTCCCCTTTGGCCAGAGCTTCACTCTTACTTTTCCTCTGGGATCAAACCCATCAGC
The DNA here is from genome assembly GCA_004027205.1 of Ctenodactylus gundi. Taxonomy (NCBI): domain Eukaryota; kingdom Metazoa; phylum Chordata; class Mammalia; order Rodentia; family Ctenodactylidae; genus Ctenodactylus; species Ctenodactylus gundi. The sequence continues at coordinate 397,887 of PVKB01001058.1, forward strand.
ATAACTGTAGGTAAAAGCGCAAAAGGCGTAAACAGCCTACCACCTCGCATTCTCTGCCAGACACCATCCCACTTCCTGTCACCCTCTTTTACGTGTCTTGAGTAGTACCTTCTCTCTGAGGTATATCACCAGCCTTTTTTTCTATTTTTCTTGACTTTGAGACAAGGTCTTGCGAAGTCACTAAATAGTCTAGCCTCACCTTGAACTTGCCCTGCTCCTGCCTCCCAGAGGGCTGTGAGGACTGGGCCCAGCACCAATAAGTACCGCACGATGTGCCTCTTTCCTTGTTCTGTATGCCACCATTCTAAGGTGAAGCATCAAAATCCGTCTGTTGTGTTTGGATACTTTCCCAACTGGCCTCCTTGGTTCATACCTCGTTCTTTTCCAAACCATTTTTTTTATCTCCATAGTGATCAGAAATCGTCACTTAGAAATGTGTATCAGGCATGGTTACTTGTTGCTTTGACTGGCAGGATAGCTTCTCATTGGCTTATGGATGAGTTCACGCGTCTTCTCTTTGGCCCCGAGGCCCTGGGTGGTGTGGTTCATGCTTCTACAGTGCCGCCCCTCACCCACAGCGTTCTCTGATGTTTGTAGCAAGCCACTCAGCCTCTCCTCCACTTCTCAAATATAGCAAAGTGATTTTTGATGCCACGGCATTTGCGCTTCCTGTTGTGCCTGCCCACAAAGCTCTTATCTCAGCATTTTGAGCTGCTGGCTCATTTTCATCCTTCAGGTCTCAGCTTAAACGCCATCTCTTCAACAGCTCTTTGACTTTTAAAGACATAGCTACTCTGAACATATTTACTACTTATTTTGGTGGCACTTATTAGTTTTAGTTTGAGATGGGCTATTATGAATTCCCAAATTGCCCGGGCTGGGCTTGAACTTTGGATCCTCCCACCTCAGCCTCCAAAAGTGCTGGGATTACAGGCCTGCCCCACTATGTCTGGCTTGAACACATTGCTATCTGGCTTATTTGTGTATTTCTTTCATAGGACACCTCACCATACATGAGTCCTACGATAGTAGAGGTTGTGCTTTGTTTATTATCTCACCCTTAGGGTCTAGTCCGATGTGTGACATTCTCAATACACAAATACAGATAAATGAATTCCGTTTCTTGTTTCACTTGGCATTATCTTATTTTAGGTTTCTTCTTACTGCTCTCACTATCCTCATCCTCTCAGTTTATTCTTTTGTACTTACATTAGCCAATTCAGGTTGCTGTGACAAAATACCATAGGCTGAGGGGCTTCAAGAGCAGAAATGTGTTTTCTCATAGTCCAGAGTCTGACTGATCACAGTTCTGGACAATTCTGTTCCTGATTAAGGGTCTATTCCTGGCTTGTGGATAGATAATATCTTGCTGTAGCGTCTTGTAGACATTTTTCTGTTGTATGAACTGGGAGGTGAGAGTTAGGGAGAAAAAAACAAGAAGGTTCTCTCGTTTGTTTTTATGAGAACGATAATCCTATTGGATCATGCATCGCTCTCAACTTACAATACTATCCAACCTTTATTAGGGCCTCAGAGGCCGCGTCTCCAGGTGCAGCTACTCTGGAATTTAAGCCATCAGCACATGAATTTTGGGAGGACATGCTAGCTTTGTCTTAATGATTTTATGAATATTCACAATTAATATGCATATTGGTGCCTCTCTGTAATGAACTCCTAGCTGGACCTTAAGTCTGTTCACTGTTCAGGGCTGTTATCTTTATACATATATATGGCCTTGATTTACATATTAGAATGTATATAACATATAAATACATATCACATATAAGCTTATTTATAATATGTAATACTATGTCACATATATTATACATACACACACACACACACGTATGTTTGTTTTATCTTTCCCACTTCTGGGGCAAAATACCTAAAACCCACAACAGAAAAAAGGAGAGGTTTAATTTGGTTCACAGTTACAGTTAGCTCCAAAGCAACAATATCATGGCAGAGCGGCATAGAGGTCACTTTATGGTGACCAGGAAGCAGAGCGCAGGGAATCATGCCAGTTCTGTTAGATATGCTTGCCAAAGGGCCGATCCCAGCAGCCCACTCCCTCTCAAGGCTCTCCAGGCTCTACTTCCCAAGAGGACACTCAGCTGCGAACCCCACGGGATTCATTCGTGGATGAGTATGTTGCCCATGGCCCAGTCACTGCCCCAGGAGGCTATGAATTCCATCAAGTTGGTGATTACGGTTCACTGGCACACACATGATTGATTACATCTGCATCTTTCAGGCCTAGATTGTGGCATAATTTGTGACTCACGCATTACCTTTTCATCTACTTTACCCAATTAATCACCAAATTGGTTATTTCCTTTAAAATCTTGCATGAAATCTAAAATTTCTATGACATTTTAAAGATAAATGTCTTATTTTAGTACAGCTTCAGATTTAATCACAAAGACAACACAGGGACTTCCCCCAGCCCCCTACCCCGCTTCCTCTGTTGTCAGCATCTTACTGTATTGTGACACATTAGAAGCAGAACTGGTGAAACCATCCCAATGCCTCACTATTAACTGAAGTCCATACTTTACCTAGACATTCTTAATTTTTATTTAAGGTCTTTCCTGTTTCAGAATCTTACCACAATACATTTAATTGTCATGCTGTAGTGAATTCTAATTTTATGTTGCCTCAGTTCTGTTTTGAGTATAAATTGGCCTTTCTTGTGTCGGAAGCAGGGTGCAGTCACCCTTGACAGTGTTTGGCTCAACACCTCCTCTCAGTTCCTCAGTGTGGGTGGCCCAGGTATGTGCCTTGTACAACTTCCTCCTACTGACCATCTCTCTTTCAGACAGTTATGTACAGTCCACTTGCGTGGGCCTGCTGAACCTCACGCTGGGCCTGGATTCTGCAGATGTACCATAGTGACGTCCTCTTGGTCATAACAAGACACTCAGAACTCTCGTCTGCTCACTTTGCATCACCAAGTTACACTCCCCACGTCAGATCCCCTTTCTTTTTTCTGCCTGATTCTTTATATTTCTGTTTCAAGTGACCCAGAACTCAGAGCTACCTTTCCGGCCTAGATTTGTGCTGCTATGTCAAAACACCAAAGAGCTGGTACTTGCAAATAACGAAAGTTACTTTAGCTCATGATTCTGGAGACTAGAAAGTCCAAGACGGAAGAGGTTCATGGGGTGAAGAACTTTGTGCTGTGCTATAACACAGGTGGCCTCACAGAGTGAGAAAGCAGGAGGCAGCGGCAGATGTTTTATTAGGAATCCACTTCCGAGGTAACTGAAACCTCTCCCTTGGTAACTCCATTCAACGAAAGCTGAGCCTTTCTGACCCAATCAACTCAGATGGTCATTTCTCGGCATAGTTGCACTGGAGATTAAACTTCTAACACATGAACTTTGGAAAACACCTTCAGGCGGTAGTCCCTCCTGACTCTCTGCACTTGCCTTGCCCAGGATCTCTAAGTAAACATCTTTGAACTGTTTCCTGTTGTAGTGGTACGCTGAATATGCTCTTTTTATCTGAAAAACCAGGGCTTTTTCCTAGGATGCTGAGGAAAGGTAAGGTTGAGATCCTAGTGCTAGAGTGATTGTCAGAGAACTATAATTTGGACATGGAGCTGGGCATAGTGGCTCAGGCCCATAATTTCTGGGTTCTGGAGGCTGAGGCAGGATGATCACAAGTTCAAACCCAGCCTGGGCAACTTAGTAAGTTAGTAAGACTCCGTTTATTTTTAACTTACACACACACACACACACACACACACACACACACACACACACACACACTACAATAGTTAACATTGAGCTTGAGAATTTTGCACATATATATGCATCAACTTCACATTCCCTTCCCCTCTCTCATCCCCCTTAACTTCCAACGTCTTACCCATTTGACTCTGTAAGTTATTTGTGTTCTGGCTTTCTCCTATTAGGGAAACCATGCTATATTTAACCTCCTGACTCCAATTCACTTCACTGACTAGACTGGTCTCAAGCTGTATTCTTTCACCTACAAATGACTCAAACCTGTCTTTACGGCAGAGTAGTTCTCCATTGTGTACACAGACCACATCTTTTGTATTCATCAGTCTATTGGTGGACATTTCAGCATCTTCTTTGATTTAGCTGCTGTTAGTTGTGCTACTATAAATATGGGTGTACATGAAAACCCTGTTTAAAATCAAAAATAAAAATGGCTGGGAATGTAGCTGAGGGTGAAGTCCCTGAGCTTGATTCCAGTACTACAGAACAAAACAAAACCAAAATAGAACAAATCTAGACATAAGTCAGACAACAGCACATGAGAATATTCCATTATAAACAAGTTTTCTGGGAGGGACCCCTGGTCATGAGTCTGTCAATTGGCATTAGGTTGTGTGCCCGTGTAAAAGAAGTGTCTTTCTTTAGGCTTCTTTTGGCTGTGACAGTTTCTCAGACTTCCTTTATTATGAATGACCCTCACCTTCTTATTCTTATATCACCATATTCCTTTAAAAATCTATCTATTTTGAGACTGGTTCCTGCTAAGTTTCTAAGTTCTCCAGGCTAGGCTCGAACTTGTGAACCTCTTGCTGAGACTACAGGTGCATACCATCACACCCAGATACCCTCATAGTTTGCAAGAGAAGAATTTTGCAAGCCATGAAAAATTCTGAAGCTACTTTGAAGAATTTTCCTCAAATGCCATTTGTATGTTGCTTCTCTCCTGATTAGACTGGGGTGATGAACATTTTGGAGGAAGACTAAAGACCTGTTTTCCTTACATCATACAAGAGAACATGCTACCGCAGGACAGCACTGTCGATGTTGACTACCTGGCCAAGGCCGTCTCTGTCAGTTTCTCCACTGTGGAGCTGTTCCCCCCACCCTCCTTGTCAAGCTGAAGAAAGACACTACATGAACCAACACCTGAGGAGTAGGAGTCATGTGCTCCCCGTGAGCACAGTACTTGCATAAATTACTTGGAATTCTACATGGAGTTTTGTCTATCCTTTCATATTCACTTATCCAATCAATTTTTATTTTAGTATAAGCTTGTGGATATGTAGTTTGTTCCTTGGGTTATAATATAATGCCATGTTATATATCTTATTGCTCAAAGTATTCCAGTTTCAGCTGTTGGGAGTTCTTCCACGCAAAGTCCTGTGTCCCTGTGATACACCTCATCCTCGAAGTTTCTCTCTCTCTCTTTAGAAGCATTTTCTTGTACTCAGACACTATAAGAAGCTCCAGGGTCATCTTGTTTATTTCCTGGTTGTATTAATTTTCCATTGCTATTGTAACTAAAATCTCAGTGCCTTGAAACAGCACGAAGATTTTTTTTTTACCCTTTAATTCTAGAGGTCAAAAATTCCACAACTGCATTTCAGCAGGCTCACACTTGAGGTCTATGAAGGGCCGTGCTCCTTCCAGGGAGAACTTTCTGTTTTCTAGAGGCCTTTAGCGTCACACACGCAGTACTACCTTGGTATAAAGAAAGATAAGTGTGAGCCATTTGTAGGAAAATGGATACACCTTGGGACTCCATGTTCAGCAAAATGAACCGGACACACAAGCTTAACTATTGCACGATTTCTCCAATATGAGAAACCCAGAGTACAAATGAGGAAAAGACCCATTGTTACTTTTTTAAAGCTGGCCATGTCAGGTTGGTTCATTCTCATACTAACTTTTTCCTGTTTCTCTCCTTCTGCATCTTCCACAAGTAAGGATGCTTGTGATTACATTGAACTCACTGAAATTCTTCTACTACTTTAATTTCCCATCATCATTCGACACAATGTATTGAGAGGTATTGGAAATGCACATGTGGCCATCTTTGGGGGACCCTCATATATTAATACACATTGTACTGCCACAGGCAGAGAATAAACCATTTCCCAAAGGATTCTGCCAGGTGCAGTGCTACTGGGATGACATTCCTCGCAGGTCCTCTGAACTGATAAATCAAGGAAATAATATGCACCTAATCCAACCTACAACTATGGTGTCTATATACTTCTATATGTATCTGTACCAGCAGTTCCCTACCTATCTGCACATGTTTCATAGAAGATAACAGGAGCAGGGGGCAGGTGTTAATACGATATATAGGGAGTGGCTGTAAACACAGATTGTTTCTCTTTCTGTCTCTCTCTGTCTGTCTGTCTGTCTGTCTCTCTCTCTCTCCCCCCACCCCACAGAGCTGTTCACCTCCAACTGCACCCCCTGAAGTACTCAACTAAAGATCTCAAGTCCTGGGCTTGGAAATCACCACTGGACAACACTTAACAGGAACTCATACTGATTTCTTCACGTGTAACCTATTGCCCATTGTTTTCTAAGTCCTGCTTTTCCATTGTTGGTAGAAGTTTCTCAAAAGCATCTGGACCCATCAACAGACCAGTGGATACACAAACTGTGGCATTTATGCCCAATGGAATACTACACGTCAATTAAGTCCAATAGCGTGGAGGCTTTTACAGGCAAATGGAAGAAACTAGAGAACATCATGCTTAGTGAAGTGAGTCAGAAGCAGAAGGTGAAACATCGAATGGCCTCTCTGATATGAGAGACCCAGATCACAACACCTATGGAACTTAAGACGAAAGACAAAGTGAAAGAGGGGAGTAGGGAGGGGGAGAAGGGAGGTTGGGGTGGGTAGGGGGAGAGACAAAGGGAGAGTGGGAAAGCCCTTGTCACCTTGACAGTATACGTATGTGCACAAAATCCTCAGCTCCATTGTAAACCTTGAATTTTGCACGTATACATATCAATAAAATGGGGGGAAAAAGCCTCTGGAATAAGTGAAGACATTGACTCAGGCTCCTATTTATTATATCTACCTCCAGCTGATAAATTTTCCTTAAAGGCCACTTTTATCAGGTAATCATGCTTAGAAACACCCAAGAATGTTCCACTCAATAACAATTTGTGCTCAGTTTAAGTTAAAATCTTTGATTTATTGGTGTCCATAGGAATTTCCCGGCATTCCTAGAATTCTCAGAATTTTCTAGAATTCCTCCCTCTTGCCCATTTTCTCCTAAATCCACCATCACCCCTTGCTGCCTGCTAATAATGATCAATTTCATGTCCTCCAAAACATGCTGCTCTAAGTCTTAATATCATATCTTTGCTTTTCTAAATATTTTTTCCTAATACTTTTTGCATGTGTCCAGTTATCTTTATCATTGAGAATCCATTAACCCAAGCACCATTCATCCAGCTCAGTCAATATAAATCCTTTTTCTCTTTAAATTGTATAGCCCTTGAAGAGAGATGTAAAAACGTCTTATACTAAAAATATTTAATAGTTATGGCAAGAAAGATTCCATATATATATAATGTGATATATATAATGAACAAGTTTATTTTCATTTTGCAGTGCTGGGGTCACGGTTGTTGAACTCGATGTCTTTTATTTTCATGTTTATGGGTCTTTTGAACAGAAGCTTGATTATTCTTTTCCCCCTTCTTTTCTGTATGGTAAAAGCAGGAAATTAATCTTTCTTTAAAAATAGCCTTATTTTTAAAAAGGAACTCAAGACCTTTCAAATATTAGCATACATATAAATCATCTGAAAGACTGAATCTCAACCAGAAATTTTGATTTGGGTTAATTTTTAGTTTTCCAGTGGTATTGTAATAAATTACTACAATCTTAGTGGCTTAACCAATAAAACAAAAATATCACCTTACATTTCTGTAGATTAGGAGTCCAAATGGATCTCATTAGGTGAAAATCAATTCCTTTCTACTGGCTGTAAAGGACACTTTGGTTCCTTGCCCTTCCCAGCTTCCAGAGGGCACGCATGGTCTCTGGCTCTGGGCCACGGTCCCCCTCTTCCAAAGCCAGCTACCCCGCATTTCTGTGCCTTTCGTCTGCAGCTCCATTTTCCCTGGATCGATTCTCCTCTTTTGCCTCTTACTCCACTTGTGCAGACTCAGTGACTATGTGTACAACAATCATATTTCAAGATCAGCTGACTAGCAACCTTCATTCTATCTGCAGATTTAATTTACCAAGTAACCGATCATTGTCAATGGTTCTGGGGGTTAGGTTCCATTGTTCTGTTTGTTACTGCACGATTGGGGTGGTGGAGACACCCCTCATTGCTCTGTTAAGAATAATTCCTGCTGATTCTAACAAAAACAATGGGAATAACACAGTTTGAGAAACACTCTTCTAGGCAATTATAGATGGCAGCTATATTTATTCAATTTTAGAATTCAAATGAATGCAGGGGAGTTGGTTTAAGCAGCAGATTTCATGCAGAGAGAAAATTAAAATAAGACTTCAATAAGCACAATCATCTAGGAAGAGGAGTTTACACAGGAAGAAAAGTCACTGGCAGATTTCTAAATTTTTGTAGGGGTTGTATTTTAAGGTATTACATCATGGTAATGTGGTTTTCCAAGTAGTTTTGAGAAACATCAGACAGCTAGAATATAAAATATCAGCAAAGAGATCTAGCATATCATTTAAGATATGAAAATAATTCTTTACTTGATTCAAAGACTATTTTTGGCCAAGATTTCCTTATTCTTTGATTGAGTGTGCCTTTATTTATAGAGGGCATCCTGAAGTACTCTTCTTTCTAAGCCAGACTGTTTGCTATTCATATGCTAGGAATTGTGTTTAACATATTAGCATGTATTATTGAAAAGATTGTTTTCTGAGATTAAATTTATTTAGATGGATGCATTCAGCGATTTCATTTTAGATTATTCTAGTTTTGTGGCATTTGAAATATCACCTGATTCTGCATAGCCTCATGGGCTCATTTCTCACAAATCCTATTTGTTATCTTTACTCTGTTGTGTTTATATTTACTGTTTGTATGTGTGGCCCATAGTTTTGATTTTCAATCGGTGGTGCTAACAGATTATTCTTTATGTAAATGTATTCAATAAAAAAAGCAAGTCAATTTAATAAAAGATAGTATTGGTGATATTAAAGCAAGGCAAAAATGAAGAAGAAATAGAAATGACTGACTATTCTCAAACATCGTCATAGGATAACAAGAAGAAAGATGCCCTCGTTGTCTGGTGGAGATAGCGTAACCGACTTGTCATGTCACTTTGGGCACTTACTTGGCAACCTGGGCCACAGCCTTCTTGTCCTCTAATTGTATACTTACAGAGAGATAACCCATAAGTAATGCAATCGTTAATACGATTATAGGGTTGGAAGAGCTGAGGGCGCAATTGAGATGTATTTTGTTGAGTGGAAACATGCTTCCGATTTGGTGCTCTTGATTTCCGCAGCAAGCTTCCCAGAGGCGCAGCACCAGGTCGGGTAGGTAACTATCGGTGCTCTCCTCTTTGACAAGTATCCAATTTGCACATGATTATCTGGGTCACCAGAGAGCCTCAGAGATAGAGCAGCCAGCCCCATCGCACCCTCCTAGGGAGGGTCTAACTTCTGCCTTTCTTACTTTTCTTTCTAATCAAGGTTTAATTGTTTATGACCTCCACTCAGCTGTCCTTCCAGATAATGGCTACTGTGGGATGCAATCAATTGTGCACATGAACAGTGAAGCTTATGCCATTGAACAGCCTGCCTGTGTATCTCCTCCGCTGGAAAATGAAATGTGATTTAATTGTATGAACCAATGAATGACTCTAATAACAAAATCTTAGACTGGAATCTTTAAATCTAATTTAAAATTCAATCAATTAAAAAATTTGAATCTTTTCTGTAATGAGTATGAGGCCCAGGACCTTCACACAACATCCTAGCCCATTTTTTGTTTTGTTTTGTTTTGGGGTAGTGTCTCATTAAGTTGCTAGGTTGCCCAGGTTGGACTCAAGCTTGCAATTTGATGGCCCTTTCTAAGGCACCTGAAATAATGCTATTTAGACAAGTATTCGTGCCATTTATTTACAATAAGCCCAATTTCATCTTCTTTTAGAAAGAAAACTAATAGGATTTAAGAGATCTTGGGTTTTAAACTGTAGAAAGATCATGGTAGATGATGTGGTCTGTGTTATTTCAGAAAAATACTTTTTTTAAAAAAAAAAAGTGATGGCAATGAATCTTGTTAACTGCTGTACTCTCATTGTTGAAAAATTTAGCTTTACTTGGGTGTAGCTTTAGATTTATCACAAGACTCAGGTCTTTGCGAGCTCATTGAAAAGTTCTAAGTATCTTCCAAGGTCTCATATGTGGACACTTATCAGAAAGAGGAAATGAAAGTATCAGTTCTCTTCCTGCCCTAACTTCCGAGTTTCTGGTTCTGGAATTGCTTCTACTCTTACACTTTTCCCCCCAATGGAACCTCCTCTGTCTCAAGGCTAATCCTGAAAGTTACACTAAGTAGGTATACCAGTTTTCAGGTATGGGATGGCCAAGTATATGCCAGAGACTCTTTCTGTTGCTTTTGTCATTCAAAAAGGTCACACTTCTGAAGGCTTCACTAAAATAAGGCTGTTTTCAGTCACACTTCATATTCCTATTCCCCTCCCCACAGTCAGGTTGACTTGGGTACTGAACATTCACACGAATGAAGCCTGCTTTGAACGAGGTCAACGTGCCCTTTCTTAACTACATTTTTGCCAGAATATGCTACATGTGATTTCATTTCCACCACATTAGACAGTTGTTCTTTCTTCTAGACTGGCTGGCTTCCCAGGCGATCCTAATATTGAAAAACAGGTTAGATTACTCCATGTCTGTCAAGGTCAGCTTATTTGAATGGAGGAAATGATTTAAATGAATTTCATCTATTTGGAAACACCTCCTTATGAAATAAGGCATATGGATTTCAAAATCACTATCTTGAATTTAGTCCATGGGAAAATCTACTACCAATTTTTAAATTTCCTACGTGTCTATTTGTCAGGTCTAAATTTCATTTCTCCCACCACCTACTTACCAAATCTTAGAATGTAAAAATGCTCTACCTGCTCTAGTATTTGTCGATATGAATGGTTTCACTCAGACTTAAGAAAAATGTAAGTATGAGCCACCCACTTTGTGTTAGGATCACTACTAAAGACATTGGTTGTAGAAAAAGAATGTCCTTTTTTATGTGTATCCCAAAATTCACAGTAGGCAAATTTTTCTTCAATTACTAGCTGAACTAAGGAAGCAAGTGTGATACTGGAGGCATGAGGAAGGATGGAATTTCCGGAACAACTGATATACAAGATTACAATGGGCTTTGCATGCTACAAATTTGATTTTTGGTTACTATTTTTCTCCCTTTGACTTGAGCCCTAGAATGTAAGAATAGTTAATTCCCCCCCCCCCCCCCCCAGGATAGTTTAATTTACTCAGAATTGAAGAACAAATTAGGAACACTTTTGTGTCCAAGTACCTTTATAACAAAATATCAATGACTAGGAGTGGAGTTGAAATCTTTTTTTGTGTTTTCACACAAATATTTTTTTGCATGAATGCAAAGAAAATTTAAATCAAAACCCCAAGGAAACAGCTACATCCCATTTAACTGCCATAGGTTTTAGTATACTGAAGAATTATAAAATTATTTGCATTGTTCCAGTTGGTCAAAATGTATGCTGTTCTCTTGACTTTATACTTTGATACCGAGTTCTGACTGAGTCAGATGCTAGGCTAAACAGGGGGCAGGCAGTTTGCAGGACAATAATACACTGGTTCCAATGTGCATCTTAAATACAGTCTTGACTGTGACTTTGGATTAAGTCACATCATACCCCTTATCCTCAGCTTTCTCATTAGTAGATCAAGTACATAATGCCCCCTTGTAGGGGTTTTCACTATGAAAATTAAAGATGATATTGTGAAATGCACGGTGCCTAGAAGCAGCACTGTTTTCTAAAAAGTTTCTAATATTGTTTTTAAATGTATTATTACTAGGTGTTGGCAGCATAATTATACTCGTTCAAATCCCAGCCAATTCTTAGTTCTCAGCCCCATGGCTGGACATTTTTCTCTGCTACTGTAATAGTCTTGGAGCCAGAAGCCTTCCTCTTAATTATATGTTATGCAAGACACTTAGTAATGGCTTTAAAAAGATTTCAAATCTATTTATAAAATAAATCAACCACACAAGAACACTGTTAGTGTCCATAGTTTTACACTGGTGCTTGATTTTTTAAAAGGTATGTGTATAATTTTAGTTCTATGAAACCTACTGAGGATTTCTGAGTAATGCATCTGATCTCAGTTGTTGGAGGAAAAGTTTATTTTAGCTCACAGTTTCAAAAGTCTCAGTCCATTATGGGTGGCCAGCAGTGGCAGGAGCACACGGCAGGACCTACCGGAGGAAAACTGTTCATAGCAGGGCAGGCGGGAAGCCAAGGGAGGGAGGAAGGGCAGAGCTGGCCTGTATCCTTCCAGGTCATGTCCCAGTGATCTGCCCCTTCTGGGTCAAGGTCCAGTGTTCTGCCCCTTCCAACCAGGCCCCACTTCTTAACAACACATGGTTCTGCAGGGATTCCACAACATCCGAATGCATGAGGCTTTTAGGTCCAAACCATAAAATTACTGTGCATAGTGAATCAAAAATAGAAGACTTTTACGTCATAGGACCCAGAACTGACAGTTCATGGAGTAACAGGTACAGCGTGATTACAGGATCTAATCATTGTCCTAAGAACTCATGATAAAGATAATAAGGAAACTAGGCTGATTCTCCTGAATAGACTAGTAGGGCCACAACAGCTCCACGAAGGCAGAAATCTCTTTTTAACTGCTGAATCCCAGGTCTTAAATCAGTTCTGTGCACAGAATAATCATGTACTTTTTGAATTAGTGAGACTAAATGTACTAGCACACTAACAAGCAATATACTTACTTTTTGGACTTGCTTTAAGTCTTAAAGTTACACCAACATAATTTGTAAATTTATTATTATCACCAAAAGAATCATGGAACAAAAGTATATCTTTGCAATGGAAAAAAGTAAGCGTTTTCTTAAAGTGTGCTGCTATCTACCTAAAATAAATTAGAACAAAATAGGTTTGCTCCAGAAAAATAATTTAGTTCTAAAGTCTTCAAATTAAAGTTTGCTTTGACAAATGCTATATATTTCCCATTCTTTCTTACTCTCTCTCCCCCTTTCCTTCTCTTCTCCCTCTATACAATTATTATAGAGAATACTTAGAGGTATGTGTATGTATATATATCTAAATATTCTTTATGCATACTTACATAAAATATTTCAATGGGTTATTAATTGATAGCATGAAGTGCCCTCTAACCATGTGTTTAAGAAGTCTATCACTACCTGGCATGTGGTAGATGTTTTGCAACTATTTTTTGAATTTATCTGACTTAATAAAATGTCCTCATATATGGGTGCATACTTCTATTTCTGCTTTTGGTAATACATATAAATGCTTAATGTTTTGAAATAACAGAGTGAATGAATTAATTTTACAAGTAAACTCTAGGCAGAAGGTTCTAGAACACAGAACACATTAAAATAAGTCAACTTATTTAAACCACTAGAGTTTTAGTCTCTATCCAGAATGTGGATCTGTAAATTTATGCTTAAGGATCAAATGTGTAATTAAAAATATGACCCTAACTTTTCAAATGTGTTTATTTTAAAACCAGTATTATTCTTATTCTAAAGTATTGAATATAATTTAAGGACAGAATTTAGTTGTTCTCACATGTTATTTATACTCTTTTCTCATGTGTGAAAATACTTGTGAGCATTCTTTCATCAGAATTTTAGGGATCAAATTTAGATTCTCACTCTTTTGAACTATTTGTCATTGTTCTAGAAATAGCATTCCTGAGCCTTGGAAATATCTGGCCAAAACCATGAAGACTTTCAGCCAGTTCTAATTTATCCAGGATGGAAGTGATTGGCAGTATCAGTCACTAACTTATTCCTTCTTGACTCTGCAATTCTAAACCTTATATGCAGTAGAATGAATCCAGCTATACTTTTGCTATCCTTGGTAACTTCAGATCCAGGAAATCATTCCCTAAGCATGGCATTGCTTGGATTATCAGCTGTTGAAGTAAGAGAATTGATCACATAGCTCCCTTAAACCTACAGAGGGAACAGAATATAATGGCAGAAATAAGATATACCCAGGTTCTCTCTGGTTCTTTCTCCTCTTATATTGTCAAAAATTTTTTCCAGCTATTTTTGAGAAGAAACAAATTCTTTTTCTATTTTGGCAGGTGTGTTGATGTAGTGCCATCTATGTGTGTGTATGCACAAGAAATTGGAAAGATACTTTCTCATGCCCTCAAAGCCCACAGATAACTAACTTCCATAGGCATTTCCAATGTAACTCAGAGTTTACACTATTAAGAGATGTTGCTGTTCTAGCCTGTAAATCACTGTCTTGGCATTTCTTGGTAGTCTATCACAACGAACTCCCTCCACACAGGAAGTCAGTTTCTTACACTGTGAAGCAATGTCATGTAATGATCCATCATTACTCTAAATGAAAAGGAATCTCACTGTATGCCAAAAGTTAATATCACCAGTCCCCAATTTAACCACAGTTTATTATCCAAAAATTTACTTATGAATTTGCTATCTAAGCATAGGACAGACACTTAATCAGAGAAGGGAATTTTAAAATATTAAGGCTAACAATAGATCTGTTGAAAACTGTTCTTTAGTGAAATATACCCAAAGTACTCTAACTGGCAGAATTTATAAATGTCAAGCCTTTGGCTTTATAGATACTGTGATGTAGTTATGAACCTTTTGCAAAGACTTCAGTGTTCAATCGATAGCAGAGCTCTAGCAAGGCTAGTTCATGGAAAATTTCCTCCCAGAAAAAACAGGACTGATTGAATAGTTGGCAGGAACTTGCTGACTAGTTGAGGGGAACTGTTTGACTAACAAGAGATGAATTTTGATGTTATTTGAAAGTTTTGTTCACAAGCCACTTGTGGTTTCTACATGTCCCACCTTCATATTTGACTTTACCCTGAGCAGTATCACAAATAATCTGTTTCACTGTAATCCAAGTTCACTCGTTTCTTTTAACATTTTCCCCTAATGTTTTTTTTTTTGTTTTGTTTTGTTTTGTTTTGTTTTGTTTTTCCTATAGCAACAGGCGTATTTCTAGACTTGCCGGCTCCTTCCCAAGCCCGCAGTCTTCTCACAGTCGCACCCTCTGGTTGCAGATGGCTTCGCTGACTCTGTCTCCTGCCCTTCTGATGATGACGGGCAGGCCTCAGAACAAAATGTCTCCTCTTGCACTCACAACTTCATTTCTCAATACTGCTGCGTCCACTGTTGACGTGAAGAGGGGACAGGACATCAGGAAGAATCTGCTCAGCTGTCCAAGGGACACGGAGGAACGCTCTGGGTATTGCTGCCTGGAAGTGCGTTGTGTGCTTTCTCGGAGGGATCCTTCTAACAGTATTTGCTCCGTAGTGTGCACTGGGCTGGAAGGAAGCACGTATCGATCCACATATTCTGAACATACATTCCTCTATGCTGCTCTCCTGGGGGGCAGCATCTCTGCCTCAAGGCACATGGGTGACATTCGGGGAAGCTTAGATTTCCAAGTCTATAATGAGTAGGATAGCAATTTCTAACTCTACCTTTCCTCAGAGCCCAAAAACTGACAAAGTGGTATAATCATGAGACCTCACAGAATTGACTAATGAGTAATGGTGTTATGTGTGTCACCTAGAGGTCTTTAAAATTTTAGTGTTAAGGTAGCACAAGAGTGTCTCTCAAGAAAGCTGGGACTACAATACGCATTCTTGAGAATTGGTGGTAGGATATTAGCAAAAATTACAATAAAACACGGCAAAGATGAAGATGCCATATATCCCAAAGGTTAGTATCAGGCAGAGTGAGCCAAAATACAAGATAATTATAAATCAGTAACAAATGAGTAGCTTTAAAAAGTTCTACTTCAATATAAGTAGCAATCCTCTTTCCCAGTTGATAATTTTTCTCAGAAAATTAAAATTTAAAAAATGTAATAAATATGTTCCTTAATTACATATCAAACTTATCAGTCATCTAGCATAGGTGAGAAAAGGGGCAGCAGATAACTTTCAGATACATGCTGAGGGCGACCAACAGGATTTTTCCATGATATTTTTCTGTGTAAATATCTGGTGGGACTAATGATTTATTTTATCTTAATATTTATTTCTGATATAATTTATAACTTTCTAACAAATACCTTGTGTTACTCTTTACTTGAAAAAATACAAAACTCCAGAGAGGGTAGCTTTTTTTAAGAAAAATCCAACTTACTCATGAAAGTAACATGTTTTTGTCATTCAAAGGTCATAAAAAACAGACCTGATATACAAAATATGATAAAAAACCTGAGAATATTTAAATAAATTATGACAGCAAAGGACATATCACCATTAATTTTACTCAAAATACTCCCCCTTGTCCAACACACCCCACTATTCTTGCCACTCTCTGAAGCTGTTCTGGAAGTTCTTTTGCTGAGGGCTTCAGTTGTGTCATCATGACTCCCCAGAATTGATTCAGACATTTGTCTTTTGCACTGTTTTGACTTTGAGGAAGAGCCAGAAGTCACATGGGGCAAATCGGGTGAATAACAGGAACGAGGACACACCGGAATGGCTTTACCAGCTTGCTTTTCTGTTTGGATGACGTTCAGCCAGACAAATTCGTTTTTGATCTCATGTGGTAAAGACATTCACAAAGGAGGACTTTCAGAGCTGCTTCAGGAAGGGACAAGAACAACGGGAAAAATCTGTTCCCCTCAAGATGGAGCAGTTTGCGGGACATTAGTGACAATAGGTCCTTTGCTATAAGAAAAACTTTAAAAATTTATTTTGATAAATATATATATATATATATATATATATATCATACTCACTTGTATTTGATTTGGTAAGAAACTATATACTAAAAAGAACTCCCGAAGGTTTTGTTAGGAAATAATAAATGCATACTCCTGTTTCCCTTTTAAGAGTAGCAGTTAGGTTTGTTTAAACTCAGCTGGTTTAAACAAACTCAGCAGGAACTGTGGAAGTAGGCCTGTGGCTAGAGCACCACTGTCCTGCCTCGGCCTTCCTGCCTCCCCCAAGGTCATCTGTGGGCTACAGAGTTGCAGAACCGGCTAAGAGTTGCATGTTTTGCACACCTGGGTCTCTGCCTCAAGGCCTCTCTGGCTACTTGGAAAAATGCCTCACCTGCCTGTAAGCCCGAAATGAGTCCTCCTGCCTCCCACCTTTTCTCCCCATTCCCAGGAGCAACCCTCAGTCTAACAGCGAGGACCTGGGGATTTAGATCCTTCTGTCCACCTTTCAGCATGATCTGAGGCATGTCCTAGTTGGCTTTCCACAGTGTCCCTTGCAGCAACAGACCCGACTGCCCAAAGCTGAAGCCTGCTCCTTAGTCAGGCTCTCTTTTTCTGCTTTTCTCTTTTACTCCCTCCCTACCTCACTCCTTGCTTCCAGGAGAAGCGACTTGTACCCAAGGCCTTGTGTCCTGGTCTGCTTTCTGACAGGAATACAACCTAAGTTTTCATGAGAGACACTGAATAGCTTTCAGAACCAAGGGCTTTTTTGGGTTACTCTGGAATTCCTGAAACTTAACATTTCTTCAGCCCATAGAAAGATAAAATCTTTTTCTAGGCCTCCCCTAGGTTTGAATCCAGTGGAATAGGTAGCCAAGAACTATTCAGACAGAACAAGGTATTCTGGATTAATTTCTGTAAGAAACAACAAAAATCCTACGGCAAGTGGTCACTTGTTATAAATTTGCAGCTCAGTGAAGCCTTCCAGAAGAAGGTGGCATTAAGTGCATCTGGTGTTTTAAAGATGCCTCAGATTCTCTCAAGTGGAAAAAAAAGGTGTAAAATGGTACTTTAGGCCAACGAGGGAACAATGGTCAAGTCACAGAAGGGTTCAGGACATGGCCTATTCCAAGAAGATACAATGTTCTTGAGCTGAATCTTGGGGTCTGTGAAAAATGAAGGTAAAAAGCAAGCTCAATCCGACTTAGCTTGTAACAGTCTGAATATTCAGGGAAGTCCTGAGTAGAGAGGCGGAAGATTGCTTCAGAATTGTACATACAGAGCTATTTTTTTCATGTGACTTCTAAAAAAAAACCCTCTCACCCACGCATTGACAGTCACTTCCTTTGCTAACATTATTTTGAAAGTCTGACTCACTAACAGAGTATTTTTCCTGAAATTCAAGACATTTAGAATTAGTCATCCTTTCTTCTCTCTCTCTCTCTCTCTCTCTTTCTTTCTTTCTTTCTTTCTTTCTTTCTTTCTTTCTTGATTCCTTCCAAAAGGGAAAAGGACAAAAAATAAACAAAAAACCAAAAAACAAGATCTCTTCTTGTCTAGAATTTCACCACATGCTTCTGTCTTGAATCACCTATTTCATTAGAATTCTTTTTTTTTTTTTTTTGTGGTACCAAGGATCGAGTTCAGGGTGTTCACACTGAGCTGTATCTTCAGCCCATTTTTATTTTTGATTTTGACACAGGGTCTTGCTGAGCTGGCTGGGCTGGGCTCGAACTTGTGACCCTCTTGGCTAGCCTCCCAGAGAACTGAGATTACAGGCTTGCACTACCACATCTGGCTCAGAATCCATTTACGCCTTCCACTGTAATTGTGTCACAGAGCCTTCCTTTCTCCCCATTCTTTTTATGTAAGTAACCATGTGGTTAGGAAGATTAGGGTCTCCGAGGCACTGATCACGTGACATGGTATGTGGGCAAGCGGCGCTCTGGAACCAGGAAGTAGGATGGCAGCTGTGGGTCTCTCACACCTTGGATTGCTGGTCTTGGGGTTGGCATGAAAACTTTTATCATCTCTACAGTGAGAGCTTGGATTGGAAAATGTCTACATCTCCTCTAGCCCCAGATCTGGTGGTTAAACCAAGATCAGAGGGTAAAACCGAGTCTGTTATGTTTTAAAAAAAAAGGTTATTTGAAAATCAATGACACTGCACTTTCTTCGAAAAATATAATTTCAACATCACTGCCTCTAGTTGCTTTAACACATCTATTTTTGGATGATTTGATGTAAACCCCATCAATTAAATTAAGCATAATGGTGCACACATAAGGTGGTGATTTTCTAAAATGCATCTGATGGCACTAGGCCTCGGAGTATATCCCATCAATTGCTGGAAAGATAATAGCATTTAATTAAGAAATGAATTATTTCCTAAGACCTCGATTCTGAATGTCTCCCTCACTGGAATGTGGATGGTACTGACGGATGACGCTACTAGTCTGTTTCTAGGATTAGTGCTTTTTAAGATATTGTTGCACCTAAAACAAGAGGTTGAAAAAAATTAGTTTCTTTTTTACCCGGAGACTCTGATACAATCATAGTCAGGAGAGGCACTTGGCCTGCCTTGGAGGCTCTACATCCCAACACTTTCTACATCGGCTGTTGCGGCTTTCCTTTTGTGTTGGAAACTGTTCCCGACTGGTCTGGGAGAGGTTTCTCGCTTCCCCCCTGTGATAAAGATGGAAAGATTTTAACTTGTGAAGAAACAAATGTGGAAGTGATGATTGAGGAGGTGGCGTGTGCAGAGGCACCGGGAGCTTGTGGGAGCTCTGCTCAAGGGTGGCTCCTGTCTGGAAACGCCGGCCATGGGAGACTCACTTCCATTTAGCCTCGTGAGGTTCAGTAGCAGTATTACCCAGGAGCCTAAGAGAAAACAAGTATTTTAAAAAATAGGACTGGAATGTAGGAACCTTTGTCCTGATTATGCACTTGGTAGACCTCAAATAGTTCAGGGGAATAGTGAAACAAGCTCTCTTTGAAACCTAACAGTACTATAACAAGATAACATTTCTTCTCCCAAACCTTCGATGACATGTCCAACACACATGTACAAAATTCTAGGCCCACAGGGATTAAAGTCCCAGCAGCGATTTTGGTGAAGGGTCGTGGGAGACAGAGCAGCAAAGGTGACAGGAGAAAGAGAACTAGCACTACTGGCATCTCACTCTGTGCCGGCTGCCCTAGCACACACCTGGTTGTGTTAATGTACACAATCCTCACACACGACTCGGTGAGGTAGGTAATCTCTTTTCTTTGCAGGTGATGGAACCAAGTTTCATCAAAGGTAATTAACTTGGCCAAGGGTCGACGGTTGTCAATGTCAACATTCTCATTTGTTTTTAGAAGTGGGCTTTCTTCCACCATGCTGAGTTCCTGCATCAGAATATCCACCTCTGTTGGAGTTTAAAGCGCATACCGCAAGGTTATTTTCCAAGAATCAAATCACCATCATTTGATTTTTACATAAGCACAGCAAAAGCCCGAGTACAAGCCCATCATTGTTAAAGTACTTTGGAGCTGGGAATCACAGGGCACACCTGGCGGTTTAGTCTGATTGAGGGTTTGCAGTACTTAGAGATGAGGCAGAAGTTCTTATAGGCTGGTGATGGCCCCCACGAGTCTCCAGGAGCCCGATGCTTATGGGCAAAGTTGGGATGGGGATGTCAAGTGTGGCCTTTGCCTTTGGCGTAAAATGTAAGGGGTCTCCTGAAACTCAGTAATCAAGGTAAATAATAATTGTAAGGCAATTTTTCACAAAATCACAGCAAGTTCGGGCCAACTTTCTTTTGTTATAAATAAGTCAAGGGCTCTGGGTTCCAAATGACTTTGAGTTGTGACATTTCTTTGTTTCTTAGGGGTCTAAGGAGGAAGAATGTTCAACTCTGAGCAGAAATGTGTCCGGGCTCCCTGTTTTGGAGGAGGATGGATCATACTTTCCTGTTCCCACCCTGCTGGGAATTCTCCATCTTCTTAGGATCGTAGTTAACTGAGGGTTGCAGAGTGTCTCAGATCGTTGAGATGATGTTAGCATTGACAGAATTACACCTTGGGACTTTTCAGTCTTGGGGAAACTTGGGGTTATTCTAACAGAAAGGACTTGCTGCTCAGAGAAAATGAGAGTGTAACTAGGATTGGGGCTGATCTTCAAGCTGAACACAGGTCGAAGGAGAATGTTCTAGTCTCGGTTTGACTGTTCACATCAGAGTTATGCCAGTGCGTGAAGCCATAGGTGATGTCATCTACGTGCCCCCAGGTTATGCCTTACATGGCCCTCAGACTGCTCTCACTGGGTTGCTTAAACAAAAGGTGTTTCTTTCCCGGCTTTTATTCCCTTCTCATAGATGCTCCTTCTGTGTCTGGTAGCTTCCTAGGAGCTGAAGGACCCGCTGTCAGTCTCCAGCCTCAAAGGTGCCTCCGTCGGTGGTTGACACCCCCTTTCCCACTTGACCATTTGTTCTACTCATCTGAAGAAGGGTAGATTTTCTGCAAGATATATCTGATCCTAAACTTCTCTACTTTAAATCCCTCAATGCTTTCGCACTGCATTTAAGGGTGAAGCCTACCCCCTTGTCGCTGTCAACTTCCTTTTTTCCCAGCTGGTTTTTCCCCTGCCTTTTTCCATGTCAGCCGCTTAGATTTTAGTTTCCAGGGCTCCGTCTGCTTTGCTATTGGAGGTTATCTTTAAACTTCATCTGATGTAACCCATTCACTGCTTCTTCGGGCTAATATTACTTGGGCAACAGGATATGTGAGTGGTATCATTATTCTTAAATCATATAAATTCTTAACCTACATGTAAATATTCAAATCTACAGTTACCTAATAGCCTACACTATTCAAACTTTACCCCAAGTGCTAGAATATAAGGAAATATTTCCATATTTCCACAGGGCTATTTTTTTTTAGAATAAAGTTAAACATTCCTTGCACTCGCTATACATTTAGTATGAAACTCACAATAGTCCTTAAATTAAGACTTAGTTTCATTGGAAGAATGCCTGGAGCTGTGCTCCCTTCATTTTTCTAGAAAGGGCTGATACCAAGTTTTGAAGAGTTCAGAAAGTAATGTTTCAAAAGAGAAGTAGGTTTTTATTTGTATGTTTCATTATTTTTAACCAAGAAGAAGGAAATGTGCTATTTATCCAGGGCCACTTAATGGAAAAATATTTATTGAACAAAAATACATCATTATATCCTGCAAGGTATTATGGTATTGCAAAGCTCATTTTCAAATATAGATAGATGTAGGGACACAAGAGGTTATTTGATTAGACTGTTGTAGTTGGCATTGGTAAAAGGGAGTGTGAAAATTCTAGAACTTTGGTGTTGTAAATACAGACTCTTGGCAACCACACTCCATCTCTCTTTCAAGAATCTGTGAGCTTGACTGTGGCCCACCTGGTCAGGAGGTAAGTCAACACTCTTGAGATGAGTGTGTAGATACTACACAAACTCTAGCTTCCTTCCTTCCTTCCTTCCTTCCTTCCTTCCTTCCTTCCTTCCTTCCTTCCTTTCTTCCTTCCTGACAGAATGCATGAATTGCCTAAGGTGAATTTTCTTTCTCTTGTCTGCCATTGATCTGTTTATGTTTTCATATATGATTTCTTATATCATCCAGATTTACATGGCAGTAAGAAACGCATAAATTAAGTGGAGTTACTTCTTTACTCTTTTAAAATTCCATCAGCATTCAAATCCTTCGATGCTGAAATCAGTTTCTACATCACCAACCCACTCCAAACCCCAAACGAAATTGACGTGTACAGGCACTTGGATCCTGCAATCACAAACCCTTCCGTTTAACTATTTAATTTTGCTCCTGATGTCAGATAGGAATGCATTAAAATTTGGGTAAATAATGATTGCATGGCTCCTGGCTCGTATAATTTACCGAAGATTGGTACATCGTGGAGTAAATTGCAAAGCCTGGAGTCGGGAAGAAGCCAAGAGCCGCCGCTGTGCTCCTGGGCACACAGCTTCCAAGTAACAGTCTACAGGAGCCTCCGACGCGGTCCCAGCCTTCCGCCGGTAAATTTTTCATTTCCCTGGTTGTAATTCAGCTGATCTGGAGGCTTAAAACCAACAGACTGTCTGCTTAAAACAGCTTAGTCAAAACTATTTTTAAAGAACAGAAAATAGCCGGAAGCTGTGCCTTTTAAAATTAAACTTATTTTAACTGATATATAAAATCACATACATTCATGAGGTACCATGTAATGTTTTGATATATATGTATGTTGCATAATATTTAAATTGGGCTCACACATTTTTAAAGCATGGATTTTCTAAATTCTGTCAGACCCACAGGTCTCCTGGCGTACATCCGAGAAGAAATTTGTTGATTTTCTAGCACAGTTAATTTTATGTGAATTTTAAAATCTGGGTAGAAGTATTTTCTCTTTTGTTACTGATTGTCCTTACATCAATACCAGCCATAGTTTATATGCTGACGTAATTCTTGGTTCACGACTGCGCAGATAGCTCGGTAGCTCAATTTGTACGTACAAGAAGGCAGGCTCAACACTTGTTAGAAATGGTTGGATTTAGTTAAAGTGCAAAATGGACTGAACTATTGCCATTTGTCTCTGGGTAGATCGGCAGTGGGAGGTGGGGAAGAGAACCAGGAGGTAGTGATCACGGTGGGCTGTGCGGTTGGTGCATTTTGAAACAGGGTCTTCCTGTGCTCATAGTTTAACAGACAGTCCCAGGGGACCCAGTTGCAACTTTAGGCTCTAATTTCACAAAAATGAAAGTTTTTTAAGTAGTTGAGAACTTGTAAGAATCATCATTTGGTGTCATAGTCATCTTTTCGCGTTAGAAATAGAATTCTGAAAGTGCTGTGAGAGTGGACCCAGGGAGATCAGTACCGAGCCGCAGAAACCTGTAAGCAGGATGTAGCGAGGAGCACGTGGAAAGCCACCAAGGCTGAATTACGGCGGGCGGCTGCACAGGAAAGGGAGGGAAGGCGCCAGGGGATGCCTCGAGGTGGCGGAGCTGGCTGGTGGGAAGCCGATTCGGTAGAGGCTTTGGAGCTCGGACAGAAAAGGAAAGGGCAGCCTGTGCCTATAATCCCACCACTCTGGGAGGTTAAGGCAGAGGGCTCCGAGTGTGAGTCCTAACAGGTGCCCTTAGCACTTGAGCAAGATCCTGTCCCGAAATGAAAAATTAACAAAACAAGACGGGATGAGAATGTAGCAAGGCCCTGGATTCCATATCCAGTACAAAAAGAGTGACAACAAGGAAAACAAAATAAGTACTGCAAAACAAAACAGAGAAAAAAAGAAGGAGGGAGGCAGAAATAGAAGATTTTTTTTTTTGCTTCTTCATACAATTAGATGGAAAATGGATCTTTTCCTTGATGACAAGTTGAGGATGTAGAACCGGTGTTTGGTGTGTTGAGACCAGTTATTTGTAACACAGTGCTTGCAAGAAATCGGAGTGGTTTTCCCAGCTCCTGAGTGAGGACAGGGCCACAAAGTCACCTGCCCCCACGGAGACAATTACACCTTCAGTGAGAAGGAAGGAGGTTCTACGAAGGCATCTACGTGGAGTTTAAACCTGGACACAGAATTATGCACCGGGGAGCTAGTTCTGGGGTTCAGGAAACTAGGGCGATTACTATGTGTAGCAGCATTTTTACTTACAAGTTACTTTGGAATCCTAAACTGTCTTCCTGCCCTTTCCAGATGTTCAATGCTTCCTGAGGCCTTGATCATGTAAGAAATTTGGGAAAGAAACTTAGAAGAGATAAGTACTTAATTTAAACCAGGTCCCAGCCCAAGGTGGGAGGTCTTTGAGGAACATGTCTTTTACTGGTGTCATTGGGCCCTAGAGTATGCTCTGGAGGTAGAGAATTGTGTCTCTGGATAAATAACAAGGTAGGAAAACCCAATGTTTAACATTTCCCCCCTGTGGTATTAAAACTGGAACCCAGAGCCTTCACATTAACCTACATCTTCAGCCCTTTTTTGATTTTGATACAAGGTTTCACTAAGTTGCTAAATTGTGCTTGGACTGGGCAATTGTGATTCTCCTGCTTCAGTCTCCCAGATCGCTGGGATTGTGGGCCTGTGTTACTGGGTCTGGCAATGTATAACTTTAAGTGTCACTGGGCCCTGTGAGATTGTTTTGAATCTAAGATTTAACAAACGAATACATTTTACATGGAAGTCTTTGTTCCTTTACTTAGGGTTGCTATTTGGGATTTCGCCTTTGTCCCCTCAGGCCCACTAATGTCCAACTGCCTGCTAAGTTGAAGAAGCAGGATGTGGTGTCAGGGAGTCTAGTCTTGTTCTGATGCCCAGGGGCTAAGGAGCGTCCACCGCAACACGGTGCTTCCTCCCTCAGGGCAAGGGTGTCT
Organism: Ctenodactylus gundi; assembly: GCA_004027205.1. Taxonomy (NCBI): domain Eukaryota; kingdom Metazoa; phylum Chordata; class Mammalia; order Rodentia; family Ctenodactylidae; genus Ctenodactylus; species Ctenodactylus gundi. The sequence continues at coordinate 422,940 of PVKB01001058.1, forward strand.
GACTCTTCTGCTCCAAATCAGCCAAGTACACTCCTTTGGGGAGGACACAGAGGTAAATGCTGCTTTCCACGACAGCCCCTCTAAATTGTTATTTTGCTGGTTTATACACAGGCTGCAAGTTGTTCTGCAAACTAGATATATTTCTTTTGTGTAGTAGTTTTACCATGATTAAGCTGTGATTAGGTAAACTTTTATTATAATGATTAAGCTATTGGGATTAAACTGAGGACCTTCACTGTGAGCTATATGCCCAATCTATAGATTGCTAAAAATCATTTTATTACTCTCTATAATACTAAAAATTAAACCAAGGACCTTTACATTAAAATACTTTCCCAGCCATTTTCAAATTTTAAATTTTGAGACAGGGTCTTGCTAAGTTCCTCAACTGCACACTCTGGGCTCCACCCCACCATCTTCCTGTCTCAGCTTCCCAGAGTGCTGGGATCACAGTCATACACCATCTTGCCTGGTTTACATTTTTCACTTTTATAGAAAAAAAAAAAAACTTCAGTAACATTTTCCATAAAACACTTTCTCAAAATTTTATATTATTTCTGTGGGCTAAATTCCTAAAAATGGAATCACTGGTACAAAAGCCATGATAAATTTGAAGTCCTTGATAAATGTTGGAAATCGGTTCTTGATGGAGTTTGTACTTTAGCCTTCTAGCACAATTTATGGGGATGTCTATTTTTGTATACAGTATAATATCAGGGTAAAAGGTTGCCTCTTTAAAATTAACCCTTCAGTAACCTTTCATAAAGATGGACACAGAAGTACATCTCTTATATTTCTTTCCAGAGACAGATACCTATGATGTTTGATGTATGAAATTTTTAGTTTTATAAAGACAATCTATTCAATGCTACTGACATTTCTCTTAATTTTTATCCTGTGGTTCTTAAGATACCCCATTTACATATTCATCTTATTCATTATCATTTTTTGACAGGCTTACATAATATTTTTGGCCGAAAAGAATTATATTGGTCTTGAAAATTGACAGAAGAAAACTAGAGAGTGTTTGTTACTTGCCCAGCCCTTTCCATTTGTATGGAGGGAACCAGAAGGATGAACACACGTAACGTGAGCCTTGGATTTTTCCCAGGAAAAAAAAATACCACCTTGACCAACAGAGCAAGGAGCACTGGAAGTGGTCTATACCCAGTGCTTAAAAGTTTTGGAAGTCATGAAGATTCTCCTTGATGGCAGTAGAGAGTCCAGCATTTCCAGTGTGTGTGTGTGTGTGTGTGTGTGTGTGTGTGTGTGTGTGTGTAGAGGTTGGAGTGGGAATAAATGTGAAAGAAACTAATGATTGGTAGAAGAGAGGTAAGAATAGTGACCACAGCTTCCAGGTTTCTCTCTTTGAATTGTTTCAATTAGCATCCCCTTTTTTGGAAAGAATGCAACATCTCTCACGTGCGCCCCTTATGCTAAATTCCACAGTGAGGTGTCGTTCATTCTTCCAGCATAAACAGAATCACGTGCACAGAAAAATTCCAAACTCAAAAGATGTTATTTTCTTTTGTTCATTCTTTTTCTTTTCTGTTGTTCATTCTTAAACATTTCCTTTGAGGTATTCTTACACCCAGGTATTTAAAAGCAGAGGCGTGAACACAGCAAGCAAATGCTGGATCTATGTGATGCCAGACATTGGATTAAAACATATGAAAACTTATTATTCAAATAAATGTGCTATAAAACAGCATGAGACTGTATCTCAGAGATGTTAGAAAAAATCACAATTTTTCAAAAAGTCCTGCCCTAAAGATGAGATGTTTTGAAACCGCAAGGATAAGCTTATTTTATATTTTATTAAAAATTAAAAATATCTGAACCATTCCTGGTGCAAATCTGGCAATATGCTAAATAGCTTTATTTTATAAACACAAATTTCAATCAGTGAGTCTGAACAAAAGAAGAAAATTTGATGGGGAAGAACATACTTGTTCTTCTGTCTTGGAGAGTGACAGAGGATTTCTCTTTGTGCCTTGGATAAGAAGCGAGAGTAGAAATCGATTAAAATTGGGATCAGAATTTGTCATGATTTCTCATGATAAAAGAAAAGCTGTGCACATCTTTGGACATCTTTTATGTCAACGTGTGGGGAAATGGGCTTGATTTTTAAGTTAAATGAACTGTACCATGTGTTCCCCTGGTTCCTCCTTTTTGTGGTAGAATAAGAATGGGATCTTTATTTCCTTTCTTGCAGCAGCAGTTTTCTTTGAGGCAGCTGGACAAAGGGCACAACTTTTCCCAGCGAAATAACAATTTAGAGGGGCTATGATGGAGACCAGAGATAAAATCTTGACACCAAACTGAACTACTGGGAACAGCTGTTAACATGAATTTAGTGGGTGTGTCGGAGGCACACAGGCATGTCTGAGCTTGTTTGAGTCATGACAGAGGGAAAGGGTTGACAGAGAACAGGATAGGCAGGACAGCATGTGTGTTGTGCAACGTCACCCTAAGAAATGGTCAAATGTTCATTTGCAGGCAAGGAGGCAGAAATCAAAGTCTTGCCTTTCAAACATACAGTACATCAAGTTTCCCTTCGACACTTCAGGAGGAGTTGTAGGTGTTAGGTGAGGTCTTTTAGGCATGATGGTATTTTTCTGAGCACCTTCCCTGCTGTTCTTCCAACTCCCACCTGGACACGGGACCCCACTGGTGTTCTCAGACACACCAGGCTTAGGCGCTGGGTGTTCCCTTCCACTGAGCGCACACCTCCCGACATTCTTGTGGACAAGTCACCACCCTTCAAGTCTGTGCTCAAGAGTCGCTTCCCCATGGACGCCTCCTCACTTGGCACCGCACCACCCCAAATAATGATCCCTTCCCTCCCTGAAAAGCCTTCCCGTCCCGTGGGTCTCTTCCTTTTTCTGTACAGGAGTTCAGACCTTCTAACATACACTGTCGTAGTCATTTTCTATGCATCCTGGGACCTTCTCCTTGTCCCTCTTCGACGCCAGATGGAATGCAGATGTCTACAAGGGCAAATAGTTTTGATGGATCTAAAATATTCGGTGTAGTACCTGACATGAAGACACAAGAGGTCTTCCCTTGACACTTTTACCTAGAGGCTTGCACTGAATCTACTGAACAAGCTGGGAACTCAATAGAGAGTTTCCGGTCCATCTGCTTTTGCTGTAGACCGAAGGTATAGAGACAGGAAGCCAAAGAGACTAAGGTTTGTTTTGTTTCTTGGGAGAACTATATAGAAACTAATGTTTTTACTACTCAGTTCACATGATTTCCTGAGATTAATATCTTGCATTTGAAATTATGCCTTAAGTATTTTTCCTCAAAGATATGTGGTTTACATCAGTTGTCTTTAATCCCATTTTCACAATAAGGAAACAAAAGCTCAGAAAGGCAACAGTCTTGCCCAATTCATGCAAACGTGACTTCCCAGAGCATTCGCATGTTCTTGACTGCACCAGCTTGGTAATCTCACAGAGGAGACAGAGAACTATGGCATGTAGGAAACAAAAGAAAGCATCTGTGTGTGCACATGTGTGTGCATGTGCACTTGAGGTAGGGGTGTTGAGTGTGTGTCAGTGTGTGTGTTGTGATGTCTGACCATAGACCAGATTCAAAGGACAAGAAGAGACCCCCATTGGAGAGAAATGAAGACTAACACTTGCAATGACCCATGTTCATAGTTCAATATTCATAACACATTTTAAAAACTTGAAATGTAAAGTGTATTTCACAGTGCTATTTTATGCCTTAAATGATATAAAATTTAGTGCTTGTAAGTAGATTTATTATTGTATTCTCCATCATTACTATGTAAGTTTAATCTGTGTGGAAATTAATCAACACTGAAATTTTATTATTTTCCAATGGGTCTCAGTCTCCGGCTATGAATTCACAACATTAGGTAGCAATTTTTGTTCTTTGTGATGCGTTTATCAGATATTTTGTTTGTTGGAAGCCCAGCTGTTAACTACAAAACTATTCCAGTGTCAGCCTTCAATCACTATCTAGCTATTTCATTCCTATTTTTTCCTCTTCCTACCAGCTGTTCTGTTGATTGTCTAGAAATTGGCACCTTTATGTTTAAAATTAAGCCATCAAGTCCAAAATAGAAAATATACGTGTGAAAAAAGTTTGGTGAGATCATGAGACAAATGCTATGCTCCAAGGCACTAAGATCTCTGTGTCTTCTAATTGCACATGAACACACACACACACACACGGGGATTCTCAGTTTACGTTAATTAATATTGAGGTTATTGGAACAATTCAGGCAAAATACTAGACACATGCAGCTATGCACAAGAGGCCCTGTTGAATGTGGAGCAGAGTTTCAGGCAGTGGGTATATCAGGATTACCTTTGTGTTATGGGCAGGCAACAAGCTCGAAGAGTGGAAGTAATGTGCTCAAGGTCTCACACATAGGTGGGAATGAAATGCAGAGATGAGACTGAGATGAGTCTTGTTCTGCGTTCAAAAGGCTTATGTTCTTTCCTCTTGTTTTTCACTGAATTAGTTCAGAAGTAAAATTTTGTCGAGAAAATGAAAACTTACGTACTACTCAGCTACCTTAAAAAGCAGAATAAAACGAAAATATTTTGACTCTGACGGCATTTTCCCAACCCCTTCTTTTCCTCCCGAGTCCTGCTATTTTGCTTGTTATTTGCTTTTATATGGTTACTATCTATGTGTGTCTTAAAGCAACTCTCGCTGCAATATTTAGTGTTGATATATTTTCAAAATAATAACTGCTGTGGAAGTTTACATTTCCAGCCAATACTATTTTCATTGCTGAACTGTTCCTTTACACTGAGCACGGTATATATTTTTTTTTTTTTTGATAATCCTGTGTTCACAGATGTTTAGGTTGTTTCCAATTTTTAGCAATGACTTCTAATTGTTGACAAGCTGATTTAGCATAAAATGGCTTGCCCTGCTTTGTTTAGAACCGGGGATTGAAGCAAGGCCTTTTGCATTTAGTTATAACCCTAGTCCATTTAGAAATTTTTATTTTGGGCCTGATCTTATTCATTTGGTAAACTGCCCAGGCTGGGCTCCAATTTGCCAGCCTCCGGCCTCAGCCTCCCAAAGTGCTGGGAGTCCAGTTCGGCCTCACCTGCATCTGCAAGGTCTTCATGTTATAGCTGACATCTTTCCTGGTTTTAATTTCCATGAAATATTTTTACGTACTGGAAGCTGATATTTACTCCACTATGAATGTCCATTCAAGTGAATTGCTTTGGGTCTAGTGAGTTGTCTGTCTTTTTTATACTAACTGTAGAATGATGATAAATGACAATTTTCACAGGTATCTTTCTGAATTGATTTCTCGATTTCATGTCTTTTGTTGCAGATATTTCATAGTTTCACTGCCTTTTCTCTGTTGGGGTCATAGGGATCCACTCAATTTTTTTGTATGTTCAAAGGGATTTTTGGCTTCTTTTTTGGGTCGTCTATCCTTTACCCACTTGCCAAATTCCTAATTGAGGGTCTTTATTTGTAAAATTTAAGGGCTAAATTGAATATATTTTCTTCTAAGTTTTGTGATTTTTCTTCTGGCTTTTTCACCTTTTGGCATTTATTGATAGGCTCATCTCTATCTTACCTATCAGAGATGCCATTGGGTTTTTGTGTACATTGGAATCTAATTCTGAATTTTTATTATGGTCTCTTGGTTTCTTAATTTATATAGTGCTATTATAGTATTTTAATGATCAAATATTTAACATAAAATGCAATTTATTTATTTATTTATTTATTTATTTATTTATTGAGACAAGGTCTCACTCTGTAGTCCAGGCTGATCCTGAACTTACTGTGTGGCCCACGCTGGCCTCGAACTCAGAGCCATCCCCTCACTTCAGCCTCCTAAGTGCTGGGATTTCAGGCTTGTGCCAGCACACCTGGCTTTGGTGGGGCTGGGGAATCAAAGTCAGGACCTCGAGCTTACTAGGCAAGTGTTTTAGCTACTGTGCTATTCCTCCAGCCTGTAATATATTTATTTGACTCTTCTGGTCCTTTTGAAAGATTTTCTTGGCCTCTCATATTTTATATGATCATTAATATTAGTTTGGTCATTTCTTTAGAAATTCATTTAAAATTTTATTAAAGTTTGATTGAATTTATGAATTCAGTCAAATTAATATCAATAATGCTTCATTATCCCACTTAAAACATGGAATGTCCTTTTATTTATTCAAATCTATTTTGGGGTACTTTAGGGGTACTTATGTTTTTGTAATATACATTATGGATTTCAAAAATCATATTTTGTATTATTTTATAAATAGTTATTTCTTCATATTTGCCTTTTGGTTGATCTTTTTCTTCTATTTTTGTCTTTCATCAGGTTGGATTACTGGTGCCTATATGTTATGTTGCTATTTCACTCCCATACTGAACTCTCTTACTGATTATAATTTACAGTAAATTCTTGTGGGGATTCTAGTCCTCAAGTGTGTCATCTGCAAGTAGTTACATTTTGTTTTCTCCTTTAAAAGTTTTGTTGTATAATTTCTTTTTACTTTTGTCACATTGGCTACTACTCAGTCATAGTATGCAGTAAGACTGGAACAATGCACAACCATGCACTTTTCCAGAGATAAGTGCAAATAATTCTAATATTTTGCATTCGATTGTTTTGTACATATATTATATAGTTATGTATGTGTGTATACACATTCATATATTTGCAATTATATACATATAATGTATACACTTTATACAGAAACATAAAAACCTATATGAAAGTCCCTGTATATATGCTTATATATTATGTATATAGATATTATCCATATTTATCTGCTTTTATACAGTGAGGTATGTTTTTATATGCACATATTATGTGTATATGAACTATAAAAGAATCTTTAATATTTGAAGAATCTTTAATATTAACAGAAACTGGTATTGATTTTTTGACAATAAATATGCTTATAATACTTCTCCTTAAAACTTTTAATGTAATTATTTGGGTTTTTTTTTTTTTTGAGACAGGGTCTTGCTCTGTAGTCCAGACTGGTCTTGAACTCACTAAGGAGTATAGGTTGGCCTTTAACTCAAGGCAATCCTCCTGTCTCAGCCTCCAGAGTGCTGGGCACTACCATGCCTGGCTTATATGGTGCTGGGGCATCGAACCCTGCTACTTAGGGTTTGACTTACTGCTTGCTAGGCAAGCACTTTAAGCCATTCATCTAGCCCTCAATGGAATTATTTGAAATAAACTTTAATATTCAACCATTTTTGAATTTTTGGAATCTCTGTTGGTTCTATTGTATTTTTTTCAAAGGTGATTTTGGATTTCAAATGGCAAAACTTATGATTTGGTTTTTAATTGTGATAATGATCCGAGCCAATGCTCTGGTACATTATGTATTTATTTACTTAATTATGTACCAGAATAACTGGCAGAACATTGAAGAAGTTTCCTGAACATTCTGGTTAATTTTATTTCAAACTCCATATTAGCATTGGATACATCAAGTGAGCAAGTTTTATGAGTCCCGTCACTCATGTCAATTCTTCTGTTTTTTTAAATGAGTTTTATATACAGGTGTCATCTTAGCTTCATGCATTATGCAGGCCATGCCTTGTCTCCTATTCTTATGTGTTTTTCTCCCTATTTTATTGGTATGAATAAATGCAATACATAATGTTTACATTGACCTTTAGTGTTTTGTGCATATAGGTATTGTGGCAAAATTACAAATCCTTCCCCTCTCCCTTTCAACCCTCTCACTGCCTTCCTATTCCCTCCAGTTCCCCTTAATCCCCTCAGTTGGTTCTATGAAATAATTGTGATCTAGGTTTCTCACATCAGAGAAACCATTTGATATTTCACCTTCTCTTTCTGACTCACTTCGCTGAGCATGATGGTCTCAAGTTGCCTCCATTTACCTACAAAAGCCTCCAACCTATCTGCCTTTATAGATGAGTAGTAATTCCATTGTGTATAACTACCACAATTTTTGTATCCATTGGCTTGGTGATGGGTATCTTGGTGACTTCCACATTTTAGCTATTGATATTTGTGTTGCTATGAACATGGGTATGCATGTATCTCTGTTATATGTTGTTTTTGGCTCTTTTTGGAAAATTCTCAGAAGAAGAATTGTTGGATCAAAGGGGATATTTATTTTCAGTCTTTTGAGAAACTTCCATACTGCTTTCCATAGTAGCTGTGCCAGTTAACATTCCTACCAGCAGTACAAGAGGGTTCCTTTTTCCACCTTATGTGTTTTTAAGACCTGTCCTCAAAGTTAACTGAGATCAATTCGGTATGTAAAAAGAATATTTGTTACAAACAACATAACATTTGACTTCTCCAAATCCACATAATATGTGTGTGTGTGTGTGTGTGTGTGTGTGTGTGTGTGTGTGTGTGTGTCTTTGTATGCACATGAGAGAGAGACAGAGAGAGAGAGAGAGAGAGAGAGAGAAGACAGGGATGACAGAGACAGAACGCCAAGTAAGAAGAGAGCTATAGTGTCTCTTAGAGTCTAGACTGAGAGGCACCAACCATTAGTTTTGCCATCATGCCATATTCTACTGATCACACAGAATAACTGGCACAACAGTGGAGAGGCTATCACATGGGTGCTAATGACAGGAAATGGTGATCATTAGAGCCATTTTAATAGCGTTAACTCCCAGAGTGCATTTCTGTACTTGAACTGTATTGTATTAATAGTGGTGCCTACGGATGGTCTGTGACAGCCGTGTCATGATAGTTAGCATGTGCGACAGGTGCATGAGGGTGTCCGGTGTCTAGGGATGTCTAGTGGGGAAAGTACACGTAAATAGGAAAATGCAACTAGCTTTTCTACACACAAATTTTTACCAAGCTAGTGCTGAATTTGGTTAAGAACCATAATCTCACAATGAGTTTGTTTCTTGAGAAAGACATGTCATGATCAATTAACAAAAGCGGAGTCAAAATTTTTAAATTAGTTAATGTAGATGCTTGTGACAAGTCATGGTCTCTTTTCCAATATAGTCTTAACCTAAATTTAGGTTGACTACCCTCATGATTTCACTACAGACAAACTTTCATTACCTTTATAGAGAACCATTAGAATTTCAACATCTTATTTTCTGCTGTGTATGTTGCTAATAGACTAAACAGTGATTACTTCTTGAAAGAGAGTTCACATGACAGGATGACTAATTTTGTTAGTGATAGCCACATATTTTAGGTGGGCTATTCTTTTCTTAATAATCAGCCTCATTTCTGTCATTTTGGAGCATCTAGTTGCTGCTATCTGCTTACTTTTCCTAAAAAAGTAAGAACTAGATTTCCAAGATGGTTCTCTGATAATGGATAAAAATCAGATAAGACCTTTAAAATAAGTGACATTTCTCTCATCAGTACAGACTTCAGCATTCAGAGGTAACGTCTTTGTCAGAGACTATCACATTTAGTGATTTCTCTCTACCAAATAAAATTGAAATCAATTTAACTTGCTCTCTTCAGCCTCCTTTGAACGATACAAACTTTTCTAGTATTTTCTATGATTCACACATACACAGCAATAAAGATCTTTCTGCTTCTGTACAAAATTGTAGTCAAGATATTTTTCTGTCCATGATTCGTCCTTTAAACAAAACTTTGAAAATCATCCATATTCTATTCGTGATAATATAAATTTTATTAGTTATTAAAATTTTTTGAGTATTTATTGTGAATCAGATGCTGTCTTAGATTTTGGAGGTCCAGTGGGCAATGGTTGTTCTTTATGCTTAGTAAACTGATATGCGTTTAACTTTTGATCAAGAAATTCCATTTTAGGAATTTTGAAAACATACTGACAAAAATACAAAATGTCCCACAGATGAGCAGATAAGAACATCACAGAAAGGAATTGGTTATATGAAGTGATTTTTCAAAACAGTATTATGTATTTTAAATAGGATAATAGCAGAAAAGACTGTAAAACAAGAAAGAACAGGGAAAAAAACCCCTTCAACTACAATAAGAAACTTACTACGAGAAGTGCTGCTATTTTGACAGTGAAATATATTTTAGGATAAGTCATTACATTTTTTCGATGCCTCAGAAACTAAGAGTTATCATGCAGGAGGAAAACTAGGGTAAAAATACTGAACCACTTTGTATTTTCATATTTAAACTGGAAATATAAATAACCACTCATGGTTCCACCACCTCCAACTCATCTACATAAAACATCCTGTTACTTTCCCAGCTTTGGAAACATACATACTAATTTAGTAGCATCTTAAAAATTACCATTTGTTGCCTAAAAAATCAAATTTCCTTAGAGAATCAGTTGATTCTAGGTCTGAAACAAAAATATTCAAGATAAACCTGAGGCATCTCACTGAGAAGGGATCAACTACTACTATTGTGGTTGCACTAATTGTATACACAATCACCTTGAGAGGTCCCATCTGCCTAAGATGAGGCACTTCAAGCATAAATTGCTCAACTAGATTAAAATGTGACAAACATGTAAAAATATGAGCCCACCACGAGACACAGCAACAACAACAGTAACACAACAAAACCAACAACAACAGCAGAAAACCAATACGAGACAAAGCCATGTCCTTTTGGAATTTTCTGGGGAGACAATTTATTACTCTGACAGCAAGTCTGCTGTGGTTTTTTCTACCTGAATCACAGCTGATGTGAGAAAGGGCTCTTTTATAAATAAATTTCAGATAACAAATGCAAAAACGATGGTAGAATGAAATAATTCACGTAGGCACCTATTATTAGGATGCTACACCATCACATCTTTTGAGGAGGAAACTCGTAATGTAGTGATCAGGTCAATGTCACCATGGTCCTCTGGTTTTTGTTCGCATTACTAGTAGTATGCTGGCAAATGCTTTTGTAACCCATGCTGTCGTAGAACAGGAAGTAACATAGAATTCTTGCCTATAAAAATGCAAATCTAAGTAGATTTCTACCTATAAATTCAGGATGTGGAAAATAGTAAGGAGAAAAACCTCAAGAAAACAACAAAACAAATCCAGAATGAGGGACATGCTAGAGAAAAAAAATGCCCCAGTTTTTCCAACAGATCAATTGCACCGGAAGGAGATGGAAGAGAGAGAAGAGACATTAAGCCAAGTGCAGCATGTTGATCTCATGTAGATCCCAGTTTCAATAAATTAAGTGTAAATAGACATTGTCAAGATAGCCAAAGAAATTTGAGTACAAACTGGTAATAAGTAATATGAACTGGATATTGTTAATTTAGTTGATATAATAATGGTATGACAAGTTTACAATTACAAGTCAATATTTTATAGGAGATACTCAGGAATTCACATGTAAAACAACATGAAATTTTATAAGATTTGTACAAAAATGCTTCAAGGAGATAAGACATTACAGAGAAATAAAACAAGGTTGACTAAATATTTTAAAATGTTGAAGCTGAGTGCTAATTGAGCTCACTATAATGTATTTCCTACTTTCACGTATCTTTCTATATTGAAGATATAAAAACTTGCTTTCAGGGATCTTACAGTTTAGTAGAATATGCAAACAAAAAAGAAATTGAGTAGCAAATACGTAATATTTTAAATTTCAATAAGAGCTGTGGAGGAAGAGACATCAACCAAGCGTGGTGAATTGGGAAGATGCCGATACACCATTTTTAATAGTGTGGCCGTGGAAGCCCTCTCTGAAGAAGGGATCATTGAACACAGGCTGAAAAGAAGAGAGGCAGAAAGTCATCCAGATACACAGGCGAACACATCCTGGCAGTGGGTAAATGTGCAGAGGCCTTGAGTTGGGAGAATGAGTTGCGTTCCAGGAGGTCTCTGTGACACAACCACTTTGGGTGACAAGGTGAGAGGGAGAAGCTGAGGTCAGAATAAGGAGCGGAGGGGAGATGCCATCACCCAGGGCTTTCCAGGTGTATTAGGTAGCTTTCAATTTCTTTTCAAGTCCAGTGGATGGTAAGGTTGTATGTGTTGCTTCATCTTGATTGTTAATCTCACTGGACTAAGAGATTCTTGAAGGGATTATTGGAATGCGAAGGCACTGACTTTAATGATGGTGTGTGCCACTGGTGAGTTCATAGTGGGACCTTGCTGGAGGCAGTGGGATGTGGGAGCATGATCTTGGGGACACATTTGTTCCCTGGCCCCAGTTCCCTGGCCTTTCCCCTGTGCTGTACATCCTGGCCACCGTGAGATGTGCAACCTGGCCCCAACACATCCTCTGCCATGATGTTCTGCCTCACCTCAGCTCACAGGACTGGGGCCAACTGACCATAATGTGGAACCTCTGAAACCAGGAACCAAACAAACTGTTTCCTCCTGTAAGTTGTGGGTGCAGCTGCTTTTTCCCAGCAGTGAGATGGCTGACCAATATGTCTTACTTCTCCTACGGCTTTAAGTGCTTACCAGCAGTACCACATAAGCCACAGGTATGTGCACCTTGATTTAACATGCACGGATGTGGCCCAACCCTGTAATGTTAGCAAGTAAACACATAGGAATTACCGTGACAAGGCATATCGAGGCTTAAAAAGTGGGAATACCTAGCGGTTCTTGTTAAAGATATACATAATGTGACTGGAACTAGGTAAGCCCCAGAGAACCTTGCAGAAAGAGAATTAAAAATTGTAACATTAAATACACACTCTGGTACTTAATTTCTCACTAATCCAGATAGGGTGCAAGGCCAACTGATGAAGTACATCTTCGGTTATTTCAGTTGCCTTGAGGAGGCAGTCATAGTCTCTTTCTGTGTTTCTATGTCTCCTCCTTCTAGAAGAACTCTGCTTTTTTTTTTTTTTTTTTGCAAGTGAGCATACAGTTGAGAACTGGATTGCCACTTACAAATAATCTACTTTTCTAGTGATATTGGTAGAAACCATCATCTTCTTACAAGCATCACATTGACACTTATTCACATAGTCAAGTTCTATAAATGTTTTAGTTTTTGTTTTGTGTGTTCCAACTCATTTAGAAGACTCCCTAGAGATCAAAGAAAAATCTCATTACAAAGGGGCAGATATAGTCTCTCGAAAGCAGGGGAGTGCTAACAATGTAGGACATTATACACTGTTTCTTTAGCCTTTTAATTTTTTCCAGTTTTACCAATGTGAAAAAAATAAGAGGCGGCACATGTTATTATTGTGGTTCTTGCTTACTTGTTTGCCACACAAATACCCAAAGATTTTGGCGATGTAATAGGTGATTCCACCCCTTCCTGGACTGCTTTCTCGGGAGAGGAGCCAGCTTGGTATTCTGGCCTGGGCTGGGTCTGTGACTCTCATCTGACAGTGGAGAAGACCATGGAGTACACTGGGAAGAACAACTAAGGACAAAATTCTCAGAGAGAAAATACCAGAGTCTAAAGCTCAAATCCAAAGCAGAAACTGAAGAGAACATAACTTGATTTATAACTTTACTTCTTGCAAACAAAGGCAGGAGAGACAGATTTTCTAGGCAGTAAAGGGTTCCCTAGATAGGAGAGCCCTATGGCTTCCTGGCAAAAAAATCTCCAAAGTAACTCTTCAGATCCACTTTGAGCTACATCACAATTAAGTTTCTATTGGAGAAGAACTGATTGATATGGCAGATATGGACAGACCGGTAGCTCTGGCAGCAGTGAGCTGGAATAGGACACTGGGACATTTTGGCATACAAAGAAAATAGAAAGGCATGCTCACTTCCAATTCCCGACTTCCTCTGGAAATTGCAGACATTCCGGTTTCTTCTGTTAAGCAGTTAGTTCTGGACTTTGGGGGCAGGATATCTTATTCAAATTTCCATTAATAAAACTTTTTCATATGCTCAAGCAACATTTGCATTTGACCAAAAGGTACAGCCACAAAAACATCAAAAGTGTTTATATTTTTGAATCCCAGCATCATGCGGGTATTTCAGCAGAGGTGCTGTTTTGCCACACATTTCAATAGCAACAAAATTCAAAGATGTTATATTTTATTCACATAAGAACTATCTAAAGAGGCTCATGTCATTCATGATCCTTCTAAGAGAAAAGAACTAAATATTTCTAATATTCAACCATGCAGTGAATATCTGGGCCAGCCTCAGTCAGGACAGAATCTAAAGAAAGACTTGGGCAACGACATGCTACCAACTATGGGACAAGAGAAATGGAAGTATTAATATTTCTAATCAATTGCTTTTTAGTTATTAAAGTAACAATATTCCATAGAATATATGCAAGTATTATTCTGAGTTGTTCTTCAAATATTTTTGTGTTATTAAAGATTTATTACTCTGAACACTATTTACTGGTCTAAAGATATGCAATAGCCAAATTCATATTTTAACATATATATATATATATATATATATATATATATATATATATATATATAATTTGCCTGGAGAGAGATCCTTAGAGCTTGACTTTACTTCCTGCAGCAACCAAAGCACCAATTTGAAACTCTGAAAAGTAGGAAAGCCTCTTCAATAATATTTATTAAAAAGACACATGAATAATTACTAGTACATCAGTGCAATTCGCATTACTTCCAGCGATGGCCATCTACAACATGCGTGAAAATATGATATGCTGAAACCAGACAGGTCAGCAGACGTGTGCATACATGCACCCCCACGCACCCTCGTGCTCTGTAGCTAAGTACTTAAGGTAGACAGCATCTCAATCCAAAGAGAAACTGCTATGTGAGAATAAATGGGTTTCAAACTAGTGCTACCTCGTTCCCCTCAAAGCAAGCCGTATCACTACTTAACAGAGTCGCTGTAATTTTCTGCCCTGACAGCTGTTGGCACGATCCTTGTCATTTGCGTCAAAGATGGAGGTGCGTACGAATGAATGAGTGAAAGAGGCGTTCTCCAAATTGGCAAGTGGGAGTAGCAAAATACTACAGCTGACGTGAGTGGGTTTGTAAATGTGAGTTTTCAGGTACCAGGAGTGCCTGCCACTTATGATGGAAACACACACACACACACACACACACACACACACACACACACACACACAGCATCACATTTTTCATGTCAGGACTTTTTCTCCTCAAAGCGTTTGAACATGTAGGTAGCGATATAATCACCCTGGTACTAGGTCAGGCAGGTGTTTGAGTACATATTTCCTCAGCCATTTTTGGATTTACTTGAATCAGATAAAAAGGAAAATAATAACATACAGAATATTTAAAATTGAAAAAGATCACTTACTTAAACATCAGTGGAACCAAACTTTAAGTTCAAAAATAACAAGGTCAATTTTCAAAAACTCGAATAGGAGTGTATAGAAAACACTGGATAGCTATGTTGCCCTTACTTTAACTCATTTCTTAAAGTAGTCACTCTTCCCGTCTGCCCTGTGGCTGTCTTGGTCACGCTTTCCCACCGTCAGCTCCCTGCCGACTCTGATTTCTTTCCTACTCAGTGAAAGTTATGCTGCCTTAACATGGATACCAATGTCTGTTTCTATAAAAAGATTGCAGATACACGTGCAATCCCACTCCCGAAGCTGAGGTGGGAAGATCGCCAGGCAAATTCATGTCCAGACTCCAAACAATAGAAACTTTGTCTCACAAAAAGGGGGGAGAACGTAGTTCATTTGTAAAATGCTTGCTTAGCGTGCATGAGGCCCTGGGTTCAGCTCCTAGCACTACAAAACAGAGCAAGTTATCTCACATAGTGTGCTGTCTGCCTGACATTGATGGAACTTTTCTCATTTTTTCCACTAATTAATTAAATTAAAATATTGTGGCCATAGAGTAGGTATCTTTGGATTTACTTGTATTTTAGGAAAACAAATACCCGTGGATGTACCAAAGGAGGGGCATCTTATACTAGAACTTGGCAGCTGTTTTCCTTTGTGGATCTCCGGAGAAGAGAACTGAGTCCAATTCCTTCTATTTTTCTCACTAGTAACTTAGCAATTGAAGAGATCAGGATCACGTGACTTGTTGGAAACTCAAAGTAAACTCAAGCTGCTAATTCCATTTCAACGCCTTGACCCTTCTTCCAATTATTTAGTGGGATATATGCAATAGTCACTATATTTCGTATGCACGTTGGTGTGTTACTCTTGGCTTTTCCAAACACAACCCCATCATACCAGAATTTTTTGGCATCATGAATAGCAATAGTTGTTGATTTATAAATGAAGGAGGAGTTCACAATATTCACTTTTTTATTTGAGAAGAGAACAAGCTCTTTGATAGACCGTTGTTCCTTCTAGTCCTAACATTCCCCAAATGCATGAAGCATCTTGGCATCAGCAAATGGCAAGAGAAATGCCTCTGCAAACTTAAACGGCAGTAAATTTCCTTAGCGGGCATTTACTGCTGCAAGCACAGAAGGAGAATGTCTGTCACAGCTGACGTGAGGCCTGTTCTCCCCGCAACGTTGTCCCGTCCTGTGTTCTCCCGCCCCTACCATTTTCCCTGCTTATTGTCCCTTGAACCTGTGTAATATCCTGTGTCCATGAATGCAGTGTGGTGGCAGAAGATAGAAATAGGACTTGAGTCCAGGCTAAGTGACTTTGTCCGTTTATTTATGAGTCTCAGCTTGCCACCGTAACACAGAGGTACTAGCAGCGGCGCAGGAAGCTTTCTTATGTTTCGTCTCAAACTGGATTTTTTGCGCTCCTTTAATGACTGTCAAAGTGCTTTTGGCTGAGAGGTGTGACTCGTTGGTAGATCATTTGTATCACATGCACAAAATCCTCAAAATCAGGAAAAAAAAAAGGAGTTCATACTTTTGTTGATTGCTTCTTCATGCCTTTTTCTTGGTGTCTAATGAGGTGTTTCTTTTATTGTAAAAGTTCTTTGCAAATCCATATGTGTCTTTCAATTGCTATAATTTTACCTTAAAAGGTTTCTATTTATGTACTTAGTCAGAAAATTGGAAAGAGTTTGTATCTGTGTTTTCATTTGTATTTTGAATAAACGTTTTTTCAAATTCCTTCCAATTTGGTCACGATGTCTTCTTCCCTTGTCATACAAGGAATAGTAACCCCATCATACTTTTGCAAATATTTTCTTTTTCTTTTTTTTTTTTTTGCCTTTGTACATAGTACCTTTTTTTGGACTAAACTTTTCCCACACCAGAATAGATATGTTATTACTTTTCTTCATTTGTTTTTATCTTTTATTATTTTCATTTCAAAATGTTAAACTGTGCTGAACTCTAAACCCCTGTTAAGATTTGACTTTGCCCTCATATCAGAGTCAATAGCTCTCAGTCACTTTCCTATTGCTGGGATAAAATTCCCAATAACTGCAATTTAAAGGAAGAAGTTTATTTTGGCTCGTGGTTTTTGTCCATATTCATTAGTGGCTTGGCTCCAAGGCAGAAATAGGATGGTCAAAGAGCATGGTGGAGGAGACTGGTCACTTCACGGTGGCCAGGAAGGGGAGAGAAGGGAACATTCAGGACAAGTATATGTCCTTCTAGGTCACACCCATCATGCTCTCTCTCTGTCACCAGGCCCTATCTCCTAATAGAACACAAAATTAACATTGAATAGACCCATTGATGAGAACAGTACCCCCATAATTCAATCATTTTATAAACACATGAGACTCTTGGAGGACAGTTTAGAGTGAAATTATTAAGAGTAGATAATTGCTTTACAGTATTTGAGTAGACCATTTTTCCCCAATGAGTTCACTTGCCTTTCTTATCACTGAAATATTTTAGATACCAAATAATTAAAAAAACGTATTTCATGTTCAAAATATATGTATGTACATATGTACACAGCAAAAGCAGAGACCTAAGAAAATAAGTCTGAACTGAGGGTAGAAATAAGGCAGTCTATGTAAGGTTGATGAGATGCTTCCTGAGAATATAAAAATTTTTAACAAGTACTAAATATTTTTAGGGAAAAAACAATGAAAAAATTGGTGGTGGTGGGTGGGGGATACTTGGTCTCTCCCTGTAGCGCAGGCTGGTCCTAAATAAAATGTCATTTAAACAAAGAGATAAAAAGATACATATTTTACCCACCTCACAAATATTTGTCAAATGGCATAGTTAGAGCTTCTTAGTTTACCTAAACGTATAATCCCTTCATCTTCCAGTTGTTTGACATTTCTTTGGCCCCCCACTACGTGCTAGGCCGAATTAGCTAGGTGCTGGTGGTACAGAAAAAAAAAAAAAAGTATGACTCAGCTTATATCCTTTGAGGGTTCATTTTTCATTGCTTGTACTTTTTATGTTGGGTTGTAATTGCCCGTTTATGAGCCACATTCTGTTTCTGGACTCTGCCCTTCTCAGGACAACGTCCACCATTTTTCGTGTTCCAGTCCTGAGTGTTTAGAATGGTTTTGGACCCGGAAGCCGCTGATCAGTGAACACTTGCTGAATTCCCTGGGAGCAGAATCCCATTCATTCCAGGGTTGCCAGTCACACAACAGCTACCTGGCAGCAGGACGCGGGAGCCGTCGTTGGAGCAATGCGCTGCTGCCGGTCGGGGACTCTTTCTTTCCCCACTCAGGCGCCTTTCTGGTTGCCATGCTAGGTGACTTTTCGTTCTTTCACAGAGCCAGGCACTACCCTTCCCCACCTGGCCTTTGCCCCCATGCAGGCTTGTTTCTGTCACACAAATGGGCTCTGCTTCCTTGTCTTCTGGTTGGATTTTGTCTCAGTGAAGCTCCAGGGGAGAAGGGAGGGAGGAAGCAGAGGTCGGGTATTGATTTCCTTGGCTTCCTTCCTGGAGTTTTTCTCAGGCTGCTTAGGTCTCCCACAGAAAATCTCGCCTCCTTCCTCTCAGCAGGCCGGATTTGATATCTTCTCTCCTTTTGGCTTGCAATACCCTCTCTTTCCTCACCCCTCCAAGTCTGTGGAAGAGGCTGGAATGCAGTTAGAGGTTCTTGAGTAACCTTGCTTCCAGGATAGGGTGCAGCTGCTACTTTGAAAATAAAGTTCACTTATTCAAATAATACCATTTAAGGATGCCACTGTCCTACTAGCTATAATAGTTTACTATTATTATTATTGCCCGTTCTGGGGTATGTGGGTGTGTTGCGGTAGGCAGTGCAGACGGCTAGTGATGAACGTGTAGCTGTACGCCTATGGGGGAGGAGTTTTGGCTTGGAGATATCTATAACGATAGTTTCTCAAGTAGTCGTGAACTGGGCCAAGTGGCACAGGCCTATACCCCTTGTGCTCTGGAGTCTGAGGCAGAGAGATCCCAAGTTTAAGCCCAGTCTGGGCAATTAGAAACTTAGCAAAACCCTATCTCAAAATCAAAAAGAAAAAAATGGGCTGGGGATGTAGCTCAGGACCTGACTTGATCCTTGCACTACAAAAACAAAATAAGCCAAAACAACAACAACAACAAGCAAGCAATCCTGAATATTTAAGTAGTAATTCAGCAGAAAGACCAGTGAAAACAAAGGGAGCTAAACTTACATATTTCTAAAAATAAACCCACTCCGTAGGTAAAGTAAGCAGTTATCAAGCTGCATGAATCGGGGTATTTTTTTAAAACTTATTTTACTTCAAAATAAACCACTATGTCCTAGAATTCTCTATAGTTTTTGAAACAACTTGCCAAGAAAACCCTTTTGTCTTTATTACCTGAAGGTGGTGTGTCCCTCTAGAGTAAGGAATTCTAGCTGCACATATTACCTGAGCTAAGAAACCCTTCATAAATCACAAGGAAAGAAAACAAGCCACACTTTGTTGCTTTTGCTCACTTTAGTTACCTTAGATTCACCAAGTGCTTGGCATTACGTTTATCTTTATTTTACATAGAAAGAAATATGGCCAGGCCAGTGGCATTGGCTTCTACATCCAGCACTCTGGGAGGGGAGAGTAGGAGGGTCACAAGTTTGAGACCAGCTTGGGCAACTTAGTGGCTTAACAAGATCATGTCTCAAAATTAAAAGTCGAAAACGGGCTGTTGATGGAGCTCAGTGAAAAGGCCCTGGGCTCGATTCCCCGTACCTGATGTACACACACAAAAGAAAGAAATACGTGGACAGGGAGACCCTTGGCAGTTGCACTTCTTCCATTATCTTTTCATTGGATACGCTGCTAGGAAAACCAAAGAGCAGACTTGGTACTCGTTAGGTGCAGAGAGTCAGAAATGAATACACTGCCAGACATTTTACTCCAGCACCAAAAATGAGATTGATAGGCTATGAAAATGGTAAAAAACTTATATATCTTTATTGAGGATATATCTTAAATAGTTATATATAAGATACATAAGAACAAACACTTTACCTTCATTGTGAATTTTGCAAAAATGCTGTTCTGGGAGGACTTCCAAGGGTATCACAGAAACCAGATCTAAATTTGCATGTGGTTATTGAAGTTTTTAGTGGGGATAGATGTATATGAATTAACCTCCTGTATATTCTAAAACTTGCCCTTTTAATATCAGTATTCTTATAATGTTATCAATGTTGCCAAATTCAACCATGATATAGCAAGTTCAGACATGGTCAACTGCAGGTTTGATTTTTGTTTTGGTATAAGGGATATGTATGTCATATAAAAGTTCATAAAAAGCTCTTATGTATGTAGCACTAAGGAATGTATAGATTTTTGGTGTATAAACTATTATAATAACTTGAGTAGTTTCTGAATGTCACTTACCCTAACAACCTTGATATCAAAATAATCTTTTTTATTTGTTGAATGATTTCATTTCTCTGGAGCAATGTACTACCTCATCAATTCCGTTGAATTAACCTAGCAGGTCGGTGCCATATGCTGGGGAACTGAAGAACTCCTGTATTCTTAAGTCACTATTTAATTCATGACTTTGCTATTGCTCAGGCCTCCTTGCATTTCCCCATTGCACTCCATTTCATTAATAATACAAAAGTCTCTAGCCTTAACACAATTCATTTTTATGCATTAAAGCTCTTTGTCTGGCCTTCACTCACATTTCTCCCAAGCTATTTCTAGTTTAGATGATACCATTGTGCTTTGAAAAGATATACTTTGAAAAAAACCAGAAAGAAATGTCTTACAAGAGATTTAATTTGTCTGCAGTTCAGGTAGACGAAATATTAGACTTTAAACAATGAAGGATTTTATTTTTAGTTGTGCTCATAGCTTATGTGTTTCCCTCTCTTGATAGAAGGGTGTTGGCACTCTCCGGGGGGTGGGGGGGTAAGTACCACTACTTCCTGCCACTTACTGTACTAACCAGGCCTTGGCAATGCCCAGTGTGGATGAGGCATGGGCTCTTACGGTAAATATTAATAAGAAGCCCTGTACTATGCTTGTGAGAAAAGTTAAAAAAAAGTAATACTGGTTCCCAAAAGAAAGGGTAGGAAGAACTTAATGATTTAAAACTCTAAATTAGTAGATGTCACTCCTCTCTCAGAGAAGCTTGAGTGTCTTTGTGGGTCCTCCAAACAAGACAGCCTTATTCTCAACACGGTAAGATTTCAGCATGGTCGGTCACCTCAAGGATAATAAGAAAATACACGGAGAAGACGCAGTGGCTCTTTGTGACAGCCGTATTGTCTTTTCTGTAAAGAACTAGCTCATGTGTCTCTGAAAAGTAGTTTAATTACTTGATGGTAATTAAGCTTTTTCTTTTATTTCATATATTACAAATCATTCTTCTAGTTCAGATATTTCAGATGATCCTGAATATACAAGATGCATGCTATGGAGTTAGAGGAGTATGCCACGAAGTGAGTGGCCCGGAAGGCTCTCGTACAAGACTTCGTACAAGGGGACAGTCTTTCCTTGCCATACATCACAGTGACTCTGGTCCTTACTCATGCAAGAGTTTAGGCAGTGCTAGAGGACCTCACATGTCCTAAAATCCATCTAGTTAGGTTTTCCATTTTAGGAGACCACAGACACAATGGCTGGGCTTTGGTTAAAAACATTTTGCAAATCCAGATATTTTAAATAATATTATTAATGATGATTAGTTAAAATGAAAACTTTATTCAACAATACCAGGTATGCCTTCATTTTCAGAACAGAGGCAAGCTTTCCTAACTCCACCTCCCTCTGCAATCTAAAATTAAGTTGGCCAGGAAAATGGTTTTAAAACTATGATAAATAATTAACCAAGAAATGATGTTTACATTTTTTAAAGTATTCCTTCTTGTCCAGACTTTAATGCTTTGCTTCTAGGACAGCAGCTTTTAAAGAGTCTTTAAAGAGAGGCCAAATACATCTTTATAATCCAAAAGTCCGATTTCCTCTGTCTCATTGACATGTTCCTAGCATTCAGAAAGCATCTTATTCTAGGCAACTTCCTGGTCAAGAGCCTCACAAAACCCCTCGTCATCCTCCGTCCTCCCATATACCCACAGGAGATGGCAGTTCGCCACATAAGTTAGTTGTATTTGACAAAGATGCAAGTTTTCCTTTCAGTAATACACATTTTTATCTTTGAGCATTTACCTATTGTATTGTAATCTTCATTTTTCTTAAAGGATTTTATTTTCTATCTTGCAGAAAAGCTATTTTATGATTACTGGGTTAATAATTGAGTCATTGTTGCCATCCAAATGTTTCAGATCCTATCAGCGAGTGACAATACAATGAGGACACACTTTCTTTCCATGGCCAAATTGTGGTAGCCGGTGCAGCTAGCAGCCCAACCACAGGAAATCAGATGTCTGTCCTTTTGGGAGTTTTCCTGGGTGCTGCTTCCCATATGCTCAGGAGCAGGTGGTGGCCTCATCCCACGGCTGTCTGTGCTGTTGGCCGCCCTCAGGGGACCACGAGCCATATGGACTCAGCTCTCGTTCCCTCCAAGGATGGCAGGCACCACTACCGCCTTTGTGATTTCTAGCAGGCCTGACCCTTGTTCCCCATCTGAGATAAGGAGATCGCCCTCCTCCCCACACCCCTGTGTTACATGGTGGTGGGGAACTGAACTCAGGGCCTTGTGCTTGCTAGGCAAGCACTCTCCTGTTGTGCTATTCCTCCTGCCCCCTTTCCCCACTTTTGAAGTAGCCCTCTGGGGAACTTCATTTATGGCAGATACAATGGTGTGTAGAGAAAAAAAAAAAAAATACTTCAAGCTTTGAGTCTAGAGTAGGCTATAAGAAACTAAAGCTCAAGGGTTACCTTACAACAATAGCTTTTTTCTAGGAAAGCTTCAGTTGGCTGGGGCTGGGTGCTCAGAGCTAGGGCTGGAGCTGTAGCCCGTGTGTTGAGTTAGGTCAGTGGCCACTGGGGCAAGATCTCCTCCTGGTTGGTTCCCAGGCCTCAAAGGGCTGCCCAGCTGTCACTAATGTCTATTGTCCTGAAGGAGACAGGCGGTGAAGCCCACCCAGGGTGAGGAGAGGGGAAGCTCATCCAGTCCTCCCTCCATCAGGATGTGGCCAGGGTGTGGACGTGGAATTCTATTACAGAGACACAGATAATTCCGTCTCACAGTTCCATTGTCTTTTCTGGACCACGGCAGACTTTGCCCAGGTCTCTAACAATTCTCTCTTGTGTTTTATCTTGCCTCGTGTTTCTGTTATGTAGCACTGAGCTTATCACTCTCCTGCTTGCCCCAATACTTCCAAACAGGAGCAAATTTAAACGTTTTAGCAACCTGACGAGTTCACCCTAGTTAATTTTATAGCCTTTTAGAATTTCCATTATTTGCTCTCTCTACTCCCCTCCCCCAGCTCTGTTTTCATCTGCTTGCTACTTCTTTGAACATTTAATCCATTTTTTCAGATCATGATATTGTGCTTGTTGCTCTTTCTTCCAGAAACTGATCTTTTTCCTTTTGTCAGGAGGGGAAAGCATAATTATTACTTTTATTAGAATATATGTATGATGCCTAAAATTATAGTCATCTCAGGTAATTGGTGCATACATATACCACATCTGAATTATTTTTAAACCCCTTTGTCTTTTCAGCTCGCCCAACTCCCTTCATCCTGAGAAACTTACCTAGGTTATCCAACAAAATTTGATGTAATGCCTCCAGTGTAGCAGGCATTCAACAAGGCAGAGAACAATTGGTGGAGAAATAGGATTTGTTTTTTGCTCAGAGACATTACTGGGAACTGTGGGGGCACAGGCCTTCCTGTCTCCCTCCGCGGAGCAAGCCTACTGCCCTTCTGTTGGCACAACTTGTAATCACCCAGACTGGTCTGTGCTCTTCCCACAGAGGGAGTTAATTTGCTCCCTTTCGTTATTCAAATATATCTATGCATCACTGTGGCTAAATAGCAACTTAGTTACAAAGTAGTGTTTCTTCTTTATTTCTGGATATTTCCTTGGTTCTATACCGTTTGCCAGTGGCAGTTTTTAGAAAATAATTTCTACCGGTATCCCCTGGCATAAACAGGGTCTTGCTCTGTGGCTCAGGCTGCTCCTGAACTCACTGTGGAGCCCAGGCTGGCCTTGGTCTCAGGGCAATCCTCCTGCCTCAGCCTCCCAGTGTTACGATTACAGGTGTGCGCCACCACATCCAGCTTATGTGGTGCTGGGGAATTGAGCTCGGGTACAGCACTTGACATAGCACTCCCAATGTAACTGCTTTAACTGCTAAGCCATTCCTCCAGCCCCTTAAGGACATTTTTAATAATATGACTCTGGAAAAAATAGCCAGATAAAATAGTACGAAACTGAACGTGGAGCATCTAGGGGAAGGTGGCAGGAGCAAAGGACCTTTCTGTCAGTAAAGAAAGATTTCCCTGGTTGGAGAAGGGAGGAAAGGAAGTGATCTCGGAGCCACAGAGCAGGAAGGACCCGTGTGCTCTTCCTGAGAGTGCCCTGAGAACGATGGCATCAGCAGTGATGGCAACAGCACCACTGGCAGCGATGCAGCGTCCTCAGCCCTGCTGTGGCCACTTATTATGGGTTCAACATTTGTATTACTTGATTTTGTCCCTTCAACAACTATATAAGGTAGGCAAAATACATAGTTCTACTTGGCAGATGAAAATATGAGGCTTAAAAAATTAAAAAAAAATTATCTCCTGAGGTTACACAGGTATGACCTGCCCAAAACAGATGGCAGAATCAGCCCTTTCAAGCACTTGATGATTCTGCTTCTAGAGAGGAAAGCGTTTCACCTAAAACTGAATTCTGCAAGGTAGGCAGAGAAAATTCTCTGCAGCTGAATAAAAGTTTCTTCTTTCTTCTGTAGAGGTAGCCAAAGACCCCTGATCCTGAGAAGTTTTGCAGGTCAAACTATGAGTGTTTAATAAAGAGGGAAGACCCTCTACTCTCATAGTACAATGACCCAGGTAAGAGGCCGGGGGAAAGATGAAAGCATTACTGTCATGGTTTGGAACCAAAATGGTGCCCAGACCAAGGAACCAGTGGAGGTGGAGGAGCCTGGTAGAAAAACAGCATGACGAGGGAGATGGTGGGACCCCACCTCTTCCTTTTCTTTCTTCATTTTTAGTTAGGAAGACAATGGCTTTGTTTTGCCCTGTGCCCCTGCCATAGTGACCTTCCTTGCTACAGACCCAAAACAATGAAGCCAATTTTTTCATGGAGTAAAATCTCCAAAACTATGAGCAGAACAACATTTGCTGTCTAGGAGTCGATTCTGTCAGGCTTGTGCTACATGCTAAAATGCTGAATAACATAATTATAATAACCAGTTTTTTTTTTTCTGGCCTTGAAGGTATGAGCTGTGTCTTTGTTACTTTTTCATTGCTGTGGCTCAATACCCAACATCCACAAATTTAGGGGAGGAAAGATTTATTTTAGCTCACACTTTTAGAAGGCAGCCAGCAGCAACGGAAGTACATGGCAGAGGCAGAGGTGGAGGCAGCTCTTTAAGGCATCACAAACAGGAAGCCAAGTCAAGGCTAGTTGGGTCTAGTCCCCCAAGGAAGGCGGGAAGCAGCTTGTACAGCCTTCCAGGTCTCATCCCAGTGATCAGCCCTTCCTGGATCCAGACGTGGAATGTGTGGTAAGCCCCCACTACCTATAACTTACATGCCTGTAATCCAGTTTACATGCCTGTAATCCACTCCTCCAGACTAAGCCCCAGTCTCCCAACAGCACATGGTTCCATAAACAATCTATAACAATCAAATACATACATGAGACTTTTGGGGGACATTCCTGATTCAAACCATAATATTCTAGGTATGAAAAATAATTGCAGATAATAAGAAATACATTTCATGTGCATATAGTGAGTAAGGTGAGAGTCACTACAGAGATCAGCCAACTCTCCCTGTCATTACTCTACATTACAATTAGAGAATTTTCTGTATCTTACAACTAGAAATTTGGAAATTCCTGTTCTTTGATTTTATTTCTTGCACATGCTAGTATGCTAAGCATTTGCATTTCGAATGAATTATTTGAGTACCCTTAAAAAGAGTTTTATATTACTGTACTCTCTTCCCCCAATAAACTCTGCTGACCTACAATGTTAAAGTCTTCTGTAAATATAAAGTCAATCAACATAAAAAACTTAGGTGTCAAATGGCCTTGCTCTTAGTATGATTTTTTAAATTTTTTCTTTACTTTTATTTTATATTCTTAAGATAATTTTTAAAAATGAAAACGTTTTGAATTACATTTTCATCAGCCATGCTATGTGATTTCCAAGGACAACGGGGAGCTGGGCACTCTAACAGCGTGAGCTGCAGAGCTTAGCAAGATGGCAAAGTTGACAGGCAGGAGGCAGGGAGCGCATAAGCCAGAGATGCCCCGGCGTAACGCATAATCCACAGAAAGGCAACAGCGGTGGGCAGAAGGCCGAGCCACAGCCACGGGCGTGGAGGCCACGCATTGTCACTGGGAGAAACATGGGACACAGACATGAGCCTGCACTGAGTATTGACACCCTGTGTGTAAGTCCAAGCCTGGCTGATTTCTGTGGTGGTGACAGCTAACTAGCTCATATGCCAGTTGTCCATCCCGGCCACTTCCGTCCTGTCTCCTACCTCTCCGAGCCTCCTGAACTTCCGTCCTGGAGGCTCAGCAATTTTACACATTAACTTTCTAGTAGAGGAAAATAATTTTATTTCTATGAAATAAACAGCAACGTTTCCGGCTGTATTTGAATTTACAGAAAATAGTGATGTCAGTGACACTAAAGCGTATGCGTCTGCCCTCAGGTCT
This sequence comes from Ctenodactylus gundi, assembly GCA_004027205.1. NCBI lineage: Eukaryota > Metazoa > Chordata > Mammalia > Rodentia > Ctenodactylidae > Ctenodactylus > Ctenodactylus gundi. Next base: position 449,892 of record PVKB01001058.1, read on the forward strand.
GAGCTGAAAGGTAAAATATTTGTGGAATAGCAGAGGTTTGCACGGTCATTCCAGCACAGAGCCCTGCTGGGCTCCTCGGACACTGTGGAGAAAGACCTACGTATACAGTCTGTGCGTAAGACAGTGGGCCCTGGACAGGGCGTGGCTGGTAGGTTCCGTGAAAGCGCAGAAATGGGAAGGAAATATAAGACTTATGATTTAAAATGTGATGAATGTTCAAATTGAAAAAGTATTCCAGTATGTGGGAATGCAGATGGTGTATAGTTCCTTTTTGCATAAAGCTCCCAACCCAAATCAGAAATAAGGCTCGGACTCAAATCAGAACAGGCAGTTATTTATGACCTCTGCTAGCAGACGGAATGGCACCAATCACTGCGCCTGCGTGGAAAGGCCACTGGCACAACAGTGAGGTCAAAAACAGTTTTGGGTTATCTTCTTGAGTCAGTTGAATGGGTCGGGGGCATTGATAAAGAATTGTAAACTCTCATACAATCATAGAAATTATCATGTATCTTGATTTTGAAAACATTTACTGTATACCAATCACTTGTGCAAATTCCCCCAAACATGCCTTTCTAAGGAAGTATTCCTCCTTTCCTTTCACTATAAAAATCTGGCCGTTAGAGATAATATTGCTCCATCCATGGGGTGATGCCACAGGTCTGCCTGGGCGGCCAGTGTGGTGCCTCCGATCCAGACTCTGCTGAGCTTTCTGTTGTGCTGGCCGCGACAGCAGGAAGAGCCACGTTGCCACGAATGCCCTGGAAATACTCTCCGTGGCTTCCAAACCACGGATCTGCTTGCTCTTGCCATTCTCTGAAACGAGTCTGCAAGTCCCCTTGCGTGAGTGTCTCTGATTGTGCTGTCGTAGCTGTCTTGATATCCTGAACTGATTCATTTATCTTTGATGGCTGTTTTAACTTTGGAAAACAGCCAGGAGTCATGTGGGGTGAGAACTAGTGATTAAGGAGTATGGGAAGACACTATGACTTATTTTTTTTTCTTAAAAACCTACTTTCCTGTTGGATGGCACTCAGCAGCAGTATTCACTTCATTTTTGATCATACCTTGCAAAGACGATCACAGAAGAAGAGGACGTCCAGACCAGCGCCAGGAAGTGGCAAGAGCTGTGGGAGGGTTTGACGCAAGGGGCAGTAGCTTGAGGGAGACGAAGGGCAATGTGTCTTTTACTGTAGTAAATTATTAAATATGCAAGGATTCACCAATTTTGGGTCATTTTTTTTTTGTCCAAAATGAAGCAGGTTTCTAACGAAGGGTGCTTTTGAACTGGATCTCGAGGATGTCTAAGGGTTTGCCAATTGGCTCAGAGAGGAAATGGCACATGGACGGAAAGAACAGAAGTTTTCAAAGACCCAGAATCACAAGAGAATGCGGTGTAGTCGTGAATTGGAAAGCAGTCCCTTGCGGGTGACATTAGGGTGGGCTGGAAGAGCGGGGGGGTGCGGGACGAACTGGAGGAGGAGACTGGCCTTGTAACTGGCTCTGCCAGGTGGTACCACTGACAGAGGCAGCTTTTTTTCTTTTTTTTCTTTTTTTCCCCTGATGGAAGCGAATCATTTTGCCACCAAGCTGGGGACGTTGTGAATATGGTATTTCTCTTTACCAATGGAAAAATGATGTTAGTGCTCTGGTGGGGACAGCTGAACCCAGAAGGGACAGAGCCAAAATACAGAGGTGGTCACAGCTTCTACTCCATAGACTGGCACGCAGTAGCTATCTCTGAATATTCATAATTTACTGGGGATTGGTGTGCGTGTGTGTGTGTGTGTGTGTGTGAGAGAGAGAGAGAGAGAGAGAGAGAGAGAGAGAGAGAGAGAGAGAGAGAAAGAGAGAGACAGAGAAATCAGAGAGAAACAGAGGATGTTTGATCCTATAATTTCACAAAAGCAAGATTGGGTGGCATGTAAGCCTTGGCGCTCACTCAGGTACTAGAAATTCCTAATTACGCCTCTGCCCCTGTGACGTGGACTGAGTTGTCCTTCGGGCTGCTCTGAGACATGACTAATAAGTCTACTATGCCGGAGCTTGTTTGAGCCAGCCCTTCCTTAGTAAATGGGGGAGCATTTCAGTTCCAGAGTAAGAGGGGAGCACAGAGGCACTGGCCTAACAGATCCGTCCCTAAGCAGACGTCCTTATTAGTTTTCTCAAAGGTTTAATTTCTGTTTGTTTGTTTGGGTCAAAATTCTTGAGTACGGTATAGTGGTGACTGGCCATCCACGAATTAGGCAGACAGCCCTGGGGGCTCTCCTCACTTTACTCTTACTGTGACGTTGGTGACAGCAGCTTTCTGTTAGGTGGTAGAGATAGAAAAGATTATGCCATTATTTGGGGACAGCATGGACCATGGGGGGAAGCAAAGGAAGGCCTAGAGAACCAACCGTTTGTGTTCCTGTTGCCATCTTTGTGGGTCACAGATTTACTCATAGCGAGACCCGCAGAGCCAAGAAGCTAGGCAGTTCCCAGCAGTAGAAGACGCGGATGTGAGCAGGAAGAGCCCTGCGAGCCGGCCTGGCCTGGCCAGCCCTTCCTTCCTTGCAGTCTCATCTGCACTTTCTTTTCTGTTACTTTCCCAAACAAATTTAAATTCTTTTTATTTTTGAGTGTCTGCCTATTCCGAACTTCAGGTACTATATGTGAAGTTACTTAAGATTTAATTTTCCTGTGACTCAGCTCGGTAAATAGCCCAACTCATGTCGATATCTTCAGCTTTGTGTTGAAATTCTGTTTTTCTTTGCAAGCCTGACATTATCTTGTAGCAGGTGCAGATTCGGAGCTTTCTGAGTTCTTAGTGGACATAAATTCCCAGTGGACATGTTCTTCATTCCCTGCATACCATTGTTCTGATAATGATGCTTATAAAACACAGAGTGACACCGTTTTAGATTCCACCCCTGAGCATGTATTTCAAGAAAGCCCAAAGTTTATCAGGAAAAGTGTAATTGCCTACTTTTTTTTTTTTTTTTTTTTTTTTTTAGATAAACACATACATTGTTGAGAAAGCTTGCTAGAGGTAAAATTCGTTTGCTGATTGCAGCCGTCTGGGCTCGGCGCAGCTCATGGGAAGTGTGTTCTGCTGTGAAATGTGTCCGTGTCCTCTCGGTGCGTCTGGTTGCTCACGTGTAATTCAAAATGGTAATTCTTGAAAATGAGCATGATTAAGGGAGGTGTTCCAAGGGCAGGTTCGCAAATAAATACACATTTATAAGCTCATTTGTTTCCTGCACTCTACTTAAGCTATACTCTGGGTGAGGAAAAGAGGAACTAAATGAAGCCAGTGTCTTTTCTTATTCACTCAGCCTGCTTCCTAATTTCCTAGAAGCCAACCTTCTGATGCGGGTGGGCCCACGATTCTCTCCCCTCCCTCCCTCCTCCCTCCCTTCCTCCCTTCCTCTTTCTGCTCTTCTCTTTCCCTCTTTCTCCTCTCTACTACAGACACAAGACAGGCCCTGGGTGGGGGCTGTGGGTACACCTTGTAACTTCAGGACTGTGGCAAATTCCTTCTGTACCAGTTGCACTGGAAGGTTTAGTAACTTGCACATCCACCCTAAGATAGGATTACTCAGGAGAGGCGCGCGGAGCTGTCAGCCCTGTGCACACACAAGGCCTCTGGCTTCTGCCTATGCCCTCATGTCCTCCAGTGCTGGCACCTCACTGCCTGGCTGCCGCTAGACTCCTTTTCTTTCCTTTTTCTTTTGTGAAAGCGTCTTTCTTATCTAAACCTGCATGACTAAAGTTAAACTCCCTGTGTGGTTCTCTTCCTTATCATAGTTCTCCTTGTGTGTTCCTCCCTTACTCCCTTCATTCAATCAATTGCCAAGTTCTATCAATGTTTGTCTCCCCCAATCCCTTCTTGTCTTCCTTCCCCACTTTTCTTCATCATGTCTTCCTTGTGTCCCTTACGTGCATTTATTCAACATTTGAGTGTGCACTGTGCCGGTCTCTGGGTGTGCAGATCTCAACAAGGCGTCTCGCTGGCTCCCTTGGCCCTCCTTGGGCAAGATAACGGATTGGGAGTCTCTGTTATGGTTTAGATCTCAAAGGTACCCCAAAGTCTCAACGTTTAGAACGTGATGAAGCACAATAACATTCTACTCGTCAGGGGACTCACTCATTGGTGAGTTCACGTGCTGTGGGCTGCTGGGACCTGGAAGGGCAGTCTTCTGGCTGCTCCTTCCTCTCTCGGGTTCCTGGCTGCCATGTGGTAAATAGCTTTACGACGGCACGCATGGCTCTTCGGCCATTTCCACTTTTGCCTTAGGACTGGGAGATCCCATAGGGACGGAGACCTCTGACATCATGAACCAAAACTAAACCCTCCCCCGTTCAGTTATGCGTCTGCTGTTGGCCTTTCTGCTTGGCAGCTGGCCAACTATGCATGGACCGAGGCCTCAGAAATCGTGAGCCAAACTAAGCCGCTCCTCCTTTAAATTACTGCGCATTGAGCACTGTGCCCCGGTGGCAGGAAAATGCCTAAGACAGTCCGTCTTGTACCCCAGCCATTGTTTTCAATCCTTGGGTTAGACTATTTCCCCCCATCTTCTTCCAGTAACCTTTGATCCATCCTGAACATTACTATACCAAAATAGTTATTGGAGATATTTTCCTATTAATGGGTCACTCTTCAGTTTGAATGAAACTCCCTTGGTCGTTTTCCCCAGGTGTGGGGGCAATCCTTTCTGTCCCATTCCCAACACTTCATATCTGGCTTTCTTTATGACTGCATCGTGTTCCATTGTGCATAGGTACCCCATATTCTTTAACCATTCCTGTATAGATGGGCAGGTAGGTTGTTTACAGGATTTGGCTCTTATGAATTGTGCCGCTATAAACGTGCATATGCATGTGTATTTTTGGTATGTTGCCTTTGTTTCTTTTGTGAACATGCCCAGTAAGGCAGTAGCTGGATCAAATGGAATTTCTATTCTCAGCTTTCTAAGGAACCTCCAGACTGCTTTCTGTAATGGTTAGACCACATTGTGTTCCCACCAGCAGTGGGGTAGAGTTCCTTTCTCTCTGCACCCTTGCCAACAGTTATTGTTTATTGTGTTTTTGATGTAAGGCATTCTCACAGGAGTGACATGAAACCTCAATGTTGTTTTTATTTGCATTTCTCTGTTGGCCAATGACGAAGAACAATTTTTCATGTTTATTGGCCATTTATACTTATTCTTTTGAGAAGCTTCATTTCAGCTGCTCACTTCTTTATGGGATCATTTATTTTAGGCATTTTTATGTTTTTTCCAGTTCCTTGTGTATTCTAGACATTAATCCTTTGTCTGAAGTGTTACTGGCGAATATCTTTTCCTACTCTGTGGGTGATCTTTTCCTCCTGCTGATTGTTTCTTTGCTGTGCAAAAAGATTTTTAAGTTAATGTAGTCCTACTTAATTTGTTGATTTTTGTTGAGATTTCTTGTGCAGCTGGTGATCTGTTCACAAAATCCCTTGCTGTCCCTATGCCTTACAGGGTTTTACCAATTTTGCCTTCCAGTAAGTTCAGCGTTTCTGTTTTGGTCTCCAGTTCTTTGATCCATTTTGATCGGATTTTAGTGTGTGGTGACAGGTATAGGTCTAGTTTCATTTTCCTGCATGAGGAGATCCAGTTTTCCCAGCACCATTTGTTGAAGAGGCTGTCTTTTCTCCAGTGTGTTGTTTTGGTCCCTTTGCCAAAGATCCAGTGACTAAAGGTGTTTGGGTTTGTTTCAGTTTCCTCAGTTCTGTTCCACCGGTCCTCTTGTCTGCTCTTTTACGAGTACCATGTAGATTTAATCACTGTTGCTTTGTAGGATTTTCTGAAGTTTGAATTGTAATTCCTTCAGCTTTGCTTTTGTTACTCAGAATTGCTTTCGAGATCCTGGGTATTTTCTTGTTCCATATAAATTTTAAGGTTGCTTTTTCTAGTTCTGTGAAGACTGTCATTGCTATTCTGATTGGCATTGCATTGAGTCTGTATAGTAGTTTTGAAAGTATGGCCATTTTGACAATATTAGTTCTTCCTATCCAGGAACATGGGATGTCTTTCTATTTCCTAAAGTCCTTTTCAATCTCTTTCTTTAGGGGTTTGTAGTTTTATTCGTATAGGTCTTTCACCTCTTTGATGAGGTTTATTCCTAAGTATTTTATTTTATTTTTTCTAGCTATTTTAAAGGGGGTTGTTTTCTTGATTTTTTTCTCTTTGAATTAATTGTTGGTATATAGAAATGCTATTGATTTGTGGGTATTGATTTTGTAACCTGCCACTTTGCTGAATTTATGTTTAATTTCTAAGAGTCTTTGGGTGGAATTTTTTGAGTCTTCCATGTGGAGTATCATGTCATTGCACATAGGGATATATATACTTCTTATCTTAATGTGTATTTACAAATAAGTCATAATGGACTTGTTTGTGTCCATGTGTTCATGCCAGAATTTAAAATCCGCCTTGGTGAAAGTTACAAAAATGGAGAGTCGTTGTTAGGAATTAAGAGAAAGTGGGTGGGAGGGTAGTTGGTGAGGGTAAGGACAACTGGAGGGATACTTCTTGTGGTGGAAATGGTACCTTGACTGCATCAGTGTCAGTGTCCTGTTGTTATCTTGCAGTAGAGTTTTTTTCTCGCCACCATTTTATTAATATTGATATGCAATCCATAATGTTTACAACGAACTTGAGTGTTTTGTGCACATACTTCTCACATTAACATTACTATCCCTTTCCCTCCCCATTTTTGGCCCTCCCACAACCCTAGCTCCCTGTAACTCCCACTACCACACTCACTTGGTTCTACAGAATGCCTGTGTTCTGGGTTTCCCAAATCAGAGAAACCATGTGATATTTAATCTTCTGCTTCTAACTCACCTTACGTCTCAAATCACCACTTAAGAATTCAGTTTCTCACACCAAGAATGGGCTGCAGTGGCCGAATCTTGATACCTCTTTTCTGGATCCAGCACAGCCCTTTATTGGAGTGATTTGTCAAAAGTTATTTTTTCTATATATTACTATATCTTTGTTTAGATTCTTTAACATGGCCTCACCCACCAGTCTACATAGGAAGAGAATTATAACAATGAAATTCCTAAGGCTAGAAAATGTGAGAAAGAAAGAGAAGTTAAATCTCAAATTCCTTAGCTGAGTACTCAAAGGTAAATATTTGTACATTCAAAAGACATTCAGATTCTGCATCCATCAGTTTTCTTAGGATAAACTTACATCCAAGACAAATTGAGTGAATTGCTACATTAAATGAGCAGAAGTCTATTTTGAATCACTACATTAAATGAACTAAAATTCTATATCACATAAATATCTACACTGAGTGTAATAGACAGAGGGGCATGCTTAAGTATTTTGGATTTTTTAACCTTTCATAATTTATTTACTCACACTTCACTAATTACTAACATTTTCCCAGATTTGGTTTATCATTTCACCTACCTATCCAGCCCTAACTTCACACATACATATTTTTAGAGATTTTGTACCAGTTCCCTATGTTAAATATAATTATTATGTTTTGCAAATTTATATACTATTAAAAACAATAATTATGGGGGAAGATTCACAGATTTCATGAGACAGTGGTACTGTTTTTAGAAGGATACCAATCAAATGATTCAAATACCAGTCTTTTTTTTTGTGGTATAGTTTTACACCATGATGTTATTGGGAAAAACTGGAGAAAGGGTTTGTGGGATTTCTGTCTTTCGCCTGTAAATCTGTAACTGGCTCAAAATAAAAGTTTAAATAAAAAAGTATACCTTGTAAAGGCACAGCACAGGACAAGCTTGCTTTTTTATTTATAACCACTTTGTCATTCACTTGGAAAGATTTGCTCTCTTGAATAATAAAATAACTTAGGGCAACAACACAAGGGATTAGAACAGCAGCAACCGAAACTTCTAAAAAAGTTGCCCATTTGATTCACTAGAAGGTAGGTATGTCCAATAGTTTTACACAAAGGATGAAAATCCACATTCCCTCCATCATTATCTTTATAACCCTCAGTCTTATACATGTGTTGCAGATGAGACTCTGTGGGCGGATGAGGAGATCGGATAAGCTCAGTCATTTGTTTTTCTTTTTTGGTTTTTGTGTTGTCACTAGCTTTTCAGGCCAGCTGGCTAAGCAGGGACTATTTCTAGCCTCCAGGAAGCTCTAAGGAAGACCTTGTGATTTAGTTGCTAGGTAAGGATTTCTGCAGATGCTGTTGTCTTTGGATAATGATGCCCTACTTTCCTAACGAAGTGATGCTGTTCATCATAGAGTATCAGGTGGATTTCCGAAATGTGCGCTTTCCCATGTGGAGTCTGCTAGGAACTGCTGCTTGTCTGAAGACATGGGACCTCATCTGACAGGTGGTGCACACATTTCTTGCTAGCTCTGACTCCACTTGTGTGTGAGTGCCCGGGGGATACCGAAGTATCCTGGTTTCCCATCACAATGGGGAATAGACTTCCAGGCTTAGTTTGTAGCAAGTGAACTCCCAGCGCCCTGGAAGCGCAGGCACAGGCCCTTCTATCCACAGGACAGACAGCTGCATGCTGTTCTGTAGGGTAACTTTGTCCCTTGTCACGTGCACTTCTGCTCCTGAGAATTCTAGCTTGTGAAGGGATGCGATATACTCTTTGCTCGGCACCAAGGGGTCTAATACTTTAAATATCTTAGATTACCTTAAATTATGCATGACTGAAAAATATTTTATTTTTTTGCCGGTGGGAGCAAATGATGATTTATTTTTAATCACATTTTACTTGCCTTCTTTGCTAAAACTCAGTTTTGTGTCCTTGTTTTCTTATTTTGAAAACTTATTTTTCTCCCATTTTTATTAGCATGAATATGTGATACACAACCGTTACGTTAAATATGAGACTTTTGTGCGTGTATGTATTGCAACAATTGCGCATTCTGGTCCCTGTTCCTTTCCCTCCCTCATCTCTACTGAGTCCCGCCACATGTGTTAACACATAAACTCTTAAATTCCGAACTGAAGTTTCATTTAGTGCCCATTATCAGCTGCTTTTGTCAAAAATAGGACACATTCTCTTGCTAGTGAGCAGTTTTGGTCTTCACAAATCTTAACTTTCTAAGCCTAAGTCTTCTAAATATAAAACCAGCCAAACAACTTTTAAAAAATAACAAAACCTTCCCTAGTTGGCTTTCCTCTTGTCAAAAAACAATCAAATTTCTATGAGAAATAAATGTAAAGCATGCTGAGTACTTAATCAGTATTTTGAAAAGTACAGTTAAAATAGAATGAAATATCCTTATAATATTCCTCTCTGCTGTTATTAGGTTTTTCTTGTAGATAAAAAAATTGGATTAGTCAACAGAGGAAATTTTCTTATTCATTAATTGGGACTAGTAAATTGAACCTAGGGGCTTTATTTTTAGAATATTATCTTGATAAAATTCTCTTAATTTTTATATCTTCATTTATTCTTGATTTTTACTTGGTGATGTAAAAATTTAAAAAAATTCTTTTTGAGATCATTAGCCAATAATATCTTTTATGGGCTCAGTTGTATCTTTCTAGAATTTATATCCTGAAATTCTAAACCCCAACACCCAGAATGTAATAGTTTTCAAAGTATGGGTCTGTACAGAGTAATTAAGGGAAAATGAGACCATTTGGTTGGAAATTAACTAGTGTCCTTAGAGGAAGAAGAAATCAGGGCGCAGACATACATGGATGAGAGCCCTTGTTAAGACACAAGAGAGGCTAGCCATCCACAATCAAAGGGCACAGGCCTCATGATAAGGAGTTATTGTGACTAACAGACACGCTTCTCTCACTGAAAATAGTTTTTTGAAGTAAATTTTCACCACCTCCACCTTCCCATTAGTACATTTTATGTCCTAAGAGCACTTGATTCTGTCGACATCTCTTGGTTTTATGGAGTGTACTTCACCTCCCGAAAGCAGCACTGGCCATTATTGTAAATACCATAAAGCCACCAGTGAGAGACTTTGAAGTGCAAGGTCAGGACATTTTAGTGATTTGCTCACAACACAACTTATAATAGCTAAATCCTAGAAGCAGCCCATATGTCCGTCAACAAATGAATGGATAAAGGCAGTGTGGTTTGTATACACAACGACAGAGTTCTACTCTGCTATAAAGACAGAGACATTTGGGTAATTTGTAGGAAAATAGATTGAGACTATCATACTTAGCAAAATGGATTTGGCACAGAAGTTAAATATTGCATAGTTTCTTTAATATGAGAAACCCAGAGTGTAATCAGTAGAAGAACAAAACAGAAGAGTGGTGGTAGGGCACAGAGAGATTTTTGTAGAAGAAAAAAGGAGAGAAGGAAGGGGGCAAAGGAGAACAGGGAAGAGAAAGAAAGTCAAAATATTGAAGATATGATATGTATATGCATGATAGGTATACAATCCCCCAGGCTGAATGTAGTCATTATGTACCACAAATACATATGAAGAAAAAGAATAATTTGAGGAAAAACAACGTGGTTCCCAGAGAAAGAAAATTGGAGATACCTTATAGCATGCCTTTCCTACAATAGATTTTCTTCTAGTTGTGGTAAAACACAGTTAGTGGTCATGTTTATACTCTGTAGACAGAGCAATCATGGAGAATTTCCCAAGCGCATCAGTGACTGTCCATGTGGGCCATCAGTCCTTTCTTATTTCTTATATTTACTTCCCTACTCAATCCTGGCCCGCCTTATTAGGCTCTCTATTTGTACCAATGTGGTTTTTGGTCTAGCTCCCTGCTCTTGTTTCCATATTTCGTCTGGCATAACCCTTATTTTCTTCCTAAATATTTAGCAATATCCTCTGAGAGTAAGCTGATATGTGCCCTTCCAGCAGTGTTTTGAGTGACTACAAATGTCCTCCCATCTTTTTAAACTCCTGAAATGTTTTGAGTGACCATTTCCACAGGAAGCGTCTCTCTTTACATAGGAACTACTGAGTCACAGTTGTTCCCTCTTCCAGTCAATTTGATGGCTAGGGAGCAAAGAAACTTTATTATGTAGGATTTCCGATTGTTAACAACGGAGAGACATTCTTTAGTGAATGATTCATTTCGTTTGTCTCCAGAGTTTCAGATCTTGATTATTGGTGGTTTCATTAACCTGTCACAATGTCTTCATGCTGCTAAAACAAAACTTTAGCAAGTTTAAATTCCTTGAACTGTTAACCTGGTAGTGGGTGAAGTGAATTGTAATATTTTCACAGCATCATTTTGGCCCGGTGGTTACCACTCAGAGACAAGGTTGGGAATGGAACTAAGATGTCCGTTTCCTCACTCTCCTTGGGTTGTAGTAGATATCCCATACCTGAGAGACTAAGCGTGTATTTGTAGTGTCTTTTTGTTTTGATACTACTGGCTTGTTCAAGTAGGAAGTTAAAATATACATTGGGACTCTTTGAGAAAACCAAACATCAGCCTAAAGAGGTCCAATATAAAAATCAATGTAGTTTTTTTGTTTTTGAGACAGGGTCTTGCTCTGTAGTCCAAGCTGCTCCTGAACTCATTGTATGGCCTAAGCTGGGCTTGAACTCATGGCAATCCTCTTGTCTCGGCTTCCCAGCTGCTGGAAGTATAGGCCTATTTCACATGCCTGGTTTATGTGGCACTGAGGAATCGACTCAGGGCCTTGTGCTTGCTAGGCAAACACTGTAGCTGCTGTGTTTTTCCCCATCCCCAAGGCATTTTCCTTAAAGAAAAGTCATGATACAAACATCTCCTGATGCATGAATTGATCAGTGGAGAAGGTGACCTTGTCAGGATGCAGAACTGTGCTCACACTGAGGGAAGGTCTAGTGGGAGAAGCAGAACTGGAAGGTGAGCCACTGGGCTATTTTCCATATAAAATGTACTTTGTATAGAGAAAAACACTTGCTACTATAAACAGTTTTTGAATTTAGAGAAGAACCCTCTTCAGTGTCACAAAGAAGATAGCTTATCATAATATTGTTTGGAGATGTTCTTAACAACTGGTCAGTAAAATTCAAATACAGTTCTTTAAGTTTCAGAAAAATTATTTGGGTGCAGGCCACGTTACAGTCTTATAAATGAATCAGGAGATCACGAGCAAAGTGCTGCTAAGCTCTGTGTATGTGATTGTGGCTTGAATATGCACAAAGGTCTTGACAGGCAGAAAGCAGCATGTTTCCAATCTAGGACACCTAAGAGGATAATCTCCGTTTTACGACTGTTTGAGGATTAACTGTGAAGTCACAATATGCTATAGAAGTGGGATGAAACATTTAAAGTTGGCTGAATATGGGGGAAGCGCTTTGCACTTTATTTATTGATTGATTGACGTCAGCTTGCTCCAAGCGGGCCTAGAACTCATGGTAATCTTGCCTCAGCCTTTGAGTTCCAGGATTGCAGGTGCATGCCACCACACCCAGCTACTATGTGGTACTAAGGAATCGAACCTGGGGCCTCATGCTTTACAGGCAAGGGCTCTAATCACTGAGCTGGGTCCCAGCCTTGCTTTTCATTTTCTTAAGGAAAGCATACAGATGAAGGGGGAATTTTGAGAAACGAAAACAAACAAACAAACAAACAAACAAACAACAAAGCAAAACAAAACAACAACAGAAAAACCCCCTAGGGACCGAGTCCTCTTGGCCTCTGCAGTGTGATGTATTGCTTTGCCATGAAGTATGGACAAAAGATTGCTGCAAAGGTGGAAGAGAAGATACGAAGCAAGCTAGATAAGTGGCTTGAGTGAGATGAATGGTGAAATGTGCCCAGAGATGAGAAAATCCAGCCTGATTTGATCAAAGAAAGATTCAGACAACATGAGTCTTTAGGACGTGACTCAGTTTGGGGGAAAAAAACGACGAACAGCAACGATCAGAGCTGCTTTCTCATTCTCAAGATTTATCTTGGATCCCCAGTCACATGGCACAGCACTTAGTCTTGAGAATAAAGCAAATAAATGTCTTAAATCTCATTAGCGGTGGACTCTAACTTAAGGACTCCTGTGTGACTTGTGACTCGGTGGTGACCCCAGGAGGCCTCATTAGAAAGAGAGGAAATGAGGCCGGAAGGGAAGGCAGGGCTCCAGACATGCGTGCCTCAGTGCGTGGCTTGTTACTGTGCACCGCGGAAACTTGTCTTTTGGGGACCTCTAGGACAGCGGTCCCAAGATTTTTGACACCAGGAGGGTGTTTGTGGAAACCAGTTTTGGATGGTGTGTGTGTGTGTGAGTGAGCTGGTGCCGCCTCACTGCCTCGGCTCTACCTCAGATCATTACCGGGGGTTCGATTCTCACCGGGAGCACGCAACCTGGATCCCGCCCAGGACAGCTCGCAGCAGGGTTTCAGCCCCTATAAGCATCTAACGCTGCAGCTGGTCTGAGAGGAGGCGGGGCTCAGGTGGTACTGCTGGTGATGGCTAACAGCTGTGAGTGCAGGTGAGGCTTTGCTCGCTGGCTGGTTGCTCACCTACTGCTCTACAGCCTGGTGCTTCACAGGCCGTGAACCTGTCCTGGTTTAGGGCCCAGGGTTGGGGATCCCTGCTTCAAGTGATGATGAAAACTTCTAATTTTTATTGATTGAGGGCGACAGCTCCATGTTGCCTGCTTTCTTAGCCGTTGGGCATGAGGTATGCATAGGAAGTTGCAGACTACGTGCCAGTGACAGACCCTTATGAACCTGGAGGTCTGCTGTAGTCAGCGAGCCAGTCAGTGAGTTTCCTGACTTCGGATCTTAGCTCATTTTGGTCTTCACATATCCTACTGCAAAATACCAGCACCTAAGTAACCGCTCAGCCGTATGAATACCAGCACCTGAGGAACCACCCAGACATACTAATACCAGCACCTAAGCACCATCCAGCCATATTATCGAACATTTTGCTTATCAGTTTAGCTGACCTCTGGTAGAAAAAATTTTACATGAAAAAGACATTTGTAGGGGAAAATTTACTGACATTAAAGTAGTTACGTGTCTTGAAAGGTACAAGTCTATAATCCCAGCTACTTGGGGGGAGGAGGCAGGAGGACTGTGAGTTCCAAGCCAGCTACCACAAATTAATAAGTCCCTATCTCAAAATAAAATAAAAATTTAAGTGGCTAAAATACATCTCAGTGCTCTCTGGGCTCAGACTCCTTTAGTGCAATAACAACAACAACAAAACAATAACAATAGCCTTGAAGATAAATTTATTAGTTAGCAATATTGTGTAGGATTATGAAAATTTGAATAGTTGTGTGTTCAGAAAATATGTTTTTATTGGAGAATCTGTGAAGCACGTGAACTGGCTTCATTCCTTTTTTCCTTCCTTCTCCCTTCCTTCTTCCTTTTTTCCTTCCAAAAATCTTTAGTACAGTTTAATACCTGGCCCTTTCTTCTATAGAATTTGTCCAAAGAATTACAGTGATGCAAAATAGAATCTTTCAACCTAGAGGAAATTCGTGTTTACTTCCTCTCTAATTATGATACTTAGAGAAGTTCCCAGGATTTCGCACATTCCACCCAATTCCATAATTCCTTGATCTTCCTAGGAGCCTAAGGCTAGTACTGAAGTCACTTTGGCTCACCCAGAGAGATTACTTGCAAAAACATTTTCCTTGCCGGATTGTGAATTTTTTCGTGCTCATACTTAACCTTTTCCACCAACATTCAAAAGTAATTACTTTTAAACAGAATGGCGTCCTTACAAGATGCCAGTTTGGACGATTTGCAAGGTCCAGCTCTGAGGTATTAACAGATTGGATCACAGGGGTTTTTGCTGTCTGCCCTTTCTTGGTTCTCATTTGCTCATGTGTAAAACAGAACATACTCTGTGACCCATCTCCAGTACTTTAAATCTTATCCCTGCCTATTCAAAATAAGAGAATTAAAAGATATTGAGTCATGTAGATAACTTTTAATTAAGTGTTGTTTCAGAAAAAAGTGCTAAACCATTTTTACTTATTTTTAGTGAAATATTTTGTTTCAGATTCTTTTTTCCCATTTTATTGACATGAATATGTGCAAAATTTAAGGTTTACAATGGAGTTGAGCATTTTGTGCACATATGTATCTTGTCAAGGTGACAAGGACTTTCCCGCTCTCCTTTTGTCCCTCCCCCTACTCCTCTCCCCTCCCTCCCTCCCTCCCCTGCCCTAACCACCTGCTTCACTTTGTTTTTCATCTTAAGTTCCATAGGAGCTGTGATCTGGGTCTCTCATATCAGAGAGACCATTCGATGTTTCACCTTCTGCTTCTGACTCACTTCACTCAGCATGATGTTCTCAAGTTTTTTCCATTTGCCTGTAAAAGCCTCCACACTGTTGGACTTTATAGATGCATAGTATTCCATTGTGTATAAATACCACAGTTTGTGTATCCACTGGTCTGTTGATGGGTATTTTGGTGACTTCCATGCTCTAGCTATTGTCAGTTGTGCTGCTATGAACATGGGTATACATGTATCTCTGCTGTGTGTTGTTTTGGCCTCTCTTGGATATATTCCCAGGAGAGGTGTCGCTGGATCAAAGCGGATATTTATTTCTAGTTTTTTTTTTGAGAGCTCTCCATACTGCTTTCCAGAGTGGTTGTATGAATTTACATTCCCACCAACAGTGCAGGAGCATTCCTTTCTCCCCACAGCCTCGCCAGCACTGATTGCTATTTGACTGGTTTACATAGGCCATTCTCTCTGGAGTGAGATGAAAGTCACATAACCTAGGTGGATTCAAATTTTGTATTTTGTCCTTTAGTTTTTCTTCCTCCTTTTCTTTTATTACTTATAAATACAGTATTCACTATTCCTCAGAATATCATTAAAATAGAATATTTCTCAATGATTACTTCTTTTAACCACACAATTCACTAAACCCTGAATCAATATGTAACTACTATATATTTTTTCATATTATCATTTAAATGTTAATTTTTTTCTTTTTATTTTGTTGAGACAGAGTCTCACTCTGTAGCCCTGGCTGGTCCTGAACTCACTATAACTCGCAGGCTGGCCTTGGATTCACCACAATCCTCCTGTCTCAGCCTCCCAAGTGCTGGGATTACAAGCATGAGCCATCATGCCTGGATTATGTGGTGCTGGGGAATCAAACTCAGACCTTTCACTTGCAAAGCAAGTGCTTTAACCATTGTACTAGTTTGGGTTCTCTCATAAGGCTGAATATACAGAAATTATAACAAAAAGGGTCTATCTATCGGAAGGGACGAATGCAAGGATTTGTCCAGGCTTGGCTCCTGATTGCCTCAGGTTGACATAATCTCTCCATTGGTCACAGTGGAGGTTTAAATTTAGAAAAGCATTATAGTAAGAAACCGCACTGCTGTTAATCCATTTAAAACACCCCACCTCCCTCTCATGTCAGCTATGTTTATTCTCTTATTCTTGCCACTTTAAGAAGTAGTTCTGGAAGTTTCTTGTTTGCACTGCTGTGGCTGTTTTGATGCCCTAACTAGATTCAAAATATTTACACTTCTTGGTCATTTTGCCTTTGGGGAAGAGCCAGAGTCAGGTGATACTAGATCTGGAGGGTAAGTGGGTGAGGACAGGCACAGATTTTAATGATCTACCTTTGCTGTGAAAGGCAGTTGGCAGCAGCATTCACTGGATTTTTGATCATGCCCAGTAAATGTACACACCAAGCAAGGTATCGAGAACTGCTTCAGAAAATGCCAAGAGTGAACGGGGGACATTGGAGAGGAGTGATGGGAGCTCCTTGGATCGTTAAGGCATTTGAAATTCTGAGCATTCGCCATGTATTTCCGTCATACCACACCTATCTTGTAGGTTAAATCTTTATCTTTAGGGTTCATATGCTTTCCTTTTTAGGCTGTGTTAGCTTCCTTTCCTTCAACATAGGAATTAAAATATAAATGTTAACGCAGCAACATCCTGTCAGAGTTATGTTGTATTCTGAGTACAAGTAGAAAGGCAGTGGGGCGAATGATGCGGAAAGAAATTAAAGCTGTAAGTGCAGTTTTGCCTACGGTGGCAAATGGCTTCCGAGACCCACTAATTTAAATCTGAAGACTACGCTATTGCGTTAAGCTAAAAACCATGTGAAAGATTTTAAAGAAAATCAAATTTCTCCTCAGATAGGTACAGGCTGGATTATTAGACTTTAGAGATCAGGCTGAGGGGTTAATATCATTTAGTGGTGACTGGGACAGGGTGGCAATTGGTGACACTCCTGGAAATGTGTCACACCGTGCCTTAGTAAAGTGAACTTATTCTAAATGATGCCTCTGCACTACCCTGCCAAGTTCTCCTTCTAGTGAGAACTCAGCTATTGAAGAAACACTTGGTTGAGTACAGATATCTCTGCCTTTGCAAAGAATAATTTCTGCCTTTCTGCCAGCAATTCAAATGCAACCATGTATACTTAGAAAATTAACAATATGCATAAAAATGAGGCAGAAAAGCAGAGAAACAATGGGAAAGTTGTAGCTAACAGAGTCTTTGAGCTCTAACGGCCATGTAGGCTGTGGGCAGTGTTCAGGAAACATTTGAATACTATGCACATAGAATGAAGAAATTAATTTCTGACACAGATGTGTCAGAATGAGCTCTGTGATACTTTGGCAGTATAAGTGTTTCCTGAAGAGACGGCTGTCGGGCTCTGCTCTAAAACTGGTATAAAAAGACTTGTTCTCATTCACGGTTTCTATTCTGAATATAAAACCTGGACAACATGATGACCAACCTACACTCAAACAAAGTGCTAAAAACAGCCGCGGATACTGCTTCAAGACTTCCAGGAGACCATTCATGCATTTGTTCATTCATTCAGTCAAAACTATTAATTAAAGTCTGGGCACTATGAAGAACGAGATGAGTAGAATCTTGATTTTTATCAAAAACCACAGTCCAGTGAAAAAAATACAGCAGAAGGAAGTCTATACATTCCTAGTATCATTTTAGATAGAGTTAGGGTCCACAGAAAAAATAAATTGGTGTGATAGAAAATACCTGGTGTGTGTGGATGTTGGCAGGAGGGTCGACGTAACTCATGGAGAGGTGCCATGCTAAGCAACCACTTGTGCTGAAGCAGGCCTGAGTCATGAGAAGCCCTGTGTGAGAAGCTTTGAGGCAGGAGTATCCCGTGCAAAGAAATCACAAGTTCAATGTCCCTGGGATGGATAGGAGCGGGGCAGGTTCAAACAGAAGGAAGCAGACCAGTACAGAGAGCGCAGGCATACAGTGTAGACTAAAAAAGGACGAGGGCAAGGAAAGGAGGAGGAGGAGGCCTGGTTACCAATAACCTGGCATCCTGGCACACTGGGAAAGAGGAAGTGCAACAGGAAGCCATGGACGCGTGAGAAGCAGACGAGTGGAACGTATTTCATGGTTCAGTGTGGTCACATACTCAAGCACATAGGGATGGTATTGCAGGCGGGTACACTTGGAAGCAGAGATACCGATTAAATTACTGGTTATTGTAGTCAAGCACATAGTTGACAGCAGTAGCAGGACGAAGGTGGTGTACTGAAGATGGGGCAGGGAGGAGATTCAGGTTTGATTTTGGGAGCAGGGTGCACTAGCTGAAGGAGAGAGGCAGAATCAAATATTACTCCCAGGATCTGCCAGGAGTAGCTGTTGAGATGAAAAGAAGGCTGTGAGAGCCCAATCTAGAAGAGAGGAAATTCGAACTCACATTTCGGGCTCCTTAGGGTCGTGGTGTCTGTTAGATGTCTACGTGCATCTTGAACACAAAGCTCTCTCTGGGGGCTCGGCAAACTCAAGATCTCTGGGGTAATCAACGTTATTGTCTTGTTTTTGCTTTTCTGCATATTCCTAGATTAAGAGAAAAGAGAAAAATAATTCAACATCCATGCCATCAAGAGGGATACGTGGCCCTGTCCTGGCAGATGCGAAAGGGGCAATAAACAAGACAGTGCTCTATTTGGTATTAAAGTTTTTTTTCCCCCTTCACAGTTAGTTTCAAGGCTGCGGGTGAGCGGATGACTCATTTCCGTTCTATACTCGTTAGCCCAAGGCTGGCAGCAGTCTGGTCTCTGTTGTCTTTCTGCTTTGCTAAGACTTAGAAGAAACATTCAGAAACAGGTTTAAGTTGCCCGCTTGTACAATGTCACCTGCCGAAGTCTTTGAATACAGCAGTAAAGAACTGCAAAGTTAATGGTCCTCTTTAATAGCCATTCCCGCCCTCCTAGTCACCCCATCGTTCTATTCTTTCATCACTTATGATTGTATAAAGTATGAGAACAAAATAAGTGTCTTTCAGCTAGGGATGATTAATTGAAATAGTGAGAGGCAGAAGTAATTGTTTAGGTCTGCCAAAGGAGCACCAAAGTATCTCTGAGTAATTGTTTACCGTAGCTTTCTTGGAATCGCCTTGGGGTAAATTGACTTTCTGACTCTAAGAAATTACCTGGTGCCTTTTCAATATTAACATGATAGATTCTGAAGCTACTGGCTTAATTTACAAAGATTCCTTTATTTCTCTCTCTCTCTCTCTCTCTCTCTCTCTCTCTCTCTCTCTTATAAAATGCAGAACCAAAGAGAGAAGCAAAGAATTTATCCTTTGAACTAATCCTGATCTTAATTAGAATTCAGGCAAACCCAATTGGCAGCCCTAAAATCGAGTCAGCCTGGCTGTCCCACTTCCCTTAATGTCCTGCACCCTCTACTCGCTTCCCCCAAACTGGTCCCTCCAGTTTGCACCTCAGTGATGCTATCATCAGAGTGAGTTGTGCCAAGCGGAGATTACTGCACATTGTAGTCACAGTCTGGCTTCCTGTCTGGTGAAGAACTATTTCACGGTGGATTCTAGCACTGGCCTTAGTCAATTACCCTAGGACTTGAATTCTGGCCTTGCCAGTCATGGGCTGGATGGCCTAGGGCAGGAAGCTTATTGTGTCTGTACCTCCATTTTCTCCTGTGCTTATATGTGAGATTTCAGTGAGCTAATGGTGGTAAAGTACCAAGCAAAGGGCAGGGACCTGTTCTACTTGAGTGACAGATACTGATTTAAGCCCTGGGACAAACAATTCCTTTTTTCATCTTGTCTCTTTCCAGGATAACTTTGGGTAAAATTGTCATGTAGACAAGAGATGAATGTTGTATAATATTTTCCCCTTTGGATGTGTCTCAGTCATAACCCACATAGACTGCCTGGACCTCCATACAGTTCTATCAAGGTTGTTTTTCAAGTTGGGCTGCACTGCACAGCTCCCTGCTGTGTCCACTCTCAACTCATCTTCTCAAGCTGAGTCTTCACCCCTGCAGTCATACACAGCAACTGAGAAATAGTCTCCAAAATTTGGGACAGATTTTATATAAGGTCTGATCAAAAATACAAAGTGTTTAAATGAAAAACAAAAATGATCACTATAAGAGACACATTGCCATGAATCCCAGTTCGAGTACTCTTCCTGTCTTTAAACACCTTCCTTCCACAGTTCCTGTACCTTCTGAAGCAGTTCAGGAAGTCCTGTTTCATGAGCGTCTTTTGAGGTACTGTCATGGCTGCTCTGATGTCCTTAGTCCATTCAAAATGCTTATCTTTCATGATCGTTTTGGTTTGGAGGAAGCATCAGAGTTGTGTGGTGCCGAATTTGGTGAATGGGGTGGATGAGGACACACCACCACGTGTTCATGAGCTGGCCTTCTGTTGGGTGGCCCCACATTTGTCATCATACCTCCTGAAGACATTCACAAGAAACACTTCCAGACCTGTTTCAGAAAGTGGGAGGAATGAAGGAAATAGTGAGTTTGAAGCAAGAGGAAGAGAGTATTTGGAGGGGATTAATGGCCACGTAATACATGAAAAAAGCTTGTAACATTGACCAAATTTTTAATCACCCTTTGTTTGTTGGGGGTTTTGCTTCACTTCCAAAATAATGAGTCTGTGGAAGCAGAAAGGTGTGATTTGAGTGGAGTTGCCAGCTGAGAGCTGAAGTTAAGCCAGGACTTTCCAGTGGTTAAGACCTGAATCTCTCCCTCCCACCCTGCTTCCCCAATTTAAAATACATTTAGAGGCAAGGCCAAACCTGGTTTAAATATTATACATTGAGATATAATAGCTTAAATGCATACGCTACAATGCAATGCAATGTTTGTGTTATTCAGAAGATCACGTGGGATTTTGTTTAAAAAGTAATTGGTGATACCCTCTGGGTATCTAGTAATGGGCTCTCCAAGGTTTAGGGTGAACAAGATTGTAAATATAAACCAGAAACTGCATGTGTAAACTATTATATGCACAGAAATGATTAGAAGTTTATTTTAAGGTTTTCCTGAGATCCAAGGTGTGTCCTACATGGCAGACCGCAGTGGTGTCAGGTGTAGATACAGTTAATAACCAAACCATCATCAGCTGGACAAAAAGTGGCAGAGATCACAGGAGGATGTAAGGATACAGGGGCTGAGAGCAATCTGGGAAATGGCGCACAGGTGAGCTCAGAGCTGAGGCACAGGGATGAGGCTGGCTGACTTGGGCTTTGAAGGAACCAGGAGATCAGAAAATCAGAACAGTTAGAAAGCAGGTCTTCTGGCAGTACGATCAGGTCTTCCTTGGGGTGGATGAAAGGAGGCAGAGTCCTGATAGGAGCACAGAGCAGCGGTTGCCCAGCTCAGCCTCTGCTGGACGTGCTTTGCAGCACCTGCCCTCAAGGCCTTTCCTGCGGCCTGATTCCTTATGTAGCACCAGCAATGGGCAGGGTCAAGTCACCCATGACCCCTTTCCCAGAAAGATGACCTTAAAGAGAAGGAAGGAAACAGAGAAATTGTGCAAACAAAAGCAGAAGCTAGAACTGGAGTAGATCTTTAGAGGAGTGAGTTGTTTCCTTTGCTTAGTGACATCCACTCTCATACATCTGTTGGCACTTTGGTATACATTCAGTGGAGATGTAGCATCATTTGAGGGTCCCTTGCTTTACATCCCGTGGTTCATTGTTTCTCCTCAATGAAAAAAGGTCTGGATTAGAACAACAGCTGACACGTGCTGAAAGTTAAGGGTCTTCTGTTGTCTGGGGAACTTAAGCTTTTAGTCATAGATCCAAGGAAACAATTATCCATTTTCTCACCCAGTTTAATGAGTTGGAGCGAGTTTTCCATTGGCTGTAGGGAGGAGTGCGTCCTCAGTCACTTGGGTTAAGGCTAAGATAAGCCAGGAGAGTCAGTTTTAACGAGGCCTGGATACTGATTGGTGGCTGCATTGTTTAAGATTAAGGCACAGATGCTAAAACAATGGGGTCTTTTGTCAAGATTTGGAGGAGATTAAGGTTCATTTATCTCTTTGTCACTGTCACATTATCCCGGTGGTCAGTTGTGCCAGTTGTCCTTGCCTACATGGTCACCAGTACTATCATTGCATTCTGACTGGTAGGAATGGAGCAAGGGTATGGTGTGATGATGTCACTCTCAAGGTTGAAGACAAATACCAGGATTTGTGACCCGCCACTTCGGATGACATACCACTGACCAAGGCTCGGCTACTCGACCAGACCCTGATGCAGCAGATGGTGGATCACAAGTACAGCTAAGGAACCTTTGCTGTTCCATTATGAAAAGAAAAAGGAAATAGCTGACCAAGCACTTCTGAGGCCTCTTAGGAGAGACTCAGTGCCTGAAAGACTAACAGTGCTTGTTTTCTCTTCTCTCTTTAGTATTGGCTGAGTTTCAAGGTTTTTAAAAATTATTAATTTACCTAACTACCATTTTAATTCATTCACTTATTCGTTTTTCACATTGCTGGCTATTGAAGGCATTGTATTTCTAATTCATGAAAAGGTAATAAAAAATTCAAACAAAGTGTCACTCTAATTGGATAGGATCACTAATAGTCTTACTAGGTTTTAGAGAGGCACCATAAATTCTCTTCTCTCTCTCTCAAAAAAAATTCTGTGACTGCTGATCTAGCTTTCTGGATGCACTAGCAAAGGGAGTGTGTTTCCCTCTGATAAGCTTCTGTGGATCAGAAATTGCTGTTCCAAACAAGAAAGAAATGGCAGCTAAAGGCCACAGGTGGGGGACAAGTGTGGAGAAGGCAAAACAAACTTTTATAATTCACGTAAGTCTTCAAAAGTCACTGTGTGGTCGCACTGCATGGGGGCGTGGGAAGGCAGGCATCCAGAGCGCACAGGAAACTTCGCAGGACTATCCAAAGCATGCAGGGGACCCAAGAAAGAAACACAAGAACTCCGAGTTGACAGAAGGAGACAGATTATTCTTTAATATCTCAAGTGTCAAATCCCACCTCAAAAACAACCTGACTTTAAGACAGCAAAATCTCATGCTTTTCCAAATATTTATGTTTTTTTCTAGCTTAGTTCTGTGAATAAAAAGCAGAAGAATTACAATGCTTGGCCATGACCCCTGCCTCTGGGGTGCGCCTGCCCCACTGTGAGTAAGACGAGGGCTGGGCATTATCTGTGCCCTCTACTCAGGTGTGCCTCCTTTAAACAGGACCCTGAAGGGAAGGGTTCCTTGCGAGGACATGTGGCCAGTCCTTGGCGAAGGTAGGATGGAGTAAGGGTGTAGGGACAAGTAACCAACGGGGAGCCCATTTAAATGCACAGTGGCATTTCTCCTTCACAACAAATCTGAAAATTCACTTCTGAAATTGTTCTGGACTCAAAGATCTGTTGCTGTTCTGATATTCTGAGCTTTTCTGCCCTCTTGGCCTGAGTGCATGGAGATTTTGAACAACTTTTTGACCTTAGCTTTGAACTTAGCATTTGACACCGGTGCTTGACCATATTTCCTTTGTAGAACGCCTCATTAGTTCCAAACCTGATCCTACATTCAGCTGCAGGTGAATTCATACTAGGCCTGACCTGCCCAGTTATCTAAATTTGACTTTCTTTTCATCCTTGCCACACATTTTCCAAACCTACCTCTTTTTAAGGGACGTTTGTGTACCAAGTGCATCTGATACCACAGTTGGTTAAATACTGATTGTGATGATGGAGAACAGGCCTGAAACTGGCACAGGAAGAGGGAGGACAAAGATCACCAGGATTTTGGTTGGGGCATAGCTCAGTGGTTAGGGCACCTGCCTACCAAGTGCAGGGACATCGGTTCGATTCACCAGCACTACATAAGCTGGATGTGGTGGTACACCTGTCACCTAGCACTCAAGAGGCTGAGACATGAGGATTGTTGTGAGTCGAAGGTCAGCCTGGGCTACAGAGTGAGACCCTGCCTGAAAAACCAAATGAAAACAAAACCAAAAGGTCACCAGGATTTTAAGGTAAGACATGGGACAAGCTTTGAGCAAGACCTGGAAGGATGAAGTATGTTCAAAACCAAACAAAATGACACCTTTGTGACCTTTACAGTAAAAGCAGCGATCACACAGGTGACCCACAGAAAACAGTGCTGGGCAGGGATGAAGTGTTGGGCACAATGTGTTGAGCTGCCCTAGGCTTGAACTCTGGTGTTGGCTTCCAGATACCTGTGTGTATTTCCTGATTCCAATTTTGGATACCTCCCAGGATGAGAGCTTTTGAACTTCCTGATTGACAGGGTTTCAGGATCTTGAAAATAATTAGCAGCTTTTAATAGGCACCTCCACATCTGTTCTCCAGATTGCAGCCTGTACCTATCATTTGTTCATAAAATATTTAGCAGAGACACCATATTCCTTGGGTTTCATTTTTGCTCAATCATTGGTAGGAGTTTGATGGATTAAAAGAATGGGAAAGTGGGACTTTGAGCAAAGAAGTCGACTAACTTCCAAGAAATCTGTTGGATAATGTAAAGCAAACACTAAGATAAATGTAATAAGAGAAAAAAAAAAACCCAAAAGGTGTAGGGCATCAATTGTGTTAGGGCACTTGAATTTACCACATAAAATCTGTTGCCTTTTTTGCAATATGATTTAATTATTAGCTAAATTCTGTCCTTCAGAAAGGTACCACACTGATACGGCAGAGCACCTTGTTCGCGGCCTAGTCATAAAGAGGGACCCAGAGGGACCTTTGGGAAGGTTAGTCTTTCCAAATATTCGACACCTAAGAATGAGCTGCGCATTTATTCTTTCATGTCACAGAAGAGTGATCAAAAAATACGGTGAATGTTTAAATTAAAAAAATAATTATAGTACAAGACACACAGACATTAGTGCCCCTCAAAACACTTCCCCTTGCTTGAAACACACTTGTCCCATCATTCTTGCTGCTCTAGGAAGCAGTTTTGAAAGTTCCGTTTTGTGTCCTGAATTGAGCTATTCTGGCTACCTTGATGTCCTGTGCTGACCTAAAATGTTGACTTCTGATAGCTATTTTGACTCGAGGGGGCAGGCAGCAGTGATGTGGCGCTATCTCTGGTGATAAGGATGTCACTGTCATGTTTTTATGAGCCCACCTTTCCATGTGAGGCACTCTGCAGCTGCATTCACTACATTTTTGACCACATATTTACAGGTGCTCATGAAAGAAAACTTCCAGAACTGCTTCCTCTGAATCCTCATAAAAATGCTCTAATACACATGCATAATTTTTGGTAAACTAGCAGTTCGCTTCCAAGATTTCCTTCACCCAGACCTTAGTGTGTTTTGTGTGTGTGTCACAAACATTTCCAGCTTTACGGGATTGGTTATTTCCAGCTTTATTTGCCATTTAACTTCTTTTCTCCTTTGTGTGCACACTTACACTACAGGTCCAGGCTATATTTAGCCATTCTTTATAATGGGAGGTGGTGCCTAAGACTGATTCTGCAAGAAACAAATTATATGGTGGCATAGTATTATTATAGCAGTATTAAAATTAAAATTTGTGCTGTAAGGTCCTTGATGTCAGGAGAATCCTTCCTTCCAAATTCTCAACACTTACTACATTGTTAAGGATGAAGACGGACTTCACAAGCAATTGTCGTATAAGTCAATGGACACGTATTTTATCTTGTCTGCCTGTTTGTGTCAGGCTTTGAAGAAAAGAAAAGCGTTTTGGGACAAACCACAACCAGAGCGTGGACTGGACTCAATGGTTCTGCGAGAGAGAGAGAGAGAGAGAGAGAGAGAGAGAGAGAGAGAGAGAGAGAGAGAACACTAAGATGTTGCTAATAGATCATAAATCTCCAGTGAAAGATCTGGAAAAGTGTATAATTTATATGGAACACAAGGGTAGATTCTGAAAAATAATTAACATTGATTTCTTTCTACTTTCATGTTTTAGAGGCACATAGGATCTAAACAAGCTACTCTGTTAACATTCTCCGTCTGAAATAGCACATAGACTTTGACGCTTTTTCACCATTGTCATCTGAAGCAGATAGAGAGGATTATTTAAGGGTAACTTTTTGTTTTGTAATGTTATGGCAGCTGTTTCAGTGGGTTGATGTTGCCATCTGCCACATAGTTGAACCAAAGATGAAGGTGAACACGACTCCAATGAGCTATTCCTGATGACCTTTTTAAATTACAGTTCAAATAGCCCATAAGGCAGGAAATAGCAGTAAAAGTTGCCAATAATAAAAAGAAATGGATAAAACTTGTGATAACGCAGAATACACTGTGGGAAATAAAGTTGTGCGAGTTTTAGTTTTGTGATTTTTTTTCAAGTGTCCTGAAAGCATTTGTTGACTTTTACATATGTTACGTAAGCCTATCCTGAACTGTGGGCCATTGAATTTGAGCAGGATGATGTATCACATCATAGAGTTGTCACCATACTTATCGACGTTAGGAAGAAAAATGTGTGATCCTGCTTTGTACATATCCACTGGCTAATTTTAAACAAATGGGAAGTTTTTAGAAAATGACTCATAGAAGCAAAGACATTATGGAAAAGTAAACTAAGTTTTGTATAAAAGGAAAAAGAATTTTTGGAACCACAGATGTTATGACAAGAAAACAGCATAACGTACAGCACGCTAACATTTCAAAAAATGTTTTACATTATTTACTTTGAAACTCGCCAAAAAATTTGTTTCAGATTTTTGGGCAATAGGGAATTGAGCTTTTTTTTTTTTTTTTTTCTAATCACCCTAAGTGATTGTTTAGATTGTCATCCCATGAACAAATTTTTTGTGTGGCTTTTACCACCACACCAGGGCCGGGGTAGAGGAAAGGCGAGTGCGCAGCTGGGCCCCTTGTCCCAAGAGTACCAGACCCGGACTGGAGTCTGTCAAAGCAGGAACTCACTTTATTCAGATAGTGTTGGGATCACGCGTGGTCCACCAGGGTGGAAATGGCTTGGCCCAGTCATCTTCCTTGGTAAACACCCGAGATGGCTGCCCCTGGGATTTCTGGCAGGCGCCATCTTAAGTATCACCCCACAAATTTTTACCACTGAATCTAAATTTGAGAAAAGTGATGTATATATTCTTGAGCAATTTTACTAGCATTCAACAGCAAAAGAGGGTAAGTGGTTTGTGTGATCCCAACATATTACCTACTAGCAAAACGAATGAGCAGATCTGTGGGTAATGAATGAGTAAGAAGGGCCAGCTCCTTGTAGACTGAAATGCAGCAACTTGAGAAAGGAGACAGTGGAACTGTAACGGTCTACAGATTCTACAGCAGCGTTATAACTTCATAGTATCTAAATTCTAATCTGGACTTATTTTATGATAAGCTTCTCTCTTATTTCTTTTATAAAATATGTGACAATATATAGTATTTCTGTACTCTGTGACAGAATAAAGATGAATCACTAATTCAGCTCATTCTGTACCTGATGTCAACCTTCCTCTTACACGGACGACCAGGAAGTCTGAGCCATGTTCTTTTAGAGAGTGTCGCTCCATCCACTTGCAGTGGGCTGCTCGGCACTGGGCAGAATCCAACGCAGTCACTCTTGCGTGTTCCCCTGGCAGGCGCACTGTGGCTGGTGGACGATTATGGTTGTGTTCTTGGCGGACACATCCTTTCCTAGGGCCGATAGTCACCCTTGGTCTTTCCAATTAGGAGCTCCTTTTATTTCATGTACCAAACACAGCAGAAGAACAGCAGTCCTGGAGCCACCAGGCTAAGCTTTGGGGTGTGCCCCAGTTAGTTCTGTCTCACAGCTTACAGAAACCAAGTGCTTCAGCTCAGCCACTACCCTTTCTCTACGGGAAGCTGACATCCTCATTAGCTAGCCCAACTCTCAGAGTTTAACTTGATATACACCCTTATTACAACACAGCGTACTGCCTCCAAATTCTGAGCTATATGGTAATTGCTATGGCCTGAATTTTGTAGCAACTCCCAAGTGCACATTTTAAAGTCCTTCCTCCAGGTATCTTAGAAAGTGACTGTATTTGGAAACGGGCATTATGTGGTCCTTAAGGTAAAATTGGGTCATTAAGTTGGGTTCTAGTCCCACATAACTGATGTCCCATAGAAAGCAGAAGAGGCACTGGGATACCTGTGCACACACTAAAGGCTGTGTCAATACACAGCAGGGTGGTGCCACTCACAAGCCAAAAAGCCAGGCCTCAGGAGAAATCAAAGCTGCCGACACCTGGTCTTGGGCTTATGCCACTACAACAGGGAAACAACACAGTTCTGTTGAAGCCACTTAGTCTGTAGAATTTGTTACAGTGACCTTAGCAGACAAAGACAGCATTTGGGAACTCACAGGTCCTGGACTCACTGCTGAGGGGGGACATCTTTAATCTTCCCTTGCCTCCTGGTTTCCTTTAAATTGCTCATTCTGTGGAGGTTCTACTGTTTGTCAGCTTTAAAAAATCACATCTGATCAAGACTGGATTCCTGCGGAGCACCACGGAATATCAGACCCACTGGGATCCATATCAGAGCCCTGAAAGTCAGGGATTAGGAATGTGATTATTCCTAGAGCCCCTTTTCCTCTCTTGTGCTTCTAGGAATCAAGCCCAGAGCCAGCGCACTGTGCTATACCTCAGTCTGTTTTTATTTCTGATTCTGAGACAGTTTCACTAAGTTGCCCGGGCTGGCTCAAACTTGTTATCCTCCTTCCTCAGTCTCCCAGAGTCCTGGGATTACAGTCCTGAACCATGGGCTTGGCTCCCAGAAACTCTTCTGCTGAAAAACCTGGAGTCAAAAAGGCTGAGTCAGGCCAGGGTCCATGACAATGGTATCTCACTACTCATTGGACATATGGCAGTCAAGAGGCACATTCTAATAACTGCTTGTCATTTCCACATGAACAGAGAAATTATGCAAGTAGATTTTCTTTTTCTTTTCTTTTCTTTAAAACCCTTCTTACAAGAAGCTGTATTATGTTAAAATGTAGGATGACAGAATCAGGATTAAAAAACAAAAAATAAATCTCACAGTTGGTACAATTTAGGTAAATCAGCAAACTGAACTGAGTTGGTGGTAGGTTGGTAATAATAATTGAATTAACATACCACCTCTTCTGTTTCCTTTTGCATTTAAAGTATACACCAGTGTGTTAAGCCAGATTTCATAAGGATCATAAGGATCCTATGCTAGCTCTGCTTAAAACAAACAACAAATAAGCAAACAGACAGACAAAACAAAACCCATTTTGAGCTGCATTCCTAAAGATTTTGATTCAGTAGAGTGGGTAAGCTTAAGAACTTCTATTTTTAAACAAAAAGTACATGGAAACTTAAATGCTAGTAGTTTGGTGACCACAGCATCGATACATTAATCTTGAAAAATGAGTAATATGGGAATAATAAATATTGGTGTTGGAACGAATAGGAAAAAAATTTTGCAAAGTAGAATTTGTGTCCTTTGTTTTCCCGGATAACTATAGTAAGCTAATATAAATGTAGTGCCTTTTATCTTGAGTCAAACGTAGCTCCTTTAGAAGTTTCTGGATGGTCTCTCCGTTCCGCTCCTTATTCCCAAGTTACTCAATTTCTCTCCAAAAGCTCCCCACTTGGAATTTGAAGTAAATTAATGGGAATTTACTACTTAAGAGAGAATGCAAAAGAAAAGCTGGCATAAAACTGCTAATTCAGAGTGGTGCAAAGGAATAGCATGGAGCAGTGGAAGGAGCTCTGGGCTGAGAGGTTGGGGCACTGGGACTTTCCTTGGGGCATATACATATGCATATGTGTATGTATATATCTTTAGTGCTGACCGTTGAGGCCACCTCCCCCAGGGGCCTGGTACATGCTAGTCACATTCTCTCACTGAGCTGTGCCTCCAGTTCTGCCTTGGCTCCCCCCTCTGGTTATCTCCAGGACCAAGGTAACTAGAAGAATCAAGATTCTTATTTGAACATAAGGAGAAAAGAAGAAGATGACATTAGATCAGATGGCTTCAAATTTCACTGAATTTCACTATTTTATAATTTATCCAAGAGATTTTAGTGAAATCTAGATGACTGTTAGTAGAGATTATCTACTATTTTAATCTTTTAAAAAATCATTGAATGACCAATGACAATTGGTAGCCACATAATGATCATTTCTGGATCATCAAAAAAGCATGCAGTACACAGTAAAGATTATGTTAGTAGACTTAGCTTAAATTTCTTGCCCACCAATCATAACGATGTTGGCTTGGGGAATTGCAATGTGCAAGAGAAGACCATAGCTTTGTTCTCTGATTTCAGTGGACATGCTTATTCCTTGGAGATCAATGTGAACAGATTGTCACTAACCAGAGAATTTTTTTTTTCCCAAGAGACAAGAGCAAAGGGAGGAGGACAAGGAAAAAGACCAGCACAGGGGAATCTGGACCTGGAAAAGATTCTCTGTAGTGAAGAGACAAATGTTGCCTCCGGCTTCCCTCACTCTTTCATGATGTTGGTGATGTTTGCCAATGTGCAACACTTGCTTGGGGCCGCCACACAGCTGGAAAGGGACAGAGCCAGGACTGGAGTGTGGTTCTGGACACCACCAGCAGCGTTGCTAAGGCCTTTTGTGAAGCCTGAATTGTAGAGATGCAATCTAGTGAGGGGCGTGTGTGTGTGTGTGCGTGTGTGCGTGTGCGTGCGTGTGCAAACCCTTGTAATCACGCAGAGGAAAGACATGGCTGAATCCAGGTTCAAAGTCTGGACTTTATTTGTGATAACTGGCCATCTCTCAGTCACTTCTTCTGGATATGTTTTATAATATATTGATATGCACACTTTAAAATGCAAATATATCATATATATTATTTAATCATATAAATATGTGGTGAATGTGTACATTTTAAAAATTTAATACAGTAAAAGATACATTTCCACTGATCTTCAAAGTATTTCCCCTAATTGGAACACACTTATCTCATCCTTTAGGCCATTTTAAGATGCAGCTCTACAAGTCCTCTTTCCTGAGTGACCTTCTGAAGCATGATAAAAAAAAATACAGTGCGTTCTCCTGTGCAGAGCCATCCAGCGGAAAGGCAGGCTCATAAACACATGGTGCTGTGTCCCCATCTACCCTATTCACTGAATCTGACAGTACGTGACTTCTAGCTCTTCCCAAAGTCAGAATGACCATGAAAGGCCGCAGTTTTGAAGGGATTCAGGACACTGAGGTGGTCGTGACAACAAAGCCAATGACCCTTGTGAAAGAGGACTTCCAGAACAGCTTCTAAAAATGGCAAGAATTATGGGATGAGTATGTTCAAAGTGAGAGGAAATATTTTGAAGGGAATCACTATAGTTATTTCTCTTAGTGCAATCCATCTTTTTATAGTGTAAACATTCATTGTATTTTTAAATCATATGTCATGTTCATTTAGTCTTGGGGGAAGAACTATTTTAGCCACTTTTCTCATTTCTGACCTCATTCCCTCCTGCCCAGCACCGTGTGCTTCAGAACTCATCAGTGTCAACCTAGTCTCAGAGATCTGTAGTGGTCTCTGGTCTCTCTCCAACACTAGACTGAGGTGTTACTTTATGAAAACTTATTTTCTGAGCTAAGTAAACAATTTCAGTGTTTCTCAGCATTCACACTGCTTCCTTGTTAAAATAAATTCTACATTCTTTTGAGCTTAGGGAGGATCGTTTCCCTTTAAATCTCACTAGAACTTTTGCGCTTGGAAATGAGATGAAAAAAAGATGCTTATGAAAGTAAAATTCACATCCAATTCATATTCATCTATGGGCACAAAATGCTAGTAACAACAGATGCTGCTGCCTGCAGTCACAGATTTTTCCTAAATCTGGGTACAATGAACTCTTTTTTCTCCTTAAATAAGCAGAACTTGGGCCAGATTTGCTGGAATATTTTTTCTCTTGTGAGTTAACAAAATAAATTCAGCTGATATTTGAATGATTTGAAATGCTGGAAATTGAATTCCTCATTAGTTTTCTTTAGATATTATTTCTATACAATATTCTCCAGTACCTTTACACAAGGCTGATGTACAAATCTACCTATTTGGTTATTCTTTCATTAAACCTGGCATGGATCTTCAAAAATATATTTTAGTATTGAGATCACTGAATATTTAGAAAATTCCAGGTTTCAGGACATTCAGTGATTACTAGAGAAACAGTACTAATTAACTTAATTCGCTTATCGATCAGAGAATGGCCACGAGAAGATTTTCTCTTTTCTTGAACTATATTCCTATCCACCTAGGATACTAGTCGATCTTTTTATGTATGGAAGGATGTAGGAGTGGAGTGGTGAAAATGAAGAAAAATTGAATTATTACATAGAAAACACTGCTTTCTGGTATATTCAAACATGGTCTATGTTTTCACTAAGTGAACTTTAGGTGAACTTTTCCAGACAAATGTTGGAAGCAAAAGACTTCATCCTTTCTATTCTGTGTACTATGCTAATTTGTTTCCAATTAAATCACATAGTTAAAAAGAGCAGTATTTTATATGAAGATCTTAGCAAATGCTGGATTATTTGATTACAAACTGTACTCTTTTCTCCCAGGGGTTGCTAATATTTCCCTCTTACTTGGGAATCCAGGGAGAGTTTTCTTTTCTTTCTGTCAAATATTTACTTAAAGGTTTAGTTTCTTAAATGTCATTATTTTTTTAATGATGTACCATTTTTCACCTACTTCCAAAGATATTAATTTTAACAATTATGTTTTAACTGAATAAAAGTCACTCATCTGTTTTAAATTTGCTTGCTTCTAAGTGTATCTTTTCTTTTTTTGGCTGTGGGAAGTTCACTCTTATAGAAATTGATTCATTTTGACGAAGTTAATGCATCAAGTAGAATCGTGTTCACTCATTTGACAGATATTTATCACCTAACTATTGTGACACTATTGTAGCGTCCCCAGGAATAACAACAATGGAGGGGTCACTAATTGCCTCATCTCCAGGGAATTTCGGAACATGTCTGGGCCCAGAGGACAGTTGGATCTTCGGCACTTGGTACTTATATGGATTACTTCCTAAGAAAATGAGCAAATATGCCTTCATTTAAATG
This sequence comes from Ctenodactylus gundi, assembly GCA_004027205.1. NCBI lineage: Eukaryota > Metazoa > Chordata > Mammalia > Rodentia > Ctenodactylidae > Ctenodactylus > Ctenodactylus gundi. The sequence continues at coordinate 483,078 of PVKB01001058.1, forward strand.
ATCTTTTGTGTGCCTTAGAATTTTTGATTAAAATTCTACTCATTGTTTTTTATATTGTTTTCTGTATACTTTTTTAAAAGAAAAAAAGTATTATCTATGTGATATCCCAAAAGTAGCCATATGTACAAAATACTTAAAATGCAATATATAATACGATATGAACATCTGTTTTCTTGGGATTGTCATAATATTTAAAGTAAATTTTATAAGAAACATAACTAACACTATGTTCATTGTATAGCAGATCCCCAAAGATGCCACAAATAGAAAAAAATGAACAAACTTGAGACATCCAGTGCACTTATTAATTACTTTAAATACATTTTTACTTACAAGGAGAAGATTGTGAAGATCACGAGCTTACATTGTATTAAGTTTACTGTTCCTAAGTTGGTAACAACCTACTGGCAGCACTTGATGTCACAATGGACCATTTCCGGAAACAACTCAGATTTTCATTAACAACCTCCATTTCTTGTGTCATTACTTTCAAGTAGAGAATGAAAAAGCATTGTGACCACAGCTTTGCAATTTCTTGCACGTGATTCTCAGAATGAACCAAGAGAAAATGGCAGTGCCGGGCTTGGGTTAGCTACGAAGTTCACCTCTTGAAGTTCGTGAAAATTTCTCCACGTTATTATCAAAGGAAGGCTGTGATAGAACTATGAATTCTGTTTGTTTGAGGCTCGCCACCAATTCTGATCTGAGTTCATTTGTATTATTTGCATTGGTGAGGTCCAGCGCCACACACCATGGGGTAGTGGGAGAACTTGCTCTAGAATTATTGCTCTCCTTGTAAGACAAGGTTTAAGACAGCTCTTCCTAATCATGGAAAGCAAATTTTCAGCAGAAATAGGATCCATTTGCACAGCATCTACTTCGTAAATAGAGGAGACAAGTCAAAATTAGTGCTTAATAACAAAACTTAAGTCCTTACACGCAGTACTCCCTACAGTGAGCTGTGTGCAGCCAACTGTCTAATCGTTATCTCATCACTTTTCACATCTAGTCTTTACGTCACTGCTTAGACTCGCCAAGGTTTCAAGGCCACTGCATGTTCTCTCTCTGGAATTCTTTCTTCAGTCCCCCCATAGATCTCTCCTCCTATTCAGGACCATTTTCAAGTGTCCCCTCTAGAATGACCTATCCCTGATACTGTTAAATAACTTCGTGTCTCTCTCATTTTCTCATTTTTCTCTCTCTCATTCTTATGGAAACCTTGGCTTGTCTGAATTCAGATCTGGTTCTTGCGGGTCGATAGCTGAGCTGTTTGATGCTGGGTTGTGTCTCCTGGGCTGGCGAGACATCTGGCTTCCAGTTGCCTTTGGCCAGCAGGGGTACCACGGCAAGGACTGGAGAGTCCTCTTCCCTTTCTCTGTCAGAAGTGCTGTCTCCAGCAATGCCTGCCTTTTCCCTGTGGATCCAGCTTCCTCTAGTCTACCCAGTCCTGAGACTCTGGTAACACACACTGCTCCTTTGTCTCTGCATTGATAACACAGTAATAATACTAATACTAATACTAATAATAATACTAATTTGAAAAGTAGTTGTAGGTACTTCTAATATATATTCTATACAGAATAAAGAGAATGAATAGTTGTGGAAATTACAACAGAAGTAATGTATAGTAAAAGAAACTGGGTATACAAAGTATACAAAAAGTATGCCATAAGAGTCTTAATAGTTCTAAATTGTTAGTTCTGAGTTTTCTACATGACAATTATTCTGGAGAAGCTAAGATTTTTTTAAGTACTGAAACCTGAAAGGATCTTCCAGTGGATTTTCATAGAGAGGATATTGTAGATCTCTATGAGGTGGAGTGAGAAACGTTGCCCTGTCAAGAAAGCACAAGGGAGGTATGCGATACAATCCCAGATATGGCGGGTATAAGAATTTGCAAGACAGAGCCTGTCGTCAAGGCAGGCAGATGGGCTGAGGGGCTGGTCTAGGAGAAAGCTCTCGACTGCTATGGACCACCTAGGGAGGCTCCTCATTGGAGGGCGCAAGGTCGACAGTGACAAAGAGCTTTCCCAAAGCTTTGCGGTGTATACAAAATGCCATGGGTCGGGTGGACAGTAATTTGAGTTTCTGCCTCCACAGACAGTGTCTGCCTCAGTCACTTTCTCCTTGGTGGAACCAAATGCCTGACACCCACAACTTAAAAGAGGAGAAGTTTATTTTAGCTCACATTTTTTAGAGGATTTAGTCCCCAGTCAGCTGGCTGCGAGGCAGAAAGGGCCTTGGGGAAGGGCCTTGGGATTAATGAATTGGTGATAGTCAAGGAAACAGAGTTTGCACCCTGGGTTTGAATCACTAAATTGACAGGAGGTAAAGAGCTCAGCTGCGCATGAGCTGAGTGGTTAGTATGGTAGCGGAAGGGAAGAAAGGATGTTGATTTGAATAGACTCAGTAGAACTTTCATCTGTACTCTCTATCAGTAGTATGACCTAGACAAGTCATTTGTCATTCTGGAGATTCCATTTCTTTAGCTATAAAACGGGAATAATGACACGCATCTCGAAAGATTCCTTCAGGAACATAGTACATGAGCAGTGAAGTTGGTAGAAAACAGGTGCTTAGGGATGCTAGCCTTTAATATAACCATGGCTGTTGTCAGGCCAAAGACATAGTGAAGAAAATAGGAGTTCAATGCATCTATAAGCTGAAAGATCAGGACAAGGAAGTATTCAAGTAGAAATACGGTGTCACATTTTGCGAAGGGCAAACCTCAGAGCAGAACACCGGAGACAAAGGCAGGTGGGTGGGAGAGCACTTGTTAATGACCAGGAATGACAGAAGCTTGGTTTGGTTCATCATTTTGCTGAATCTGCATTTTTACTTTGTTTCTTCCTAGCTCAGGTGTCTGTTCCTGCCCTAGGCCTGCTGGGGAGAATGATACTCATTGGAGGGGCAATGAGACCACATCTTGCCCCTACGGAACACAGAACGCTACTACACATCTCACCAAGCGAAAAGCCACGCACGTCCCACGTGTCAAACCCTTGGTGTTTGGTCTGGAACATTACAATCCAACTCTTCCTCAAATGTCTGATGAGGAAAACGACATTAGAGACGAATGGTATAAACTGAACACTACTCTACTTTTCATAATTTTAAATTAAACATTTTGTAGTTAACATGAACAGCATCAAAAAGTTTGATCACACTTTAACCGGTGTCTTCGTATATATTATTTGCCAAATTAAGTTGTTAATATTTTTAGCTTTGCTCTTTCTATTTTTGAGATGAAGAAGTAGAGGTTCATATACAATTACAAATCTTATAATTAAGAATTATAAAATCAATTGCCAAAATTCTTACTATATCAACTAAAACTTTATAAAGAATCTCTTACCTCTCTTCTGATTTTGTTTTACATTCTCACTCACAAACTATTATACGTATTTAAATCTAACATACCACTTTCTGCACTCCCGGTTTCTGATGCATTCTTTTCATTTTGCATAGTGACAATCCTAATTATAGAAATTCCCAGGGAAAAATACCCTGCCTTCTTTGATCTTACAATGATGTATAAAACCCAGGAGATAAGTTAATATGAAGTAAATTTTGAATTGTACATTATGGCAAGAGTTAGGAGGGACAACACAAGTATGTTGGGGAAAGGCCAAAGGGGAGACTTCAGGAAGAAAGAAGCCTTTTGAAGAAGTGACATTAAGCTGAGATCTGAAGGTAGACTGCCTCTGCACTGTAGTTCTTTGCCTGGGCGTTCCCCTGCTAAATCTCATTTCCTATGTACTTATTCATTTTTTCCACCTCCCCAGGACTTGACTAGGCCCTTACCAGTTGGGCTGGTTCGGTGAATGCTCCAAACATTGAAGGGAATGTGCTTAGCAAATCTTACTGAATTCATTGACTTAGGTTCTGAGTTAAGTGTCCTGAGCTCCCTGCTGTCTTGAACTGGATGCTGTGGACTGAGGTCTTGCCTGGTCAAGAGACAGTGGGATGGCTTGGCGGAAGCCAGATTACAGCTAGCCAGTCTCCTGTAGGGGAGGAAACTCAGGAGACAGGGAGTCCATCTGCTTCTCTTGTTTTCCCTTCAGCCCCGCGGGGGAGCATTGGAATTCCACGCAGGATCTTTCCCCTTGTGAAGGACTAGAGGAGCCACTGCACCATTCAATTAGAGATCACTTGCAAGGACAAAACGAAGCAGCAGCTGTCACTGGGACGCCTTTCATTCGTGCTTTAGAACGAGAACGTCTATATTTCCATACGTACGTGGTTTTTGTACCATTTTTTACTCTGATAAATACGCAAACTATGTGCTGTTCAGCAAGCTTCATCAAAATTGATTTTCCAGTTAGATACCTCTACTTGTCCAGCTTTCTTTGGCAGGAAGATGAGGCTGTTTTCCAATTAGATTTGGTAAGTCCTAACGCATGGTATTGGGAAATGGTGAGTCAGAGGGCTGTGAAATGAGCTGGCTACAACACTACCCATTCATTGATTTCCAGGGTGTGTTCAGCTGGCGGGAGAGCTGCCGGGTTAGGGTTACCGTCCTCCTCCTTTCTCTTCTTATTCAACTTACATCTGACTTTCAGGATAAACACCTAGTGCTTCTCTTTTGTCAAAGGTGAAAAACTCAAGGAAACAGTCTGAATCTAGACCCTCGGGGCCGGATATCAGATGTCACACAGGACATGCGGGTTCAGGAGTCCAGCTGTGAGAGGCCTGGCTCTCAGTCCACAGGAAATCCAACCATCAGCCTCCCTCCAGGCTGCGAAGGCCTTGAGGCATTTTTTGAAGACAAGTAATTACTATCTGTAGGCAATTCACAATAAGAACACAGTAGAATAACAGAATGAAAGTCAAAGCAATGTATGAAAAAAAACAGATGAATCTCACTAAAATGGAGAAGTTTTTAGAGGGGGAGCATTTCTGCTACATCCAGACAAAGAAAAAAATTTAGTGTATTTAAAAAAAGTTTTAACGGTTTATTTAGGCTAAATTGAAAACTAACATTATTTTCTTTTATTCTTTCTGTCCAAGAGAAATCAGTGGATACTCTATTGTTGTGACACATTGTGATCTTTCTGAAGACATTTCCTAATGACAATGCTAGTTTAGGTGTGAGTTCTAAAATCTGAATAACAGCCTACGTTCAGAGACGTATTTCATAGCACGTCTCTTTATCAGAACAGAAATCTGCCATTTTTTTGACAGCTGGTGACTAGTGGCTGAATTAATCAAGAAGTTAAGAAGAACTCATTATCAGTTTAGTGGACAAAATATGCTTTATAAAACAGTATGGGGTTATAATTTTCACCGGTGGTGACTTTTGCCTACATGGGTGTGATGGACTGGGGATAAGCTGAAACACCTTCAAACATCTGATATTTCAGGAGATTAGCAAAGTTAGATGAAGATTCCCTTTACTCTTCTTGGCATGAACTAGCTGTTCTCTTATGATTGGTGCTACTCTTTTTTAAGAGAAGTAATTTTAATTTATTTATTTTCTCCATTTTATTAACATGCATATATATGAGACATAATGTTTACACTGATCTTGAGTATTTTCTGCATATGCATATTGGGTCAGAGTTATAAACCTCTTAAGAAAGAAATTAAGTCATGTTTCTATGACTAAAAAGTCATCATTGAGGAATGAAGAATTACTAATACATATGCAGAACATGTTTTATAAATGTCATTCCCAAGACTTCATGTCAGGGTGAAGGATGAATGAAAAATGAATTGTGCTGGGTGGCCTAAGTCATTCTCAAAATTCTTTATGGTTCTGTGACATCCCAGTCAAACTCACATCCTGTGAGAGTCCAGCAAGTGGCAAAAACCAAAAGCCAGACTGGGAAGAGGTTAAAAGAGCATCCTGCTGGCTGACCTAAGGACGTTTCCAGACAAACAGTCCTAATCACCAGCCGGCAGCGGCTGGTTATTTGCACCTCCCGCACTGGTGGTTGTACGGATGCGCCCGATTGTCTCAGCTGTGCAAAGGTGACATCGTGTTGGTGTCAGGTCGAAACCTTATGTGAGAGAATCCTGCATTCCACAGTGACTAATAGCTGGAAATTCAGACCTGAGGGAAAGGAAAGCGGTGAGAACACACGAAGTGGCCCTGGCCCCAGCAGATTTGTTATTCCGCTCTTCTGGGAAGTATCTGGAAAATGATCAATCACAATTAGCCCCGTGCAGGCATTCAGGTTAGCTATATCCCTGTTGTGGGATTTCATATCATTGATTTTATATATGTATATACATGTATATATATATATGTACTATATAAGGTGTTCATATAGCATATAGGTGTAGTATATGTATTATATATTATTTCCATAGTATATATGTACATATATTTGTGCAGTATATATACTAATATTATGTATAGTATTTTTGTATTATATATGTATATATTTGTATAGTAGATGCATATATATGTATCACCATATATTATATACATGTATACATGTTATTATATATTATGTGCATAAAATAAATAATATATGTTATGTATACATAGTATATATTAGCATATATAACATGTCTATAATGTATATAGTCTATATGTGCATGCATAATATATACATTTTATCATGTAACTATGTGTATCTATGCACTATTCTAGTTATTGATAGTAAATATGTATGTATATATGTACATATTTACTTATTTATATTTATAGTATAAACTAATATTTCCATTAGAATTGTGTTCACTTATAATGAATTGAAAAGACTTTGGAAATGCTGTGAGAAGAATTATGTTAAGATTGTTTCTTCCTCCTCCTCCTCTTCTTCTTCTTCTCCTTTTTTTCCTCCTTCCTTCTTGACAGGGTCTCATTCTGCAGTCTTGGCTGGCCCAGAACTCACCATGTAGCCAAAAATCTGTCTTTTTACACAATGCACACAAGTGAAAAATAAATAAAGCAAATCTGTTGTCTATTATTCACCACTGAAATTCTGTTTCCTAATTTTTTTGTGTGGTAGTTTTGGTGGCCTGGTGTTGGGAGGCAGTGCTGGTTTATTTGCCAGGCTTTGGAGAAGTAGAGGTTTAGGCTCAGATCTCAATTTTTTTGTTTAGCAACCATGAAAACGTTAGCAGGGAGAGTTAGAGTAAGACCATTCAAGTGAGTAACCTAGGCAGCATTTTTAACTTCTCTGCACAGTTTTCAAGTCTAGTTGGTCGCCAAGCCATGTCCACCTGACTGCACACAGATTTCCCAACAGTCACCTTCTCACCCATCCCTCTGTTGTGACTTCTGCTACTTCCTCATCTTTGGTCATCCTTCACTTGAATTTCTGGAATAATCTTCTTTGGACTTCTTATCCCTTTCTATTCTCTTGTATTTCTTTCTACACATTAATTTAAAAGCATCATTGCATTTCAATAAAAGCAAGCCTATTCATGTCATAATACAGACTAGTTCAATGGCTTTCATTAACTTCCAGCATCAAATCTCTAGTCATAAAATAGTATGCAAGACTCCTCTTTCTCTGTACAAGAATCCTATGTTTGTCCTTGGGCTGGGGAAGTTGATATTAGTTGTTTTACACATTTGCAGCCCTTAAAAGTTTCCACTTTCTGACTTCTTCCATTTGACCCTTCTCCTCTCTACCATGCCCACTCTGACATACACAAGGGACACCTAACTCTTAGTGGTCTTGCTAATTCAGCTGAAATAGAGCTTTTTCTAGGACACCTTCCTCTTTTGTAAAGAATTTAACTTATCTTGAATTTGCCTCTGTTGCCAAACTCGCAACTCTAGATTCCATTTTAATGCTAGTTTTGAAGAATGATCTTTATCATTGGAGTGTAAATTCCTTAAGACAGTGATGTGATTTGTTTACTTTTAGAATCCTAGCACAATACCAGGCCACAAAATAAACAATCTATAAAAGTTTATTAAGGAGTTAAATGTTTATAAGGTTTAGGTGCCACTAATTCTGAAATCATTCATAGGATTGATATTGAGGAAATGAGTCTCAAATTGTGAAATTCCAGGCTTTGGCCAGCATATAAATGGGAGGTATGCACATGTGCTGAGCTGTGTCAGGAAATATAAGAACAATAGGAGGAAAATAGAAAGGCAGAATAAAGGAGAATATCAAGAGAGGTTGTAGAGGACCTACTACATAATTTTAGGGAACTGTACAAAAATATACCTGATTAAGTTGGTGAATTTATTGACCCTTTTGAGAGATCAGTAAACATAATCAAATATTGTTCCAAATGAAAACTTATGTTTTAAGTTCCTGTTCCATTTATTTGTGAAGAATTTCATTCTTTCTACTTAATCTCATTAGCAAAACCCTCAATCTGTCAGTACTGCTAACTCAAATTTATTAAGAATTCACTCTGTACCAGGCACAGTACTAAAATCTGGGGATAAAAATATGAAAGACTATAAGCTAGAAAGACAAACTTCTTCCCCTCTCAAACCTCTTAAAACTGGATGAAATGAAAACTCAACCAGTAAGTTTTGTAGTAGGTACCAGATTCTGAGAGCGAGGCGAGTCTCAGGAGCTTTGGACAGGTAGCAACTTGATCCACTCCAGTCCTGAGGGCAAAGGACAAAAACCAAGAAAGCCTCCAGAAGAAACTGAAGGCTCATTTACTGTGGTTAAAGGAAGCGATAGAATATGGGCAACTATCATCCAAGCAATATTCAAAACAGATGTCTAAATGTAGGAAAGTATGATTCTTTGATAGGCACAAGACACAAGATCAGCAAGCACTGCATATACTTTTAAGAGCTAAATTTGTCCTGTTGTTAAACTCACTAAATTATGAAGTATTATTATCAGCCTAGAATTTCATTTTAAAACTGTTACTCCAGAGAGTGGAGACCATCAAGGTTGTGCTTAAACATGGATGCTGGATGTTCACCTCGATTGTTCACCAGCTGGGAGGCTGATGTCTGAATCTCATGGGGACCATGTGGAAGTGTGGTAAGGCCAGTGTGGACTGTGTGCCTGAGGCATTGTAGCAACACTGGAATGAGGATGGAGATCAGATAGCGTGAAGTGCACCTAGGACTTCGAAGTAAGATTTAGGATAAAAACGCAGATTTGAAACTTCTTCATCAATCCCACAATTATTTATTTTTTCCATGATATATGCTCAATGCCAGAATATAATGAGGAAGAACAAAAATCTCTATTCTTAATATATTTGCATCTTGATAATGCAGATAGAGAAGCAAAGCTTTTAAAGTATCTGTTGGTAGAATTCCAAACCAGGAAATTAGAAGAGAATCACGAAGGAAGTAGATAAAACAATAAGAGATTACTCCTAGTGAAATCTGGAGCATAAAGACAAATGGTGTAGGCGAAAATGGAAAAGCAACAGAATCTAAGAAGGAGCATCTGAAAAAATAGAAGGAAAATCAGAAAAGAATGGAATCTCCAAAATCAGGAGGGGTAGGAAATCCATCCAGTGAGTCAAGAGCACCAAAGGCCATGTGGTCCCGAAGGGTCAGGATGCAAGAGCATCCGACAGCCGGGGCACGCGGAGGCTGCAGTGGTCTTGTAAGGAGCAGCAGATTCTGGAAAGGGGAGGGAGGCAGAAAGAGTTCTACATGGAGAGTAAATGAGAAGCAAAGAAGGCTGAACCGATGGATCTGCTCCTGTGACCTGCAATCCTGACATGTCGACTTCTTTGGATTAAGAAGTAACTCGTAAATGAGTAGAGCATGTTCCTGCGTGTGACTGGGGCAACTACGAACAATGGCCCTGGGGTCTGTCTCTGGTCCTCATCCAGTCCGCTCTGGCATTGTACGCCTGCTCTGCTCCCAAGCTGCCATGAAATGAGCGTGGTCTTTGCTCTCTCATGCCCTTCTGCCACGATGCTCCTGCCTTTCATCTATCCACCATGCACCAAATCCCTCGAGATCACGAGCCAAGTTAAACCTGTCCTCCTTGAGGTTGTGGATATCTGGTGTTTTGCTTAGAGATGTGAAAGCTGGCTAATGTTGCTCTTTCCTTTCATGAGGATGGGTGTGATGAGAAGGACAGTAATAGGGAATGTAGAATTAAATAAATCATTTAAAAATACCGATACAGGGAAGGAATTGGATAAATTATGGGACTATATTCTCACGCATTTCAGAGAAAGCAGGATCTAATAGAAGGCAAGAGGAACTAGCCTGCATTTCAGTACTTCTTCCGCTAAACCTTGGGAGAAGAGAGAGAGAGAGAGAGAGAGAGAGAGAGAGAGAGAGAGAGAGAGAGAGAGAGCAAAGAACTGAGAAAATGCTTCTATCATGGCTTCCGTTTCTCTGCAAAGAATACTTTAAAGTCTTTGAGGACTCAGGATCAAGATATTCAACAGAATGGTGAACTTGTCAAGTGAAGTTACAGGTTGGATCTGGAATGTCCCCCAGAACCCTCACAGATTTGGATGTTGTGGAGGAACTACAGAACCCTGTGACATTAAGAGGTGGAACCAGTCAGAAGGGATGGATCACTGGAGCTCGACCCAGAAGGAGTGAGTCACTGAGATGTGACCCTGAAGGGTACATATCAGCTCTGCCCTTTCTCTCTCATTGTGCCTTCTGTCTATCATGCCATGACCAGCATCCTCCCTGCTGGGCATCCACCATGCACTTCTGTCATTGCCAGCACTCATGAATGGACTGATGCCTCCTGAAACTGTGAGCTAAAATAAACTTCTCCTTTATGCATTTGTGGAGGTCAGCAATGAAAAGTAACAAAGATGATAAGGAGTTGGAGACCAAATTGCTTAGAAACCCACCAAAGTATCATCAGATGGTCTTGAAATTCTACCCAGACTTAAAAACCAATATTACCATGCTTTTTTAAAAATCAGGATATTTATTTTAGACTACTGTTCAGGAACAGAGGCAGCAGAGCAGAAGCGTGTTTCTTGTATGAAGAAGGGGTAACACCATGGCTCTTCTTTGTGATTTTACCAGACAAATGCTGGCATTACTCAGGACTTAAGAGCTATTAGCTAAAAATAGTATGTTTGAAAAAAATCAGCATTACAGGAAAGGCTGTACATTGTGGTCTGGATCTGGAGTGTCCCCCAGTGCTTCATTACCTATGGATACTGTGTACTAATGGCGGGTGGGGCCTGCCCGGAAGGGGTGGACACTTATGGCTTGACCGGGAGGGGGCATGTGCTGATTCTGCCCTACCTTGAACTTGGCTCTGTTTGCCATGCCATGAGGATCTTTCTCCACCTGCAGCTCCACCATGTGTTTCACCATTTCAAGCCTCCCACTCAAAATGGACTGTGACTTCCTGAAACTGCGAGTTAAAATAAATCTTTCTTCCCTTATGTTGTAGATATCAGATAATCTGTCCCAGCAGTGAAAAAAGTAAGTAAGATGTTGTACTTTGTAGCTCCGGCAGTAGCAATGAGGTGTGGCATGTTAATAAATTGTTAGTATAGTAGAAATTTCAAATCATATAATTTTTTGGCATATACGCAAGTATGTGTCACTTTACTCCTTGCTGTTCCAAAAAAAATTGCAGTCATTCAAAGTGGAATGTAATAAGCTCCTTTAAAGGATTTAGGGACATAATTTTTCAAATCTGTATTTGTGATGGATAAACTGTTCACAACTAAATGTGGGAAAGATAACTTGGAAATGTGTCTGTAGACATTTGGACTAAACTCTCACAACAGGGGAGAAATAAAATTAGCTCTTTCAGATTGTGATCATGCTTATGAAAAGGAAAAAAATATCCAACGGTTTCTACTGTTAGATGCAATGTTAAAATGCAGCCATAGAGGAGAACATTTCCAAACTCTCTGTGAACGCTGCAAAAATGAAACACAAATCTGAATGTGTGATGAGAAGGAAAAGTGAACTATCTCTCAAGGGCAGAGTTTTCCAAGGAAATGCACTGTAATATCTCCTCAAATGTTAAATCTGTACTATGAATATTTAATTTTTTTCTTTGTTTGCTCATCTTTGAAATTGTACCTGTATAAATCAGCTTTGTGCCATTTTAGAAAGATACATACATTTAAGAAGATCTCAGGATCATCTTTCAAATTAATACGCCCCCTTCCCAAAAATCCCCCAAGTCCTAGGCCTTTGAATTTGTCTTGTGAGGCCAAAAATCAGAAAGTTTGGTGGCCATAATTTTAGAGAGACAGGAAAATATACTCTCTTTTCCTGTATCAGGAGATGGTTTAGTAACATTACTGAGAGGAAATTGAAGTGACTGGTGTGTATTTGCAAGTTCCTCAATTCAGACTCAGTGTTCAAATTCTAATTAATATTGAGTCTGACCCTCCCTCTCATGCAGAGGTATGGGCTGTATCAGCAATTCCCAGTCATTGTACTGTGAGCTTGGCTCTTCCCAAAGTGTAAGGAGGGATGGAGCTAGTCGTTCTTTTCTTTCCTTTGATAAAATAAACCCCGAAGGCTACGGAAGAACTACTTAGGGAGTATGACAACCGAGTAGGAGAGAGCGGTGCAGGATGGGTCCTTGAAGATGGGCTCTAGAAAGTCTAGAGGAGGAGCTTGGAGAAGAGCTCCAAGAGCTGCCACTAGAATGTCAGGAACCTTGTAGATGTCTCAGAGGCGGAAGAATGTGCCAGCCTGGGAAGCTGCCACAGGCTGCTGGAAAAGGGCCAGGAACAGCCAGTAGCCCCCGTCTGAGGGTCCCACCCAGAGCAGAGGCACAGGTGGTGACCTTGGAGACAGAAAGTGGAAGCCAAAGACATACTGGTGGATCCACATGGGATGCCCAGGAGCCGTGCATGGGCATGCAGCTGTGTAAACACAACCACCCTCCTGCCGTGGAGGACAAAGATGGCCTGGTCAGCCATGAACACAAAGAAGCAGATCACAGTAGGGGGTGATCGGGGCTAGTGTCTGATGGGGGAGCCACTTGAACAAGGTAAAGGGGCAACGCATCTGTAACAGGGCTGAAACGTGCATCACTCATAGCTGGGGCATAGACAGTCATGTTTCTTCTCCTTCCCTGGGCCCACTCAAGCTGCACTTGCCTAATCTGGAGTCTTCTCCCGGTGGGAGGAGCTAGGAAGCCAGTAGTAGATCAGCTTAGACACCATCAGCCTAGCATCTGTGCACAGCTTCAAAGCTAACTCCCAGGAATTATTAACCCAAGGAAGAGACAGAATTGGGGTTACACAAAGCATAGTTGGGCAAAGAAATTCAGCCACAAGAGAAGGGACCAGCTCTCCTTACAGGCCAATTGCAGGTTCAACCCCAACTAATGCTTAAGTCTCCCAATAAGTGGAAAAGACAAGAAACAGCAAGATGCTACACAAAACTCCTAGCTCCAATAAAAGAGACTCATATAAGAGTAGAGGAACAGTGATATCTACAACAGCAGAATAATCACTCTTTTAGAAATATAAGAAAGAGGGAAACAACAACCTCACTAAATTGTTTAATGAGCTAAAAAATATAACTAAAGGATTAAAGGTAGAAACAAACACCAGGCTAGCAGAACTATGGAAGACACTACAAGAAGTGAACAACAAATTTGCTAAAATGTTCAAAAAGTATGAAAGATACTGGATAAGCAGCAGGACATGAAAACTACATTGGAAAGTTTGGGGAGAAGAAAGACACAGAAATAGGACAGAACTTCAGACACAGGAGACAGGATGCAAACAAAAGACCAAATTATTAAGGATGTTCGAATAACTAGACATCATGGCAAAATGGTTATCAACAGTTGCTTCATGACTCAACACTCAGGGTTACGGGAATAGAGGAAAAAATAGAAATTCAAACCAAAGGAAAAAGAAACCTCTTCAATGAAATAATAAGAGAAAACCTCTCATAAGTAGGAAAAGAGATAGATTGAGAAGTGATGAAGGATTATTGCGTACCTACTGGATATGACTAGAACTAAAGCTCCCCAAGACACATCATAATGAAAGTTACAGACGTACACCTTAAGAACTGTCAGAGAAAAACAGCAAGACACGGAGCAAGGCCAACTTGATAGAATTACAGCATATTTCTCAACAGAAACCCTAAATGCCAAAAAAGACTGGCACAAAGTCTTTAAAGTCCTAAAAGAAAATAATTGCCAACCAAGACTTATATCTTCTGCAAAACTATCCTTCAAAATTGACAATGAAATGAAGACCTCCCATGAAAGACGTCCCAAGAAAACTTGAAGAAATATATGACAAGAAAACCAGGGATACACACAATTCTTAGAGGTCTTCCGGACATAAGGAGAGTAAGAAGCATTAGGAGAGAAGCCAGAGGCAGGTAGATATTTAACAGAGAAGACATCTAAAAAAACAAGCAAATAGAGAGAAATCAACATCCAAAAGTCCCAATATTTATATGACAGTTATTAATCTTAATGTCAATGGCCTCAACTTGTCAATCGAAATATATAGATAGGAAAACTGCATTAAAAACATAACCCAACCATTTGTTGCTTGCAAGAGACCCGCCTAGCTCACAGAGATAAACGTGGAGTGGAGTTGAAAGGGTCAGGTTTCATATTCCGGGCAACAGATGGACAAAAGCAATCAAGAGTAGTGACACTCCTTGCTGTCAAAGTTGACTTCAGGCCAAAATTGACTAAAGAGACCAGGAAGGACATGTCATCCTGGTAAAAGGAATGATTCAACAGGAGGAGCTACCAATAGTAAACATTAATGCATCCAGCAGTAGTGCACCAAACTATGCAAAACGAAAGTTACAGGACTTAAAATTTCAGATAGATTTCAACACAATTATAATTGGGGTGGGTGGGGCTTTGAAAATTCTCTTTCCAAGAAAGATAGGTCAATTAGGTAAAAATATCAACAAAGATATAGCTTATCTGAGTAATACTATAGAAGAAATAGACTTGATAGATATCTATAAGGTTTTTCATCTAACAACAGCCACCCTTGAAAGATTCTACAAAATAGGTCACATTTTAGGTCAAAAATCAGGCTTAAATAAAAAAAAAAAGCTTAGACAACCCCATACATCTGTCCAAGCACAGTGGTATTAGATTAAGAATCAACATCACGCTTAGTGAAGTGAGTCAGAAGCAGAAGGTGAAACATCGAATGGTCTCTCCGATATGAGTCCCAGATTACAACTCTTACGGAACTTAAAACGAAAAACAAAGTGAAACAAAGGGTAGAGTGGGGGAGGAGGGAGGGAGGGTAGGGTAGGGAGAGGGACAGAAAGAGAATGGGAAAGCCCTTGTCACCTTGACAAGGTATGTATGCGCACAAAATGCTCAACTCCATTGTAAACCTTAAATTTTGCATGTATACATATCAATAAAATGGAAAAAAAGAATCAACAAAAACATAGACAATGGATCCAATTCAAACAAGAGAAGAGTGAGCAGTAGACTCCTGAGCAAACACTGGGTCATAGAAGAAGTAGGAAAGAAATTAAAAAGTTCTTAGAGATAAATGACAATGGAAACATGCCACCATACTACCGTTGGGACACACTGAGGACACTGTGAAGAGGAAAATTCATTGCCATACAAGCACACATAAAAAGAACTGAACAATACTGAACACACAATCAAATGATGCCACTCAGGGTCCTAGAAAAAAGCAAGAACAGGTTAATTCCAAAACTAAGAGAAGAAATTAAAAACACCGGATTTAAAAATGATTGAAAATGAAACAAATAAAAAACCCACAAAAGATCAATGAAAAAACTAGTTCTTTGAGAAGATAAATGATATCAATAAACCTTTACCTAAGCTCACAAAAAGGAAAGAGAAAATCTATATCGTTGCAATTAGACATGAAAAGGTGAAATTACATCAACATCAAAATTCAAAGGACTAGATATTTCTTTGAAAATCTATACTCCAATAAATTTAAGAAACTGGAAGCAATGTGTGAGTTTCTGAACACATATCGACCTCCAAAATTGAGATGAGAAGAAATAAAACAGCCCAACAGACCAATAGCCAAGTAAGAAATTGATGAACTAAAAATACTTCTAAGAAAGATGAGCACAGGACTTCATGGATTCAGGGCAGATCAGCCAGGACACAACAGTACATTTCAAATTCACATTGAGAAAGGGTATATTTCTTTGGCAAATGTATCCTGTGTCTCTTCCCATAGACTCACGATGTCAGCTTTTATTGTAACAAACCACACCAAAACCTAGTGTCTCAGAACGATGGCCACTGTCTCGGTGCATGGCTCTATGTGTCTGTAAAATGGACTGAAATGATCTGGACATTTGGCTTCTGATTGTAGCTTCTTGGAACTCATCTTGCATCTGCTTGTAACTTGGGGTGCAGGTTGTTGTGGTCTCATGTGTCAGGTTGCCAGCTCATTCATCGTTCCCTGTAGTGAGTGGACTGTCCAGGCCCCATGTGGCTTGTCACCCAGCGCCCTGTTCGCCTAGCAAGCTTGCTCACCACCGCCTGTAGCCTGGACACACTCTGCCTCGGTGGAGAACTCAGGGGTAGGAGGACCTACAACTTTATGTGGCAAAACTGTGGATGCAGAGGGCAATCAAATTTATTAAAAAATAAGTAAGACTTATTTTTGTGCAGAGTAGGAATTGATTTTCCTGCTTACAGCTTGCCAGAATTAGAAAGAGACTACGTTATATGTTAATGGTCTGTTATTCTCTATATATGGAAGAAATTCAAGCTGACAGTTCTTTATTCTCCCAGAAGTCCCATCGAACACAGAGAAGAAAGATGAGATTGGAGAATGAGAGAAGGTACCTAATTTTTTTTAATTGCCACTGCCACTGATGAAGTCAAGATCGTCCGAACGCTAAGGCCACACAGAGTAGTCTGGCTCTGTGATGCTTTGAATAGTGAGGGCCGCGGTCTACGACCACCTTCCTGAGTCTGGGAGGGCCAAAGTTGCTATGTAACTGCATGAAAGAACTGACTATGATTTTCCCCCTTCATTTTTAAACTTGTTTAAACATACTTGGGTGAGCTACAAACTCCTATGTGCCAACAGATACACCAGCAGCATGGTAAGTTCCCATAATTTCAAAGACGCCAAAACTCCTTCAGTGAAGAAGTTATTTCCTAAAATACCTTTTAAACAGGCGATTGTTATTTCTAGAGAGTAAGGAATGGAGAAATGAGATATATGGACAAAAACAAAGCTTCAGGACAATACGATTCATACAGAACAAAAATTTGTGAAGAAGAAAAATATAATTACATGTTATGTTGGGATATCTTAAGAAGTCATAGGTAAAAATGTTATTTTAAGTCACAAATGTGAAAAGTATTCAAATTATGCAAATGCTCTTCATTTAATTCCTGTTTCTATGCAGTTCCTGTGATATCTTATGTGATCAAATACATCATGTACATTTTCTCCCAATCTGGTGCTTAGATTTCATCTTTCAAAAAGCCTTGCCAAATTGCATCCAAATATGAAAGCCTTAATAAGGAAACAACATATTTTTGACTGTGAATTTTCTTCTATTTAAAAAATCATAAGATTTACTGCTTTTGAGTATTTTATTTTGAAAGTGGAAAAATCAATAGAAAAATTAGAGATTTACTGTATTGACAGATGACTTCAAAACATTTTTTGAATCTGTATTATCTATATCTGTGTTTCTCTCCCCTCTTATGGTTTATCTTTATCTTCCCATTTTATTGATATATACAGATGCAATACATAATGTTTACATTGGTCTTGAGTATTCTGTGCATATACATATCATGGCAAAACTATAAATCCTCCCCCTCTCTCTTTTTGATGCTCCCACTGCCTCCCTCTCCCCTCCAATTCCTCTTATTCTCCTAAATTAGTTCTACGAAATAATTGTGATCGGGGTTTCTCACATCAGAGAAACTATTCAATATTTCACCTTCTGCTTCTGACTCACTTCACTGAGCATGATGGTCTCAAATTGCCTCCATTTACCTACAAAGCCTCCGTCCTATCTGTCTTTATAGATGAGTAGTATTCCATTGTGTATTAATACCACAACCTGTGTATCCAGTGGTCTGTTTATGAGTGTTTTGGTGTCTTTCACATTTTAGCTATTGTTAGTTGTGCTGCTATGAACATGGGTATACATATATTTCCATTATGTGTTGTTTCTAACTCTTTTGGGAAAATTCCCAAAAGAGATATCACTGGATCCAAGGGGATATTTATTTTCCTTCTTTTGAGAGACTTCTATATTGCCCTCCATAGTGGTTGTGCCAGTTTATATTCCCACCAGAAGTGCAGGAGGGTTCCTTTTTCCCCACAGCCTCGTGAGCAGCAATTGCTATTTGAGTTTGTGACATACACCATTATCTCTGGAGTCAGATGGTATCTTAGTGATGTTTTGATTTGCATTTCTCTAATGGCTAAGGATGTATTTATTGGCCATTTGAACTTCTTCATGTGAGAACTGCCTATTCATTTCCTTTGCCCATTTTTCAGTCAAATCTTTGATTTTGAGGGGCTTATTTTTCTTCAGTTCCCTGTAGATTCTAGTTATGAGCCTCCTGTTGTGAGTATTGGTGTTGGTGGTGAATATTTTTCTCATTTTGTCTGTTCTCTTTTTACTCTGTTGTTAATTTCCTTTGCTTGGAGAAACTTTGAATTTGACATAATCCTATTTGTTAATTCTGGAGGCTGTTTCTTTTTGGTGTCTTGTTAAGAAAGCCCTTGCCTACACTATATCTTTTAGATATTTGCTTAATTTGTTTACCAGGAGGGTCAGCATCTCAGTTTTAATGTCTAAGTCTTTGATCCTCTTTGATTTAATTTTGATGCACAATTGCAGGTGTGTGTTTAGATTCATTTTTCTACATGTGAATGTCTAATTTTCCAAGCACCATCTGTTGAAGAGGCTATCTTTTTTCCAGTGTATGATTTTGGCTCCTTTATCAAAGATCAGGTAGCTGAGGGTATTCGAATTTGTTTATGCATCCTCAGTTCTCTTTTTTATGGTTTTACTGAAATTACAGAGCATTTATCACAAGAGGCCATTGTAAATACGTTTGTTGAATTACTGAATCCTGTACCTCATCCCTGAGATGTGCACTCAAGTAGACGACTACTCAATCTAACAATTATGAGAGTGAAGTTGAGACATTATCAATGAGTAGTGAACGAACTTTGTGTTTTGTTTGGGTGTGAAAACTATCTTCAAGGCATGTATTTAGACCATGTGGAATGAGATCAAATAATCCTTTTTGAAAGAGGGAAGGTTTTGTA